>CM031234.1:587207683-587582762 GCA_018340775.1 Taxus wallichiana var. yunnanensis
AGATTAGATTGATCCTAGGGTCCACATTAAACCCTACTCACTTTTAAGTCATGGGAATTTGGTGGGAGTGGGAAATAAAATAAAGGAGGGTGTGTGGGGAAAATTAAATAAAAGGGGAACTAATTAAAATAAAAGGGTGTGTAGATTTCCTTTGTGACCCTAACAAACTTATATTAGAAATAAATATTTAAAGTTGGTATTAGACAAGTAGCAATTAATTTGGGTATAACGAATTAATATAAAATAATTATTATCAGGAATCGGTTAAGCATAACATTAGTATTTTTTTACATTTACAAAAAAATAATTACCCAAATTTTTAGTTACATTTTGGTGTGGTTTCCATTTTCCTTAGGCAGGGAACTATAGTACATCTTGAACTCATTAGTGATGTTACATCTACATCTTGGGATACTTTAGATATTTTTTCTTTTGATGATGATGTCCTAGAACATATGGTGTTTATGAGAATTTCCCTTCTTTTCACCATAAAAGGTGTTCCTCACCATCTCTCAACGTTATTTCTTACTTTCGAGAATCTAATATATCCCTCGACAACACTGATCCTCCTGATACTATTCCTAATGATCCATATATCGAGGATTGGTCCACCATTATCAACAAAGAGACAATACAATAAAACTTAGGTACATCTTAAAATCCACAAATTGTTTTGCTAGGTGCGTCTCTCAGTCCCGCCAAAGAGAAAGATATCAAACAAGTCCTTCATGATTTCTCTGATATTTTTGCATGGGACTATAGTGATATGCCAGGTATTGATCCATTTGTTGTAATGCATAATATTTTCCTCAACCCTGGAGCCAAGCCCGTCCAACAAAAAATTCATAAAATGCATCCCAAAGTAGTACTCTTAGTCAAAGAAGAGATCAAGAAACTCCTTGACGTTGTTTTTATTCACGATGTTGACTATCTTGAATGGGTATCTAATATTATACTGTAATGAAGCCTAGATGGTCGGGTTCATTATTGTACTGATTTTCACAATTTAAATAAATCTTTTCCTAAGGATAGTTTTCCCTTGCCACACATCAATGTCATTGTTGATTTTATAATAGGATACAATATTCTCTCTTTCCTAGATGGATTTGTGGGTTACAATAAAATTAAAATCAACCCCGTTGACATAGAGAAGGCCTCTTTCACCACACCATGGGGAACATTTTGTTATATCGTCATGCCCTTTGGCCTTAAAAACATTGGGGTCACTTATCAACAAGAAATGACGCACATATTCCATGATTATATCCATAAGATCATCAAATATTAGGTTAATGACATCTTGGCCAAATATCGACGATGTTCTTCCCATGCTAAGGATTTACAAACATTATTTGAACACTTACGACAATATCATGTACACCTTAATCCCAAAAAATGTTTTTGGGGTAACAACTGGTAAACTCCTTGGATATATCATCTCTCAACGTGGCATTGAAATCGATCCTAACAAGATTAAAATGTTAGGATTAATATTACTTATTAATCATGATTATTAATTGTAATATAATATGAGTTGGTTAACAACTCATATTAAATATGTTTTACATCAATATTTGTAATACGTGAACTAATAAACAACTCACGTGAATTTTGGTGAGAATTTAAGAGAGTATTTATGATGGTTATACATAACTACCTCCTATCTTTTAGGAAAGCCCAATCATTAAATGGCATGTGTAACTATGAAAGTGAATGGAATACTTAATTTATATTGTGAGTTGTGATGCTTTGAATCTTGCTCATATTTTGATGACATAGTCTTTAAGGCATATCGTATGTACAATTTTTAACAACCATCTCTTATACGCCCCTTAGTCCTGTAAAGAGTTTGTTAGTTTTCGATTAACTTTTTATGTTAGTTAAGATCTTATTTTGAAAACTAGGATCTATTTTATTTTTCGTAATCTTGTGTAGTGGTGTTGTATCTTTCTCGGGTGCACATCAAGATGATGTTAAACAGCTAAAAAAATTAAGTGTCAATCTAAATTGTCTAATATAGTGAGGAGCAGGTAGATATATACACCTTGAAACCACCCATGAACGAGCATTATTATGCTATGATACATTGAAAAGCTGGATACTATAAATGTGTCTAATCTGGTTCTCTTTGAGCAGAATCAATTTGAATGTGGATGGGGTGGACGTGTTTGGTATGAATGGTAGAAAAGTCTCTTGAAATATTCAATCAATAATGAGGTAAGCTGCTTGATGTATCCACATCCAAATGTCATGATCCTGTCATTGACAACTTATGTTTTCACTAATTCCTGGTACATGGCTCAACGCATGGAAAGGGGTAGCTCAGTTCATAAAACTAGCTCATCTCCAATGAGGCATCTGACATGTTTTAAACCTGTTCAATCACCTTGATATGTGTTTCCATAGCGATCAACTTCTCCATGCATATATGTCATGACTTCTATGTGTAAAGGAGCATATTGAGTCAAAGTAAGTTGCTTTACAAAGTTTTGATAGTTTAAAGTGTTTGTTTATGTCATTTTCTATTTACAGTTGATTATCTAAAGTCTCGTGGTTATATTGAGGAAGAGTCATTAGTTATTCAATACATTTGTCATTAAAAGAATCAAAGTCATGTAAAATATTATTTTTAAAAAGTAATCTCATTTTATTACTTTTTAAAATTTTAGTTGTGTCCTCTTGTCGAAGTTGTAAAAGTTAAATAGGTGTTTTGATATTTGTGTTTTTGTCTTCGTCAAAAACTACCCATTGTATTAACTCAAAATAAAAAAAAATTGCCCGCATTTCAATTTTGGATGACGCGACGTCCAAATTATTGAAGGTATTTTGAGCTTCATGATCACATCCGGCTAAACTAAAAATGAAATCGGAGGATGGAGGAAAATGGAGGTTGGAGGTCAAACCTCTCGTCGATGCACCGCCAATGATGGGGCCGCATAGATGAAACATGTGTGGAGGTAGTTTCTATTTCGATTTGAGATCTTGTTTGCAGTGTGATGGTTTGTTGAATAAACCCTTTTCAGAATTTTTTGGCAGAGTCATGTTTTTAGAATACTCACTTTTGGGAGCAGGAGAAGATTTTGAGGTAGATTCAAGGGATGGTTATCCAGCTAGTGTGAAGCTTGTGGATCTTGGAGGTCGGGCTCGAGAGAGGAAGGGAAAGTCCCACAGGAACCCAAAGAGGAAGGGAGCATTCCTGCATAATTCAGCTCGACACTACGCCTTTACGAGGGTAAAGAGATAATCTATGGAGTCTGTACCTGGTCTAAGAAGTGCTTTCAGGAGGTGGTTCAATTTCTTCGAATATGGTTCTTTCGTGTTCACATTAAGGGGGTGAAGATTAGTGATTAATAATGTTCACACTAAGGGGGTGAATGTTAGGATTAATATTGTTTACATTATTAATCATGATTATTAATTGTAATATAATATGAGTTGGTTAACAACTCATATTATTTATTATATGTTTTGTTATAACTAATATTTGTAATACGTGAAGTTGTTAATAAACAACTCACGTGAATAGGAGTTTGGTGAGAGATTTAAGGAGAGTATGTTATGAGTGGTTATAGGAGAAGTTATAGCTACCTCCTATCTTTTAGGAAAGCTATTTCCTATATAAATGGCTGTGTGTAATATGAAAGTGTATGGAATAAAAAAGAGAATTATTATTGTGCTTGTGATGTCGAATCTTTCTCTATATAAAGCCATTGTCAATATGCCTCCACCTAAAAATTTACATCAAGTTGCACTCACTAAAGGGAAAAATTTAAGCTATTCGGTGATTCATTACATAACTAATCGATAAAACCCAACCATTCACACAACTCATGAATACAAATACTTAATTTATATGAGATAAGTAATGCCAACAAGTTTTTGATGACATAAAGGCATATCTATTACACCCACCTATCTTAGTCCCTCCACTAGTCGATTGACCTTTCTTATTGTACATTTCTGCTACATTTCATGTGTTAGGTGCTTTACTGGCACAAAGGATGATGTTAAACATGAAACATCAATCTATTATATCAGTTGTGGTCTTACTCTCTTATGAACCTAACTATAGATACATTGAAAAGCTATGTATCGGTCTTGTCTTCTTTGCAGATAAATTACGTCACTATCTCCTCAATAATGAGGTAGATGTTTCCCACCTTGTGTCATGTTGTCATTTATGTCCTAAATCATGTCATGTTATCTTTTTCATGGAAATGGGTGTGTCCATAGAGTCACAGAGTGTTGAGTAAAAGTTAGAACATGTTGAGTCAAATTGATGCTCTCAAGGTGCATGTGAGTCATGTAGGTTGATTCTCTGTGGTGCAAAGAGAAGTAGTAAACACTTCGATCATGTTTATCTCAGGTGGATGAACTCATTTCAGGGCTCAGAAGGTCAAGAAATATGTTTTGAAGCAAAATGTCACTTTACCAAAAGCCCTCAAAGAACTCAAACTTGCATGAAAATTGGATGGGATAGAAAAATTAAGGGATAATTTTGGGAAAAAAACCATAAGAATGGTGGAGGTAGATTTCCTTGAGATTCATGTAAAATTTTAGGTCCTCGAGAGGTCATTTGAGCAAGTTATTCAAGTTTTTGCAGCGGTGTTTGAGAAAACTCATTTAGACCACCTAGTCTTCTTAGTGTCTCAAAAAAATATGAATAAGTGTTTGAAAATTCATAAGATAATTTTTGTATTAAATTTTCCTAGAATTCATGTGCAAAAATTATTTTCCAAAAGGAGGTGTATTTAAGAATTTCTCACCATTCTTGAACATGTTTTTTTGTCCAAGCATATGCTGAAATCGATAGAAGCAACATTTTTTGTTTGACCTCGATACCATTGTGTGATCAATACTAATGCCTCTAGGATGAAGTGTATGGTTGATGAATTTTTTCAAGGTTCCCAAGGTGTTGATATAGGTTAAGAGTGCTAAAGGTGCATGTCAAGCTCAGTCACAGGCTTCAAGTTAAACTATTGTTCATGTGCAAACATTATTAGCATTCAACTTGATCTAGTTTGTTCTACAAGAAGGGTTTATGGATTACATGGTTCAATTTTAACATCTTGGAATGCTTGATTTAAAGTTCAGGGGCTAGTGTAGCAGGTTGGTACAAAGGATGGTGAAGGAAATGTGTAAGCACTAGTGGTCTTCTTTATCTCGGCACTTAATCAAGCCAATTGAGCTGAGTTTGGTGAGGTAAAAGGTTTTATGAACACTAAGAAAGGATCCATATTGATCTAATCATCCTCCAATAGGAATTTGAGATGCATTTCAAAAACACTTGGACAATTCTTAAGGTATTTGTTTCTTGAATGGCGGGTTTAGAGGCACTATAGACTGTAAGTTTTGCTTGTTGGGAGCTTATGAAAGATATTCAAAGGTTAAACTTGTTTTGACATGATGGAATTTGGTCTCACAAAGACCAAGGAGTTGGATTTTTTTTATTTGATTCATTCTCGAGGGAGAAATCAAATTTTTCATGCTCGCCCTCAATATCGGGTAACCACTGGTCTAGTGTTTTTCCAAAAAAATTGATCGAATAAGACTTTTCCACCAACAAAATTTTAACAAATTTTGTGCAAATTTCTATGGGTTCAACATGCTCTTGTTGTAAACAAAAGTTTTAAATTTCCTTAAGTATCATGAAAGAAATCGATGATAGAAATCTCAAACCCCATGGAAGCTCTATGCAAGGGTCTTTTGTTGGTTTTCAATAAAATTTCTTTGTCAATGGCATGTAGAAAAATGAAACTGATTTCAAACCCTAATGCACAATTCTTCCATTCACATTGGAAAATGGTCACTTTGAAAATTTATTGATTTGGTGCTCAAAATAGTCTTGCCCCATTTGTGCCTTTGAAAATTTATTGATTTATGACTCTGTCATTTTCTCCTTCCCTGTGTTGTGCTTGGTCAGTCTTTGTTGTTATTTTTAGTCATCTCTGGGTCGAAGATCATGTATGGGTCCATGTTTGTCTCCTCATTTCTTTGTTCCTCCGGAAAGGTCTATATTTTGAGTCTCCGTGCTCTGTTCCTTCAAAACTCACATTTTCCCATTCTCTATTTCCCATAGTCAGGATTTGTTGTCCTTGATGTTTCTATCCTAGATACTTGAAGAAGAATGAATTGATGTGTCCCTGAAGAATGTATTTGAGCCTTGTAACATTTCTAAACTTTTTGTCCTTGAAGAAAATTTCATTCCCAGGCTCAAAAGGTCATTTTTCTGTATTTTATGGTTTGACGGGTGTTTCTCCGGTCAAATTTGCATCCTTGCATCTAGGGGATGTGGCACCTTTTGGTTGGATGTGGCTCAGCTGGGTACTTAGAAAAATTCATGGAAAGCCTTAACTCAAAAATTTGTCCACGTGGAGGCACGATGCTCATTTGAAGATCTACTTTTTGGTTTGGCCTTGGAGTAGCGCCGAGGAGGACACGTGGAGGCTTCACCACTTTTTCCCGAACTTAGACAAATTTTTGTGTAGTTGGTACAATTTTGGTGGAACAGGACATGTGGAAGAGCTCTCGCTCATTCAGGGTCTCCGCTTTGGGCACCATCTTGAAGTTATGCCATGAAGACACGTGGAGGCCTCCGCTCACTTTACATTTTTCTTGGAATTTTCAATGGCCAAAGGAGACTACCTCAGAGCATGACACATGGCACTTTCCACATTGAGCTTCAAGTATTCAAGAAAACCTTGCCGGAACAAGACACGTGGCGAGCTCACGCTCGTTCAAGGTATCAAATTTTTGGGACCATCTCAAGGAGTGCCATGATGACACGTGGTAGTTTGAAAAGTCAAAGAGGTGGGGAGGTGGACCATCGAGAGGCAACTTGGATTTTTTCCCCTTAAGGATTAAAATCTCAAAATGGCCCAAAGCCCGATGAGGGAAATAGTCAATGCTTTACCCCGGTCAAACGGAGGTGTGACTCTGGGGAAATTTGGAAAAATTCCTTTGGGAGAAAAGAGTCAAAAGTAAAAAGGAAGCATGGCCCCACTGAATCATATTTGGACATGTGTTAGCTCATTTTCCGAGGTGGAGTTCATGGGGAAACTTGGAAAATTTTCCTTTTCCAAAAGAGAGTAAAATGATAGAATTTGAGCATGGTTCCACTTGAATCACATTTGGACATGTGTCAGGCTCATTTCCGAGGGCAGAGGTGTGGAGAAAATGGAATTTTTTTCCATTTTTCCAAAAAATTGTAAAAATTCAAAGGAAGCCCCAGGTTTGTTCTTAAGTTTGAATCTTCCACGTGGATGACCCAAATTCAAAGTAAAGATCAACAAACAGCTGAGAGTCTGAAATCTGATTTTCCCCCATTTTTTTCTAAAACACGTCTAGAAGTGTGAGTCTCCATGATTTCTTGGTCTTTTCTACATGCCAAACAGAGAGGGGAGTTAATTTTGATATCTAAGTTTGGTGGGAAGATCTGGAAAGATGTCTTTCACCATTAAAATGGTCTGACTTTCATGCTCGATTGGATTTTCCATTTTTCTTCTCCCAAGCATGCAAGGAGCAGATTTGACAGATTAGGGGTGGAAGTGGTTGGAAAATTGAAGAAAGAGTGATCTACTAGAGGAAAGAGTTGAAAGTGGGAGATATTCGATGAAATCTTCCCCCTCGAGCACCTGGTGACTTTTTATAGATTTGATTATGAGAATCGTGAAAGAATCATGATGCAAGCACTGGTGCATTTAAGGTTTTTTATCTTTTGGGGAGAAAGGGGCTCTGTTGTAAAGGTTATAAATGGCACAAATTTTTTTCATGCAAATGGTTGGAAGTTGGAGGTCAGAGTGTTAGAGGTCGAAGAAAATTCCCAAGAGGAAAATTTGACTAAGCTTGTCTTTTGAGAATCCATCTGAGAAACTAGGTTATCTCTTTTTGTATTAAGTTTTATTGTGTCAAGGTGGTTGCAAGTGTACAACCATTGACAAGCTCTGAGATTGTTCTATGAAACTTTCCCTACTAATAGATTTAATCAAATTGAGTTTTTTTGTGTTGTCTTGAGAAAAATGTGTTGGTTTTATTTCTGAATGTATGCAAGTAGTTTCTCTTGTTTTTGTTGCAATCTTGTATTAAAATCTGACCCAATCACACATGCCTCAATCCTTGTGATAGTTTAGTGGCATCTGCAATTCCATTTCTTAGAAGAGCTTTCATTTGGGATTGGAATAAATGATTTAAAATCACTTTTCTTTCATCTGTTGACAAGAGATTGTCTGTAAGCCTCTGGGTGTACCTTAGGCATGATTTGGCTTAGATCTTGATGCTTTGTTGGATTTTCTAACTCGAGCCTTCATGATAGAATCTCAAAGATTGTGTGAAAGAGTGCTGATCTGGGCCTCCATTGAAGCACATATTCTAGTTAAAGAAACATTCTAGCTATTTTGTGGCATTTTGTTGGTTTAGCCTCCCATTGTGTAAGATTCCTCAAGGATCTGGTGAATCAAGTTCACCCTGCCCCACCTCCCACCAAAAATTCATTCAAAAACAACTAATCCTACCTGTACCACCCCTGTTTGTCCTGTGTGCACACAAATGCATAATCTCTATTACCAAAACATGCAGAAGCAATCAGGGTCTCAAATGTCTTTAGTAACCTTTGCCTTGTTGTGAAAATATCTCCTTGATCTGGAAGTGACAACTCGTGAGAGTCAGATCTGGTGTGTTGATCATATTTTCCAAGGTATTCTCTATAAAATCCATGCAAAAGAAGGATTTATCATTGTTCTTCAATAAACAGAGGTTACAAAATAGGTTCTCTTACCTTGGTTGAAAGGCACAACCTAAAATAGTTAGGATCAGATCACATCCTTTTAAGGTGTTATCCATCTCTCCACAAATCCAAGTAACAAAGGGATAGTTAGATTCCTCCCCGACTACAAAATGACATATATTTATGATTTAGCTACCTCTAAGCTCCTGTTGAATCTGTGTGTTGCTGCTTGGCTTGAAAAGGAGAAACAAATTTGGATACCAACACTAGTGGCACCATTGTCGGGGATTGTTTAAGTTGAGACCAATTTTTGATTATTTTTATTTCATATTCATTTCATTTAGACCCACAGTAAAATTTTTGGCATCGTTTCATTGTGATCTTGAAATTCATTTTAGACCTGGTAAACATTTCTTGTATGCTCTAAAGTGCCATAAATCTATCTTAAATATTATCCTGTGTTTGGGCTGCATGAAGTTTCAAGTTACAAGTGTTGTATGCAACTTTTCCAGTCTCTACAAGTTTTTCATTGGTATTCACTGATAAATCTTGGTAAAGGAAGTCAAGAGCTTTCATCTCTAGTTTATAAGTGCTGATAGAGCATATTTTAGTGCATTTGCACAACTAAGGTGGAAATCCTTAGTGGTGACTCCTGTTGATTTGATTTTGATAAGGACCAGTGTCTTAAATCTCTATCAAAGTAAGATTTGTTACTAATATTTGCAAAGATGGAAGGAAGGAGATCTTTCTTTGCTAGGGATCCTACTAGGACATTGTTTCTAGAGCTAGGAAAAGCAAAATCAGAAGGAAGAAAATCCTGGAGAGTTGTTGGAGGTCAACAGACAAGAAGAGGGATCTCCATTGATGAAAGTGATCGGCCTATCATTGAAGACTACCATTCAAGTGACTCTGAATTAGGTAGCCTCTTTGTGGAATTGAACTCTCCAGCTGGAGAGGGGCCTTCATTTGATTTTGAAAGGTTTTCTTCACACTTCTACACCTATCTTTTTTGAGGTTGATAGAGATTTCCAAGAGACAAGGCCTTTGGGGATCTTCATTTTGAAAATTATACTCCTGTGTTCCAAGGACCCTCTACCCCTCATCAATTTGTCACCCCTCCAAGGTCACCTCCTCAAAGGAACACATGGCCCACCCCACCTAGACCCCATTTTTGTTGTAAACACCTTTGGACCTATAAATTTTGTGGGAATGGCTAGATATCCAAATGCAGTGCCTCAAGATGTAAGGAACAAAATGCCAAAGTTCCAAGGAAACAATGCTATAACTGGTGACCAGCATCTGAAGCTCTTTCTCAATATGATGGAAGACTTTGAGATTGAGCATGAGGATGTATACATCAAATTGTTTGTCCACACTTTAGAGGAGGATGCAAGGGACTGGTATAAAGCATTACAGATAACTCTATTGATTCTTGGGCTGAAATGAACAATGCATTTAGATTACAATATGGTGATAGGAATGACCCTAGGTTTCTTCTATCAGAGTTTGAAAACATCAAGAAGAACCCCAATGAGTTAGTACATGACTTCAATACAAGGTTTAATAAAACTTTGAGGAGATTTCCTGTTAGGATAAGGCCATGTGATGAGTCATGTTTGATCAAATACACTGATGCATTTGATAAAAAGGCTGCATATTACTTGAGAGACAAGAACCCCACAAATTTGAGGTAGGCCTTCACCATGGCTCTACAAATAGAGAACAACATCAAGGCAATTGGGAAGCCTCCAAAGAGGGAAGGTGTAAAGTTGGTTAACCCAGAAAAACCCCAAACAAGCAAGGCTGCTGATTTGGAAGAAGTTGTGAAGACTTTGGCAGGGGCTATCAAGGAGATCTCCTACAAGCTAGCCCGAGATGAGAAAGGAGTTGGGAAGAGTTCACAAGGACAACACAAGCAACAAGGCCAAGATAGATTTACAAATCATCAAAGAACTGATGACAGAGGAAAAGGACCTATTGGATTTGGAAATAGGCAGCCCCAAGGCAGAGAAAATAGAATGGTGCCTGATCCTTTGGCTGCTAGAGTTGTTGTGGTAGAAGAAACAAATGTCATTGATTGGTGTGATAGATGTTTCATGCCTCATGCTCCTTGTGAAGAAGATCAACAAGAAGAAGAAGAAGCTGATGATAATGATGATGATGTCTGCATGATGGGTTGCTCCACTAGCTCACAACAAGGGGCAACTTCAATTGAGGTGATAAGTGCCAGACTACTGCCACCTTTTGGGATTGCATTCATAGGGTACCTATTCTTCTTCTCTCTCTCATACTTTAGAAGTAGATAATGTACAAGATTTTGAATTTCCCAATAATGAATTTGAATATTTAAGGGATTTAATGATAAAGAAGTATGATGGAGGAATCCCATCTGAGGAAGATACATGACAAGTTGTTAATGAATGTTGTTGTGGCTCAAGAGAAGGAATATAACACAAGAAGTAAGGTTGTCAAAGGGGCAGGGCCTCAAGCCAAGCCAAAAGCTCCTTTACTTTCAAACATCCCTAAAGAGGCTCCTAAGAAAGATGCATCTACCAAAAGCCCTGCGATTCAAACAAGAATCATACCCCTCCTCATGCCCAAGTTGTCAAAAATCTTGTACCACCTAATGAGTGTGTTGGTTTTCCTTCCAATGTTGCCTTGCCAAAGAATGTCCCATATGATATTTCCCAAGTTTTAAGTCAAATCAAAGTCTCTTGTTCCAATTGTTGAGTTTCTTAGGATTCCTGAGCACAAAAAGAGAGCATTTGAATACTTGGGGTTGAAAGAAGAAAAGACTGCCCTAGGCGAAACATAAACATTGTGGAGACCCCACCAGTCATTGAAGAACCAGAAGCACCACCAACATCAGAAGAGCTAGATGAACCACCTGAGGTCTATTTGGGAACATCCTTGGTGGATTCTCAGATGAATGTGGATCCATTCTTCACTACTTTGATCATTAAGGATAGATTGCTACACAACTGCATGTTTGACTCAGGGGCATCATGCAATGTCATGCCTTTGGAAGTCATGAATGAGCTAAACATCAAAGTGACAACAACATATGGGAAGTGCACTACCATGGAACCAGGAAGTTCCAGTAGTGGGATGTGTGAAGGGTTTAGTGGTGCAGCTTGTAGCTTACCTAGGTAAAAATTTAAAACTTGATGTTGTCATAGTTGATTGCCCAGCCAAGTGGGGTATGTTGTTGTCAAGAAAATGGGCTGCAAGTGTTGGTGGGAGTGTCCAAATGGACATGTCTTATGCTACCATCCCAATTGAGGGTAGCCTTGTCAGGTTATATGGAGAAAAGAAAATGTTGCACCTTATTGAGGATCCCAACAATGCGTCCTATGAAGTATTGTACACAAATGTTGATCCTGAAAACTTTGTGGGATTTGCTGATGGAAAGGAGCACAAGATTGAGGAATGAAAATCCTTGAGAAAACAGGCTCTCCTTGGACTCTATTGTTTGATGGAGCTTGCTCCAAGTTTGGGAATGGTGCTGGTGTTGTTTTTGCTTTCTCCAGGTCAAGAAAAATTTTTTTTTCCTTCAAACTCAACTTTGAGTGCACCAACAACATTGTTGAGTATGAGGCATTGTTGTTGGGTTTAAGAATTGCTTGGAAATATGGTGTCAAGGACATCATTGTCAAAGGAGACTCAGAATTAATTGTGAAACAAGTCAGAAAGTTGTATGCCACAAAGAATCAACGAATGAAATAGTATAAGCATGCGGTTTGGGACTTCATTGAGATGTTTGACTCATTTAACATAGTGCATCATGATAGGAAGTTCAATGATTTGGCAGATAAGCTTGCAAGTTGGGGTCTCGGTTTGACAATTGTACAATGTCCCCATATTGTGAATATGAGGTTGAGGTATTGACAAGACCTTTTATCCCTAACAACATTAAACATTGGTAGGTTTTTGATGATGATGCTCAGATCAGAAGATTTTTGTAGAAAAAAAGAGAGTTTTCTTGATCAGTGCATTGATTTGGAGCCAATGGTATGTATAAAGAGAGGAAAGGAAACCTTGTTTGGAAAGGATATCATCCAGCTAAAGACCAATACCATCCCTAGAGGGCTGGTTGCTCTTGAGTCCAATTTTGATAATGTTGATCGCATTATTAACAGATGCATGGTAGCCTCAAGGGATATTGAGGAGCATGATCTTGGTAAAAAGGAGAAGCCAAGGAAAATTTGGTTAGGTAGCAATCTCAAGCAAGGAGGAGAAGTAGTCATACATCTAGTTGTTGAAAAAGTATCAGGATTGCATGGCTTGGACCTATTCTGAACTAAAAGCATATAGAGAGGACTTGTTTCAACATGAGATTCCCTTGGAATCTAATGCAAATCCATTAGGAAGAAGCAAAGGCCCATCAATCCACTCTTATCCCTTAAAATGCAAGAAGAACTGAAGAAGCTAAGAGATGGAGGGATTATCCAACCCACAAGGTATTCCTCTTGGGTTGCAAACCTAGTGCCAGTGAGAAAGAAGAATGGTGACATCAAGATGTGTGTGGATTTCAAGAATTTAAACAAAGCATCAATGAAGGATAATTATCCTTTTCCAAATATGGAGAACATGCATAGTTAGTGACTAGTTCTGAGTTACTTTCCACTTTAGATGGTTTCTCTGGTTATAACCAAGTCAGTGGTAAAAGAATAAGAAAGGATCAAGACAACCTTCACTACTCCTTGGGGAACATATGTGTATGTCAAGATGCCCTTTGGTCTGATGAATGCTAGAGCCACCTTTCAAAGAGCAATGGATGTTGCTTTTGTTGGTTACATCAATGAGTTTATTGTAGTCTATCAAGATGATGTAACTGTATTTTCTAGAAAGAGAAGTGATCACCTGCTGCACTTGGAGAAGATGCTGATAAGATGTAGAGAATATGGCATCTCACTCAATCCAAAGAAATGCCATTTTGGAGTGTAGAAGGAAAAGTTTCTTGGTCACATAGTGTCACAAGAAGGAGTGATGATTGATCTAGAAAGGGTAGAGGCCATCAGCAAGGTCCCAATCCCAAGAACCAAGAAAGGAATTCAGTCCTTCTTTGGGTAGATAAACTTCATTAGAAGGTTCATATCAAATTTTTGAGTTGACCATTCCAATCACTTCCATGCTGAAGAAAGACTAGGTCATCAAATGGGAGGAGGCTGCCATCCAAGCTTTCAATGGGATTAAAGAGGCACTAAAGCATGCACCTGTTCTAGTAGCTCCAGACTATAAGAAGCCTTTCCAACTATTCTCTTTTTCTTCAGAGAACACTATTGCTTCTGTCCTACTGTAGAAGGATGATGAAGGGGCTGAGAGGCCAATTGCCTTCTTCAGTAAGGCCTTGTAGGGGCTGAACTAAAGTACACCATTATGGAAAAGTAGGAATTTTCCTTAGTCAAAGAAACAAAGGTTTTTAGGCCTTATATTCTAAGTTCAAAGGTTGTTGCTTATGTTCCCCATACCATGGTAAAGGACATCTTGTTAGAGATGGAGGTCTCAAGAAAAAGATGTAGATGGGTGAATAAGTTTGCAAGAATATGATATGGACATCCAAACCATGAAGTTGGTGAGAGGTTTTGGGCTTGAGAAAAACTTATGGCTAAGAGCAACTTGCAAAATTTTGAGGTAAATGAGTTGAAGAAGAAAGGTTAGAGAGGTGAGCAATGGGAAGGATGGGAGATGCATCACAGCCCAAGGATAGATTTCACATATAAAATGTCCCAAAACTCCATGAACACAGCTCCAAACCGCAATGAACATTCAAACATGCACAAAATACCTGCAATGAAGAGAGGCAAGAAGAGAACAAGCAAAAACGAGGAAGGATGGACAGATGCATCACAAAACACGTTTTGTTGCTCCAGAAGTTTGCACAGAACATCATTCCATTAGTAAAAGGCAAAAACGCCATTACAGAGCAAGGGAGGAGGTTCGAACTCCATTTTCAACCCTAGAGAAGAAAAGAAGGGAGGGCAGAGCAGAAAGAATGAACAACTTTTTTTTCAAAATGAGCCAAATCTGGCTTTTACATTGCATGGGTCGAGCCCAGGGGACAGAAACATGGGAAAACGTGCAAGCCCATTCCTCATGACTGCAGATGCATTAAATCAGCATGGAGGATCTTACCAACCCATACCCTGTCACTTTGAGCGATTTTGGAGGAGAATGCGACCCATTTGTATTAATTTGGCCGCTAAAATGTCACTTCTGGCCGTGCAGAAGAAGAATGCGACCCATTAGCATTAAAACGGGTTGTTGAAAGGTCGCTTCTGGCCATTACCACACGTCAGAGCCGTTTCTCGATTTTCTCTCTTCAGACTACACCAAAACTCGAGATTGATCCCAGAATCATGTAGAGCATCTCAACAGCTTTCCGTTGATATAAAGAACGTGGAAATCCGAGCTCGATCAAAAGATATGGCGATCTCAAGATTTAGGCACTAATGCATCAAAACGGATTTTAAAATTTTTCCGCGCCGCTTCGCCATCTGGACGACACGTGGCACGGGCCGATTGGAGCGTGATTCTCTCTCCTCTACCTTTCGCGGGCTTTCTTTGAATTTTCCTCAGGGCCCTTTTAAACTTGGGACACGTGGCACTATTTCATTGGTTCGTTCGCTCGGTGCTCAAAACTCGCCATTGACTTTTTGACTTTTCTCGTGAGGACACGTGGCGCTTTCGATTGGTCCTCGCTGATTCGGCTCCTTCGCGTACTTCGCCTCCATTTGTCCCGGATGTCCCATTTGATTTTGGGCCCTTTGTGCTCATTTTCCGGTTCTGGGCATTTCACGCTCATTCCATTTGTCCATTTGTCCCGATGTCCCATTTGATTTTGGACCCCTCTGACTCATTTCGCCGATTCGGGGCATTTCGGCATTTTTGGCCCGCTTGTCCCATTTGATTTTTGACCCTCGACTCACGACTCGCTCTTTCGCCGGTTCGCCGGCTGTTCGCGCTTTTTTCCCGATTGTCCCCAAACGCCCTCGAGCAAACACTTAGCAATTTTTTTCTCTCTGGCCGAACTGCATTTCGCGCCCGCCGCGTACTTTTGTCCCAGATTTGCAAAGGGCTGTTTGTGCTTACTGAGGCCGAGCCGCCGGTTCGGGCCTTTTTGTCCCAAATGTCCCGACCGCCCTCTAGGACTAGGACTTAGTCATTTTTATGATTTTTCCCGGATCAACCTACTTGCCTTCTCGCAACCTTTTTCGCATTTTCTCGTAGCTTGCTCTTTCCTCTCCTCTGATGGGGACTTAGAAAATATTTGAGGGGACTCTAAAGAACATGATTTTTGGCCCCGAATCAATCAATTTGCCCGGGACTTGAATATTCTCGATGCATGTTATCAAAATTACCCTGGGGTGAAATTTTGATAACAGCTTGGCGACTCAACTGGGGTCATCTCCGCCTCGCTAGATGAAAAGACCAAGAGCCTCAAGCAATCCATTGGGCATGGAGTCAAGCAAGCCCGAAAACCGATCCGAACTTTGAAAATCTCCTCCGAGCCACTTGGAAACCCATCAACATGGAGTGTTCTCACCAAAACCACCGAAATGAAACTGCAAGAGCAAAACCAGCAACACCAAAACTATGTACAAAATGAAAATCATACATGCCCCAAATGGAACATGCAGAGTGTGCACAAGCACTTCTTCTCACTGAAAGCAAAACCTACTACTTACTTCTAATCGAAGCAAAGGCAAGCTAAACAAACCCCGCAGAATCGGTTGTGAGAAATAGCTTCCTTTCTTCAAAATTGGCAGCCATGCAATTGATTCGCATCGATCATGGCTGTTTGATGGATGGAAAATCAACAAGAAGTCTGGTCTTCTATCCAAATCATCAAGGTATCAATCGAAAAAAATCCAATAATACCTCTTTTAGTTGCTCGCATTTGATCGAGAGGTATGGCAGCTGATCCTGGTACTTTTTAGCTCATCCTCATGCTCAAGCAAGCATGACGGTCAGGCTTCTCCTTTGGCTCCAATGAAGCCAAATACCCGATGGGCAAGGTCCGATCCGCTTGATATGCCCATAGCTCGATTTTCAACTCCAAGAATGGAGTCTTCTTGTAGACCCTCGAATGGATGATGTGGAAGAAATGGTGGAACCCTTTCGCCCTTTCTCTTCCTCCGATGAAGAACATGGAAGATTTAAATCTTCCAATTTTGATTCCAAAGGGCTGCTATAAGATGCAAAGCTGCTGCAAATGAATGCTCTCCTTCATGACAAAGCAGCTCTTTGTGTTTGGAATGTGGATGATGAAAGAGAGAATGGTGAAACTCAACCGGCTTTTCTCCATCAAAACAGTCCTCCAAACCGATGTAAACCGCCTCATTGCTGTCCCGCCGTCGTCGTTTTCAACTTCCTCCATGGTGTCCTCTTGATCTCGCAACTTGACCACCATGGTTTCCTTCACTTCCAATATTGAGTTTGAGAGATCAAACTCCTTTTCATTACTAGAACTTGAGAGAGATGAAGTGGAAAGAAGAATCAAGGTTCTTCTCGTAACCCGCTTTGTGCTCAAAGCCCTGGATCTCGCACTTTTCTCCTCCATGCCTAGATTGTGCTCCTCTTCTTTTGGATTTGGAGCAGCTTCTCCTTCCTCCAATGTTTGAAGGCAATCTTGCTCTTGATTGAACTCCTCCTCCAAAGCATGAAGTTTGTCAAGTCAAACTCTTCAATTTGTTGCTCTAGAGGACAAGTTGGGGCTGCAAGATCTTCTTCTTCTGCTGCAACAAAATCAGTCCTGACCACCATTTGTTCTCCAACCCTAGCCTCTTCTGTAGGCTTAACCATCAAGGGGATCTTTGTCATCCCAAATTAAGAGCCCAAACCTTCAATCGTCTCTGTCATTTCTTTTTTTTTGGCTCTTCCTCTGCTGTCCTTGATGACTGATTTTTTCAATTTCTTCTTCCCCACATGGAATTGGGAATGCAAGAGGAGGGATGGGTTGTAACTCAACTGATTTTACAATTTTTTGTGGTGGTGGAGGAGGTGAAACCTCTTGTTTCTTTGGAGGAGGGGGTATTTCTTTTAGCTCTTGTGGAGGGGATGACTGTTTGGAAGGGAAAAGGAAAGAAGAATCGAGATGGGGTGGAAGACTAGGGGTGGAGAAATGGATTCAACATTTGGGACAGCAGATGAGGAGTTTAAATGAGATGATGCAGCTTGAGTAATGGAAAGAGAAAACCATGATGATGGTGTAGAACTTACCCATTGACAAGGTTGTTCAACAACAAGTCTCATAGGCCTCTATTTCTTCAATCCATTGTGCAAGCAAAGGCAGCATTGCAATCATGAAGTCAAGCTTCTCCCGAGGGCTGTAATGCTCTGGAAAAGGTCCCACCCATGGACAAGGTGCTCCATAACCGATTCCAAAAGCTTTCATTTGTGCTTGAGCCTCGGATCGCACCATCCCCACCTCCATCTTTTGGATTTTCTCCAATGCACTCAGCATCTTGGATCTCGATGGTCTTCATTGTATGCATACTCTTGCTCTGGAAAGCTCCATAGCCAAACCGACTTTGCACCGCTCATATGGGTATGCATATGATCTTGAATGCAAAATGCTGATTTGGAGGATTTGCAAAATGTGTTGGAGGTGGAATATATCGCTGTTGTTGATGTGAATGAGTTCCATGATGGAAATGAAGTCATGATTGCACAACTTCATGGAATGGAAGAAGAATGAAAGAGATGGAAAGAAAGATGAAGAAAATGGATGAAAATGAATGGAAAGGAAGGTCTCGCAACTCAGAGATGGGTTGTTGACCGATGGAGTCGCCGATGTGTTTGCAAGTGCCTCCAAAGGCTGAAATCTTCACAGAACACACCAACCCGCAAAAGATGAAGTGAAAGACCTCTAAGGTCCCACTGGCGTGCCAAAACCGTTGATGCAAAATCACAAACACCCCGGATGCACATCAGCTTCTAGGTTGATGTTCTGTGCATCCAGCAGGATTGCACAACATGGAAACCTCTCTCCAAGCGTGGGACTTGTGAAACCGAGAGAGGAATCTCCAGAGAAGGCTGGTTCCCGCTCCTAAACTACCCGCCACAAGCTATTCCAGTGCAGGCAAGCTAATCTAATCCTAATCTAACCATGCCAAGGAGACAGAGAGAGAGAGAGAAGGGAAAAAAAGCAAAAGCCTACACTAAAACGGTGATACACCAGAGAAGGAGAATGTTGAACATCTATCAAAACTGCCATGGGACAAAGAGAGGTGAGCAATGGGAAGGATGGACAGATGCATCATAGGCCCAAGGATAGATTTCACACAGAAAATGTCCCAAAACTCCATGAACACAGCTCCAAACCTGCAATGAACATTCAAACATGCACAAATACCTGCAATGAAGAGAGGCAAGAAGAGAACAAGCAAAAACGAGCAAGGATGGACAGATGCATCACAAAACACGTTTTGTTGCTCCAGAAGTTTGCACAGAACATCATTCCATTAGTAAAAGGCAAAAACGCCATTACAGAGCAGGGAGGAGGTTCGAACTCCATTTTCAACCCTAGAGAAGAAAAGAAGGGAGGGCAGAGTAGAAAGAATGAACAACTTTTTTTTTTTTTAAAATGAGCCAAATCTGGCTTTTACATTGCATGGGTCGAGCCCAGGGGACAGAAAACGTGGGAAAACGTGCAAGCCCATTCCTCATGATTGCAGATGCATTAAATCAGCATGGAGGATCTTACCAACCCATACCCTGTCACTTTGAGCGATTTTGGAGGAGAATGCGACCCATTTGTATTAATTTGGCCGCTAAAATGTCACTTCTGGCCGTGCAGAAGAAGAATGCGACCCATTAGCATTAAAACGGGTTGTTGAAAGGTCGCTTCGCCATTACCACACGCAGCCGTTTCTCGATTTTTCTCTTCAGACTACACCAAAACTCGAGATTGATCCTAATCATGTAGAGCATCTCAACAGCTTTCCGTTGATATAAAGAACGTGGAAATCCGAGCTCTGGATCAAAAGATATGGCGATCTCAAGATTTAGGGCACACTAATGCATCAAAACGGATTTTAAAATGTTTTCCCCGCGCTTCGCCACTGGATGACACGTGGCACGTGTGTCTCGATTGGTCGCGTGCAATTCTCTCTCCTACCTTTCGTGGGCTGGTCTTTGAATTTTCCTTGTGGGCCCTAAACTGGGACACGTGGCACTATTTCATTGGTTCGGATCGGTGCTCAAAACTCGCCCACTCGACCTTTTGACTTTTTTTTCTCGTGAGGACACGTGGCGCTTCTCGATTGGTCCTCGGCCTCCGCTCGGCTCCTTCGCGCATTTCGCCTCCATTTGTCCCCCGGATGTCCCATTTGATTTTGGGCCCTTTGTGCTCATTTTCGGCCGGTTCGGGCATTTTTTCCAGGCCCATTTGTCCTTGATGTCCCATTTGATTTTGGACCCTTCGACTTTGACTTTTTGGCTCGGCATTTCGGCATTTTCGGCATTTTTCCCGCCCATTTGTCCCACTTTTCGTCCCATTTGATTTTGGACTGCTTTGCTTCTCATTTTCGCCCGGCCCTTTTTCGGCCTCGTTCGCGCCTTTTTGGCCCGATTGTCCCAAACGCCCGATCCCTCTCAACAGCTTAGCCAATTTTTTTCTCTGGCCGAACCGGCATTTCGCGCCCGCCGCGTACTTTTTTTTGTCCCGATGTCCCAAATGCTTGTGGGCCGCCGGAGGCTTTCGGCCGAGCCGATCCGGCCGTTCGGGCCTTTTGTCCCAAATGTCCCGATCCCCTAGACTAGGACTTAGTCATTTTTATGATTTTTTCCCGGATCAACCTACTTGCCTTCTCGCAACTTTTTTTTCGCATTTTCTCGTAGCTTGCTCTTTTCCTCTCGCACAGGACTTAGAAAATATTTGAGGGGACTCTAAGAACATGATTTTTGGCCCCGAATCAATCAATTTTCCCGGGACTTGAATATTCGATGCATGTTATCAAAATTACCCTGGGGGTGAATTTTGATAACAGCTTTGGCGACTCAATGGGGTCATCTCGCTCGCTAGATGAAAATCAAGAGCTCAAGCAATCCATTGGGCATGGAGTCATGAGTCAGCAACCCGAAAACTGATCTCGAACTTTGAAAATCTCCTCCGAGCCACTTGGAAACCCATCAACATGGAGTGTTTCACCAAAACCACCGAAATGAATCTGCAAGAGCAAAACCAGCAACACCAAAACTATGTACAAAATCGAAAATCATACATGCCCCAAATGGAACATGCAGAGTGTGCACAAGCACTTCTTTCTACGCTGAAAGCAAACCTACCTACTTACTACTTAATCGAAGCAAAGGCAAGCTAAACAAACCCCGCAATCAAGTTGTGAGAAATAGCTTCCTTTCTTCAAAATTGGCAGCCATGCAATTGATTCGCATCGATCATGGCTGTTTGGATGGATGGAAAATCAACAAGAAGTCGGGTCTTCTATCCAAATCATCAAGGTATCAATCAAAAAAATCCAATACCTCTTTTAGTTGCTCGCATTTGATCGAGAGGTATGGCAGCTGATCCTGGTACTTTGTAGCTCATCCTCATGCTCAAGCAAGCATGACGGGTCAGGCTTCTCCTTTGGCTCCAATGAAGCCAAATACCTGATCGGGCAAGGTCCGATCCGCTTGATATGCCCATAGCTCGATTTTCAACTCCAAGAATGGAGTCTTCTTGTAGACCCTCTTGAATGGATGATGTGGAAGAAATGGTGGAACCCTTCGCCTTTCTCTTCCTCCAATGAAGAACATGGAAGATTAAATCTTCCAATTTTGATTCCAAAGGGCTGCTATAAGATGCAAAGCTGCTGCAAATGAATGCTCTCCTTCATGGCAAAGAGCTCTGTGTTTGGAATGTGGATGATGAAAGAGAGAATGGTGAAAACTCAACCGGCTCTTCTCCATCAAAACAAATTCCTCCAAATCGACTGTAAACCGCCTCATTGTTGCCCCGCGCTCGTGTTCAACTTCCTCCATGGTGTCCTCTTGATCTCGCAACTTGACCACCATGGTTTCCTTCACTTTCCAATATTGAGTTTGAGAGATCAAACTCCTTTTCAAAGCAGTGCTAGAACTTGAGAGAGATGAAGTGGAAAGAAGAACTCAAGGTTCTCTCTCGTAGCCCCGCTTTGTGCTCAAAGCCCGTGGATCTGCACTTTTCTCCTTCACAGCTAGATTGTGCTCCTCTTCTTTTGGATTTGGAGCAGCTTCTCCTTCCTCCAATGTTTGAAGGCAATCTTGCTCTTGATTGAACTCTTCCTCCAGCATGAAGTTTGTCAAGTCAAACTCTTCAATCTGCTGCTCTAGAGGACAAGTTGGGACTGCAAGATCTTCTTCTTCTGCTGCAACAAAATCAGTCCTGACCACCATTTGTTCTCCAACCCTAGCCTCTTCTGTAGGCTTAACCATCAAGGGGATCTTTGTCATCCCAAATTTGGAGCCCCAAACTTCAAGGCGTCTGTTATTTCTTTTTTTTTTGGCTCTTCCTCTTGTTGTCCTTGATGACTGATTTTTTCAATTTCTTCTTTCCCACATGGAATTGGGAATGCAAGAGGAGGGATGGGTTGAAACTCAACCGATTTTACAATTTTTTTGTGGTGGTGGAGGCAGTGAAACCTCTTGTTTCTTTGGAGGAGGGGGTATTTCTGTTAGCTCTTGTGGAGGGGATGACTGTTTGGAAGGGAAAAGGAAAGAAGAATCGAGATGGGGTGGAAGACTAGGGGATGGAGAAATGGATTCAACATTTGGGACAGCAGATGGAGGAGTTTAAATGAGATGATGCTGCTTGAGTAATGGAAAGAGAAAACCATGATGATGGTGTAGAACTTACCCATTGACAAGGTTGTTCAACAACAAGTCTCGTAGGCCTCTATTTCGCTTCAATCCATCCATTGTGCAAGCAAAGGCAAAGCATTGCAATCATGAAGTCAAGCTTCTCCCGAGGGCTGAATGCCTGGAAAAGGTCCCACCCATGGACAGGGTGCTCCATAACCGATTCCAAAAGCTTTCATTTGTGCTTGAGCCCTGGATCGCACCATCCCCACCTCCATCTTTTGGATTTTTCCAATGCATCAAAGATCTTGGATCCGATGGTCTTCATTGTATGCATACTCTTGCTCTTGAAAGCTCCATAGCCAAACCGACTTTGGCATCGCCGCTGCTCATATGGGTATGTATATGATCTTGAATCTCGGAAAATGGATTTGGAGGAAAACGTGTTGGAGGTGGAATATATACTCGTTGTTGTGATGTGAATCCATGATGGAAATGAAGTCATGATTGCACAACTTCATGGAATGGAAAAGAATGAAAGGGATGGAAAGAAAGATGAATGAAAATGGATGAAAATGAATGGAAAGGAAGGTCTCGCAACTTCGAGAGATGGGTCATTGACTGACTGATGGAGTCGCCGATGTGTTTGCAAGTGCCTCCAAAGGCTGAAATCTTCACAGAACACATCAACCCGCAAAAGATGAAGTGAAAGACCTCTAAGGTCCCACCGGCGTGCCAAAACCGTTAGATGCAAAATCACAAAGACCCCGGATGCACATCAGCTTCTAGGTTGATGTTCGTGCATCCAAAGCAGATGATTGCACAACATGGAAACCTCTCTCCAAGCGTGGGACTTGAAACCGAGAGAGGAATCTCCAGAGAAGGCCGGTTCCTCGCTCCTAAACTACCCGCCACAAGCTATTCCAAGCAGTGCAAGCTAATCTAATCCTAATCTAACCATGCCAAGGAGACAGAGAGAGAGAGAGAGAAGGAAAAAACAAGCAAAAGCCTACACTAAAACGGTGATACACCGTAGAAGGAGAATGTTGAACATCTATCAAAACCGCCATGGGACAAAGAGAGGTGAGCAATGGGAAGGATGGATGATGCATCACAGCCCAAGGATAGATTTCACACGTAAAATGTCCCAAAACTCCATGAACACACTCCAAACTCGCAATGAACATTCAAACATGCACAAATACCTGCAATGAAGAGAGGCAAGAAGAAGACAAGCAAAAACGAGAGAAGGATGGAGATGCATCACAAAACACGTTTTTTTGTTGCTCCGTAAGTTTGCATGTAACATCATTCCATTAAGTAAAAGGCAAAAACGCCATTACAGAGCAAGGGAGGAGGTTCAACTCCATTTTCAACCCTAGAGAAGAAAAGAAGGGAGGGCAGAGCAGTAAAGAATGAACAACTCTTTTTTTTTTTTTAAAATGAGCCAAATCGCTTTTTACATTGCATGGGTCGAGCCTGTGGGAAAACGTGGGAAAACGTGCAAGCCCATTCCTCATTGATCGCAGATGCATTAAAAAAGCATGGAGGATCTTACCAACCCATACCCCGTCACTTTGAGCGATTTTGGAGGAGAATGCGACCCATTTGTATTAATTTGGCCGCTAAAATGTCACTTTCGGCCGCGTAAGAAGAATGCGACCCATTAGCATTAAAACGGTTGTTGAAAGGTCGCTCGCCATTACCACACGTCAGAGCCGTTTCTCGATTTTTCTCTTCAGACTACACCAAAACTCGAGATTGATCCTAATCATGTAGAGCATCTCAACAGCTTTCCGCTGATATAAAGAACGTGGAAATCCGAGCTCTGGATCAAAAGATATGGCGATCCAAGATTTAGGGCACTGAATGCATCAAAACACGGATTTTAAAATGTTTTCCCGCGCTTCGCCACTGGACGACACGTGGCATGTTCCTGATTGACGACGCAATTCTCTCTCCTCTACCTTTTCGGGCGGGCTGTCTTTTGAATTTTCCTGTGGGCCCTAACTGGGACACGTGGCACTATCCCATTGGTTCTTCGGCTGCTCGAAAACTCGCCCCTTTGACTTTTTGACTTTTCTCTCGTGAGGACACGTGGCGCTTTTCGATTGGTCCTCGGCTCCTTCGGCTCCTTCGCGATTTCGCTCCATTTGTCCCGATGTCCCATTTGATTTTGGGCCCTTTGTGCTCATTTCGGCCGGTTCGGGCATTTCGCCCATTTGTCCCCAACATGTCCCATTTGATTTTGGACCCTTTCGACTCATTTCGCCTTTTCGCATTTTTTCGCCCATTTTTCGGCCCCCCATTTCCCTTTCGCTTTCCCGCTTTGGCTCTTTTTGCCCCATTTTTTTCGCTTCGCCTTTTCGCCGGATCCGCTTGCGCCTTTTTGGGCCTTTTGTCCCGATTGTCCCATTTCGCCCTCTCAAGCTTAGCTTAGCAATTTTTTTTCTCTGGCCGAACCGGCATTTCGCGCCCGCCGCGTACTTTTTGTCCCGATGTCCCAAATGCATTTGGGCTGTTTGAGGCTTTTCGGCCGAGCCGCGCCGTTCGGGCCTTTTTGTCCCAAATGTCCCGATCGCCCCCTAGGACTAGGACTTAGTCATTTTTATGATTTTTCCCGGATCAACCTACTTGCCTTCTCGCAACCTTTTTTTTCGCATTTTTCGTCAGAGCTTGCTCTTTTCCTCTCAGACAGGGACTTAGAAAATATTTGAGGGGACTCTAGAACATGATTTTTGGCCCCGAATCAATCAATTTTCCTGGGACTTGAATATTCTGATGCATGTTATCAAAATTACCCTGGGGGTGAAATTTTGATAACAATTTGGCGACTCAGTGGGGTCATCTGCCTGCTAGATGAAAAGACCAAGAGCTCAAGCAATCCATTGGGCATGGAGTCATGAGTAAGCAAGCTCAAAACCGATCTCGAACTTGAAAATCTCCTCCGAGCCACTTGAAACCCACCAACATGGAGTTGTTCTCACCAAACCACCGAAATGAATCTGCAAGAGCAAAACCAGCAACACCAAAACTATGTACAAAATCGAAAATCATACATGCCCCAAATGGAACATGCAGAGTGTGCACAAGCACTTTTCTCGCTGAAAGCAAACCTACCTACTCTACTTCTAATCGAAGCAAAGGCAAGCTAAACAAACCCCGCAGAATCGGGTGTGAGAAATAGCCTTTCTTCAAAATGGCAGCCATGCAATTGATTCGCACTCGATCATGGCTGTTTCGATGGATGGAAAATCAACAAGAAGTTGGTCTTCTATCCAAATCATCAAGGTATCAACCTGAAAAAAATCCAATACCTCTTTTAGTTGCTCGCATTTGATCGAGAGGTATGGCAGCTGATCCTGGTACTTCAGTAGCTCATCCTCATGCTCAAGCAAGCATGACTGGTGTGGCTTCTCCTTTGGCTCCAATGAAGCCAAATACCTGATCGGGCAAGGTCCGATCCGCTTGATATGCCCATAGCTCTGATTTTCAACTCCAAGAATGGAGTCTTCTTGTAGACCCTCTCGAATGGATGTGTGGAAGAAATGGTGGACCTTCTTCTCGCCCTTTCTCTTCCTCCAATGAAGAACATGGAAGATTTAAATCTTCCAATTTTGATTCCAAAGGGCTGCTATAAGATGCAAAGCTGCTGCAAATGAATGCTCTCCTTCATGAAAGCAGCTCTGTGTTTGGAATGTGGATGATGAAAGAGAGAATGGTGAAAACTCAACCGGCTCTTCTCCATCAAAAAAATCCTCCAAATCCGCTGTAAACCGCCTCATTGTCTGTCCTCGCTCGTTTTCAACTTCCTCCATGGTGTCCTCTTGATCTCGCAACTTGACCACCATGGTTTCCTTCACTTCCAATATTGAGTTTGAGAGATCAAACTCCTTTCAGCACTAGAACTTGAGAGAGATGAAGTGGAAAGAAGAACTCAAGGTTCTCTCGTAACCCGCTTTGTGCTCAAAGCCCTGGATCTGCACTTTTCTCCTCCACAGCCTAGATTGTGCTCCTCTTCTTTGGATTTGGAGCAGCTTCTCCTTCCTCCAATGTTTGAAGGCAATCTTGCTCTTGATTGAACTCCTTCCTCCAAAGCATGAAGTTTGTCAAGTCAAACTCTTCAATTTGTTGCTCTAGAGGACAAGTTGGGACTGCAAGATCTTCTTCTTTCGCTGCAACAAAATCAGTCCTCACCACCATTTGTTCTCCAACCCTAGCCTCTTCTTCGTAGGCTTAACCATCAAGGGGATCTTTGTCATCCCAAATTAAGAGCCCAAACCTTCAAGTCGTCTGTCATTTCTTTCTTTTGGCTCTTCCTCTCGTTGTCCTCGATGACGATTTTTCAATTTCTTCTTTCCCACATGGAATTGGGAATGCAAGAGGAGGGATGGGGGTTGAAACTCAACCGATTTTACAATTTTTTGGTGGTGGAGGCAGGTGAAACCTCTTGTTTCTTTGGAGGAGGGGGTATTTTTCGTTAGCTCTGTGGAGGGGATGACTGCTTGGAAGGGAAAAGGAAAGAAGAATCGAGATGGGGTGGAAGACTAGGGGTGGAGAAATGGATTCAACACATGGGACAGCAGATGAGGAGTTTAAATGAGATGATGCTTGAGTAATGGAAAGAGAAAAAAAGATGATGGTGTAGAACTTACCCATTGACAAGGTTGTTCAACAACAAGTCTCATAGAGGCCTCTATTTCTTCAATCCATTGTGCAAGCAAAGGCAGCATTGCAATCATGAAGTCAAGCTTCTCCCGAGGGTCAGAATGCTCTGGAAAAGGTCCCACCCATGGACAGGTGCTCCATAACCGATTCCAAAAGCTTTCATTTGTGCTTGAGAGCCCCGGATCGCACCATCCCCACCTCCATCTTTTGGATTTTCTCCAATGCACCAACATCTTGGATCTCGATGGTCTTCTATTGTATGCATACTCTGCTCTCTTGGAAAGCTCCATAGCCAAACCGATTTTGGCACCGCTGCTCATATGGGTATGCATATGAATGCTCAAAATCTGATTTGGAGGATTTGTAAAACGTGTTGGAGGTGGATATATCGCCGTTGTTGTTGATGTGAAATCCATGATGGAAATGAAGTCATGATTGCACAACTTCATGGAATGAAAAGAATGAAAGAGATGGAAAGAAAGATGGAATGGAAAAATGGATGAAAATGAATGGAAAGGAAGGTCTCGCAACTTCGTGAGATGGGTGTTGACAGATGGAGTCGCCAGATGTGTTTGCAAGTGCCTCCAAAGGCTGAAATCTTCACAGAACACACCAACCTCGCAAAAGATGAAGTGAAAGACCTCTAAGGTCCCACGGCGTGCAAAACCGCAAGATGCAAAATCAAAGCACCCCCGGATGCACATCAGCTTCTAGGTTGATGTTCGTGCATCCAGCAGGTGATTAGCACAACATGGAAACCTCTCTCCAAGCGTGGGACTTGTGAAACCGAGAGAGGAATCTCCAGAGAAGGCTGGTTCCCGCTCCTAAACTACCCGCCACAAGCTATTCCAAAAGCAGCAAGCTAATCTAATCCTAATCTAACCATGCCAAGGAGACAGAGAGAGAGAGAGAAGGGAAAACAAGCAAAAGCCTACACTAAAACGGTGATACACCGTAGAAGGAGAATGTTGAACATCTATCAAAACCGCCATGGGACAAAGAGAGGTGAGCAATGGGAAGGATGGATGATGCATCACAGCCCAAGGATAGATTTCACACGTAAAATGTCCCAAAACTCCATGAACACAGCTCTCCAAACTCGCAATGAACATTCAAACATGCACAAATACCGCAATGAAGAGAGGCAAGAAGAGAACAAGCAAAAACGAGAAGGATGGACAGATGCATCACAAAACACGTTTTGTTGCTCCGTAAGTTTGCATGTAACATCATTCCATTAGTAAAAGGCAAAAACGCCATTACAGAGCAAGGGAGGAGGTTCGAACTCCATTTTCAACCCTAGAGAAGAAAAGAAGGGAGGGCAAGAGCAGTAAAGAATGAACAACTTTTTTTTTTTTCCAAATGAGCCAAATCGCTTTTACATGCATGGGTCGAGCCTGGGACGTAAAACGTGGGAAAACGTGCAAGCCCATTCCTCATGATCGCAGATGCATTAAATCAGCATGGAGGATCTTACCAACCCATACCCCGTCACTTTGAGCGATTTTGGAGGAGAATGCGACCCATTTGTATTAATTTGGCCGCTTAAAATGTCACTTCGGCCGCCGGCAGTAAGAAGAATGCGACCCATTAGCATTAAAACGGGTGTTGAAAGGTCGCCTCGCCATTACCACACGTCAGAGCCTGTTTCTCGATTTTTCTCTTCAGACTACACCAAAACTCGAGATTGATCCAGAATCATGTAGAGCATCTCAAAGCTTTCCGCTGATATAAAGAACGTGGAAATCCGAGCCTGATCAAAAGATATGGCGATCTCAAGATTTAGGGCACTAATGCATCAAAACGGATTTTAAAATTTTTCCCGCTTCGCTCGCCACTGGATGACACGTGCACATGTGCCGATTGGTCGCGTGAGCAATTCTCTCTCCTCTACCTTTCGGGGCTTCTTCTTTTGAATTTTCCTCAGGCCCTAACTGGGACACGTGGCACTATCCCATTGGTTCGGATCAGTGCTCGAAAACTCGCCCCTTTGACTTTTGACTTTTCTCTGTGAGGACACGTGGCGCTTCGATGGTCCTCGCCTGATTCGGCTCCTTCGCGATTTCGCCTCCATTTGTCCCTGATGTCCCATTTGATTTTGGGCCCTTTGTGCTCATTTCGTTCGGCATTTCGGCATTTTCGACGTCCCATTTGTCCTGACTCATTTCATGTCGCTGGGCCCATTTGATTTTTTGGACCCTCTCGACTCATTTCGCCGATTCGGCATTTTTTCGGGCATTTTTGGCCCGCTTGTCCCATGCTTCGACTTTCATTTTTTTTTTTTTTTCGCCTTTTTGGGCCGATTGGCCGGTTCGCGCCTTTTTGGCCCGATTGTCCCCGCGCACCCTCTCAACAGCTTAGCCAATTTTTTTTTTCGGCCGAACTGCATTTCGCGCCCGCCGCGTACTTTTGTCCCGATGTCCCCGTTGCTTTGGGCCGCTTGTTTGTGCTTTTTGGCCGAGCCGCGGCTTCGGGCCTTTTGTCCCAAATGTCCCGATCGCCCTAGACTAGGACTTAGTCATTTTTATGATTTTTTCCGGATCAACCTACTTGCCTTCTCGCAACCTTTTTCGCATTTTCTCGAGCTTGCTCTTTTACAAATGGATTCTTGTAGAATGGATTCTTATGTAGCCCGATTATTTTACTAAATGGGTGGAGGAAATCCCACAAGAGGGAAACACACCAAGTTGTCATGGATTTTTGTTAAACAACATCATCTGTAGGTTTGGGGTACCAATCAAGATTATTGCTGACAATGTCATGAGCTTTAGAGCTAAACCCTTGGTGGCTATGTGCAAGGAGTATGGGATCAACTTGACATATGCTTCCAATTACAATCCCCAAGGAAATGGACAAGATGAGTCCAATAATAAAAATTTGCTGAAGATCATTAGAAGAACATTGGAGCAGAACAAGAGAAAGTGGGGTGAACAGTTGAAGTTTTTGTTTGGGTAGATAGGATCACTATCAAGAGGGTTACTGGAAAGAGTTCCATTTGAGTTGGTATATGGGACTCAAGCCCTGCTGCCTCTTCATATGCAACTATCTTCTTATCAGTTCATTTAAAACTGGAAGATCAAGAGGTAGATCCTTATGATGCTCGCATTAACCAGATTATTGAGCTTGATGAAGAGAGAAGGGCATCCCACCAGAGGCATATAAAGTTTAGAGAGAAACTGAAGAAGCTATTTGACAAGAAGGTCACTCCCAGAGCTTTCAATATTGGAGATCTTGTGCTACTATGGGATAAAAGGCATGAAGATAAGGGAAAACATGGAAAATTTGACTCATTATGGATGGGACCTTACTCCATCGACATTAGAATTGGTAAACACACCTTCTTCTTAAAGGATTTGGATGGTGAATTTCTCGGGACTACCTATTAATGGTAGGCATTTGAAGAATTTCTTGGATTCATTCCCCCGAATTAAGGTAAACATCTTTTGTACAGTGTATAGTCAGTTGTTTGTTTCCTTTTTTTGTGTTTTTACTCGTTCTGGTCCTTGGTGACCTATTTTTGCTAGGTTTCTTTGTTTGTTTTTGAAGATGGCTTTGTTTCTCTTCCCTGCAAAGATTACTTGGATACCCAATGGATATTTTGGCACTTGGTCTACTTTTTTTCTTGTGGCACTCACAGGGAGTGCCCATCCCAAGCCGGAGCCAAAGTTGGTGCTCAAAATAGTCTCACCCCATTTGTGCCTTTGAAACTTTATTGATTTGTGACCTCTGTCATTTTATTCTTCCCCATGTTGTGCTTGGTCAGTCTTTGTTTTTATTTTTTAGTCAACTCTGGTCGAAGATCATGTATGGGTCCATGTTTGTTTCCTCATTTCTTTGTTCCTCAAGAGGGTCTGTATTTTGAGTCTCCCATGCTCTGTTCCTTCAAAAATCATGTTTCCCATTCTTTCTATTTCCCATAGTCAAGATTTGTTTTCCTTGACATTTCTATCCTAGATACTTGAAGAAGAATGAATTGATGTGTCCTTGAAGAACATATTTGAGCCTTGTAACATTTCTAAACTTTTTCCTTGAAGAAAATTTCATTCCTAGGCTCAAAAGGTCATTTTTCTATATTTTATGGTTTGACGGGTGTTTTTCCGGTCAAATTTACATCCTTGCATCTACAGGGGATGTGGCACCTTTTGGTTGGACGCGGCTCAGCTGGGTACTTAGAAAAATTCATGGAAAGCCTTAACTCAAAATTTGTCCATGTGGAGGCACGACGCTCATTTGAAGATCTACTTTTTGGTTTGGCCTTGGAGTAGTGCCAGGAGGACATGGAGGATTTTGTTGCTTTTCCCATGGACTTAGACAATTTTTTTTTGCAGTTGGTACAGTTTGGTGGAACAGGACACGTGGCGAGCTCGTGCTCATTCAGGGTCTCCGCTTTGGGCACCATCTTGAAGTTGCGCCATGAAGACATGTGGAGGCCTCCGCTCACTTTACATTTTCTTGGACCTTTCAATGGCCAAAGGAGACTACCTCGGAGCATGACATGTGGTGCTTTCCATTGAGCTTCAAGTGTAAAGGAAAACCTTGATGGAACAGGACACGTGGAAAGCTCACGCTTGTTCAGGTATCAAATTTTTGGGACCATCTCAAGGAGCGCCATGATGACACAGTGGAAGTTTGAAAATTCAAAGAGGTGGGGAGGTGGACCATCGGAGGAAACTTGGATTTTTTTCCCCTTAAGGATTAAAATCTCAAAATGGCCCATAAGCCTGATGAGGAAATAGTCAATGCTTTACCCGGTCAATAGCAGAGGTACGGGCTCTCGGGGAAATTTGGAAAATTCCCTTTGGGAGAAAAGAGTCAAAAGTAAAAAAGGAAGTGTGGCCCCACTCGAATCATATTTGGACATGTGTCAGGCTCATTTCGAGGGTGGAGTTAGGGGAAAACTTGGAAAATTTTCCCTTTTCCAAAAGAGAGTAAAATGATAAAATTTGAGCACGGTTATGCTTGAATCACATTTGGATGCATGTCAGGCTCATTTCCTGAGGGAAGAGGTGCGAGAGCAAAATGGAAATTTTTCCATTTTTCCAAAAATTGTAAAAAGTCAAAGGAAGCCCCCAGGTTTGTTCTTAAGTTTGAATCTTCCACATGGACGACCCAAATTCAAAGTAAAGATCAACGACAAGCTGAGATTCTGAAATCTAGTTTTCCCCCCATTTTTTGAAACACATCTAGAAGTGTGAGTCTCCATGATTTCTTGGTCTTTTCTGCACGCCAAATAGAGAGGGGAGTTAATTTTGATATCTAGGTTTGGTGGGAAGATCTGAAAGATGTCTTTCACCATTAAAATGGTCTGACTTTTGTGCTTCGATCGTATTTTCCAATTTTTCTTCTCCCAAGCATACAAGGAGCTAGATTTGATAGATTAGTGGTGGAAGTGGTTGGAAAATTGAAGAAAGAGTGATCTACTATAGGAAAGAGTCAAAATTAGGAGATATTCGATGAAATCTACGCCTCGAGCACCCGGGTGACTTTTTTGCAGATTTGATTAAGAATCATGAAAGAATCATGGCGAGCACTGGTGCATTTAAGGTTTTTTTCTTTTGGGAGAAAGGGGCTCTATTGTAAAGGTTATAAATGGCACAAATTTTTCATGTAAATGGTTGGAAGTTAGAGGTCAGAGTGTTAGAGGTCAAAGAAAATTCCCAAGAGGAAAATTTGACTAAGCCTGTCTTTTGAGAATCCATCTGAGAAACTAGGTTATCTCTTTTTGTATTAAGTTTTATTGTGTCAAGGTGGTTGCAAGTGTACAACCATTGAAAACTCTTAGATTGTTCTATGAAACTTTCCCTGCTAATAGATTTAATCAAATTTGAGTTTTTTTGTGTTGTCTTGAGAAAAATGTGTTGGTTTTATTTTTAAATGTATGCAAGTAGTTTCTCTTGTTTCTGTTGTAATCTTGTATTAAAATCTGACCCAATCACACAGGCCTCAATCCTTGTGATAGTTTAGTGGCATCTGTAATTCCATTTCTCAGAAGAGATTTCATTTGGGATTGGAATAAATGATTTAAAATCACTTTTCTTTCATATTGTGAGAGATTGTCTGTAAGCCCCTGGGTGTACCTTAGGTGATTTGGCTTAGATCTTGATGCTTTGTTGGATTTTCTAACTCGAGCCTTCATGATAGAATCTCAAAGATTGTGTGAAAGAGTGCTGATCTGGGCCTCCATTGAAGCACATATTCTAGTTAAAGAAATATTCTAGCTATTCTGTGGCATTCTGTTGGTTTAGCCTCCCATTGTGTAAGATTCCTCAAGGATCTAGTGAATCAAGTTCACCTACCCCACCTCCCACCAAAAATTCATTCAAAAACAACTAATCCTACTGTACCACCCCTGTTTGTCTTGTGTGCACACAAATGCATAATCTTTGTTATCAAAACATGTAGAAGTAATTAGGGTCTCAAATGTCTTCAGTAACCTTTGCCTTGTTGTGAAAATATCTCCTTGATCTAGAAGTGACAACTCGTGAGAGTCAGATCTGGTGTGTTGATCATATTTTCCCAAGGTATTCTCTATAAAATCCATGCAAAAGAAGGATTTATCATTGTTCTTCAATAAATAGAGGTTACAAAATAGGTTCTCTTACCTTGGTTGAAAGGCACAACCTAAAATAGTTAGGATCAGATCACATCCTTTTAAGGTGCTATCCATCTCTCCACAAATCCAAGTAACAAAGGGACAATTAGATTCCTCCCGGCTACAAAATGACATATATTTATGATTTAGCTACCTCTAAGCTCCCTATTGAATCTGTGTTTCTGCTTGGCTTGAAAAGGAGAACAAATTTGGATACCAATAGGATAAATGTTAATTGTCTTTGTATATTTCAAAAAACATGGAAGTTTGAAAGTCATTTGTATCCTCTTCTAATTATTCCACAGTCTTTTAACCTCTTAAGAATATTAGTGAAGATTCAGAAGTTTGAATGAATGAGGATGGGATTTGAAAATTTGTTGCATATAGAAAAAACATGTAGAGAAAAAGGTTTGAAGTTGAAGGGAATGTTTTGTCTTCTATGGAAAAGCTCGAGTCAAGGGTGTAGGAGGTAGTTAGAGAGTCAACAGGTTATGTATGTAGAGTGTCTCAAGTAATGTAAAATGAAGAGTCATAGATAATAAAATGATTGTTGATAGTAAGGAGTCATTCATCGAGAAAACAACATGTGTGTGTGTTATGTGAAATTGTGATAACCATTTTTTAGAATGTGAAGAGTATTGAAAAACAGAGATCATGGAAGGTATTGATGTTACTCATTGTATGAGACTGTATTAGGGATAGGTATATAAATTATTGACTATGTAAAAGAATGAAAAACCAGATAATTGAGTGAATTGTGAATTGGTGAATGAATTGTGATCAAGGAAAGTGATCATAACTTGTTGATATAGCAAGAGAGAGACTAAATGATCAATTGAATATAGGTGTTTTCTAAGTAGGTTCTTAGACTAGAGAAGTAGGTTATTCTTGATCAATCAGTTGATTAGGTGTTCATTCCTCATCAAGTAGGTTCTTGGTGGTGCTTGAAGTTGGTGCTTCAATGATTAAGTGGGTGTTTAATCAATTGTAAATCAGTGCATTGGAATTGGTGTTCTAAATAAAAGGCTTAGTTTCAAGTGGGTTTTATCCCTTCTTGGGTTTCCCACTATAAACATTGTGTCATGTTCATTTTTGTTTTTTTAAGTTCATTTTTTCTCATGATCTAACTGCTAAACCAAGTTAAGTAACTTTGAAAGTTTTAAAAGACCTAAATTGAGCTAAGCACTGATTAAACCACCCTCTCAGTGCTTGTGATATCTAACAATACTTATTATTACCAAAGGTGATCCATTACGATACCTCCTGTCCTATACACATTTGTTGGGATGTCTAGCACATTGGGTTATGCTTCTCACTAAATTTGATTTCAAATTAATCATGGATAAAGAATTTAAAGGAAAATTTATAGCCGATCAATTAGCTCTGTCACCCCTAGTAGATGTATTTCCCATTTCTGAATCCTTTCCTGATGATTTCACTACCTATAATGTTGAGCAACATACATGGAAAATGTATTTTGATGGCTCTCATTTCACTCTAGTGCTAGATATGGAGTAGTATTCATCACCCCAGAAGGTGACCCAGTCCCCTTTGCACACCGCTTGGGATTTTCCTGTACAAATAACATCTTCGAATACAAATCCCTTACTTATGGGTCTTCTCACCATTCAAAATCTCCTAATTAACAATTTGTGCATTCATGGTGACTCTCAACTAGTCATAAATCAAGTAAAAATATCTATAACAAAAATTAGGATCATTTAATTCCTTACAACATGTTTGTAAAAGATCTCTTGGATAGATTTGAGTCCTATTCCATTACTACCATTCCTTGTAAGGATAATCATCATGCGGATGCTATGGCTAGTGTTGCATCACTCATCCCACAAGATATTATTGATGAACATACCACATTCATAATTACACACTTAAGGCATCCTTTTATCTCTGCATTACCTCTTGCATCTTGTGCCATATCGTAGTCAAGACAAATCTTAATTGTTTACACCTATTTTTAATTACTTATATACACAAACTATCCCTAGTACTCTACAACCTCATGAGGATCAACATTTACGACGTGAGGCTACTGATATGGCATTGTTGGGAAAAATTATTTAAATGTTCAATCGATGGTCGACTATTATGTTACTTAGCACATGTGGATATCCCCACTGTTATCTCACAGATACATGACAACATGTGTGGTGGCCATTTTTATTGGTAAGGCTATGTCATAAAATCTTTTACGCTAGGGGTATTATTTTCCTACCATGGTAAAGGATTGCCTTCAATATGATACTACTTGGAAAAAATGTCAAAAACATGGTAATCTCCACCATAAACCGAGCATATGACCTCCAACCAATCACACCAACTTGGCCCTTCTCTCTTTAGGGACTCGATCTCATCGATATGATCAATCTTGAGTCTTCCGAAAGAAAAAATTAGTTATTATTCTACCGAGAACTTTACTAATTGGATCGAGGAAACTCCCCTGTAAACAATCACTAGTCCTGATATTTTTAGTTTCTTGACCACCCATATCATCACATGCTTTGGTGTTCCTTCTACTATAATTTTTGATAATGAATTTTTTTCAAAATAAGGACGTTAAATTTTTTGTGCCAAATTAAAAATTAAACAATCATTTTCTACACCTTATTATCCATAAGGAATGGCCAAGTTGAAGGCCACCAACAAAACCATTGTCAAAATATTACGCAAGATGATAGATTCTAGTGGCAATGATTGGCATAAAAAATATTATATGATCTATGGTCCTATCATACTAGTGTTTGTACACCTGCTAACACTAATCCATTCACCTTGGTTTATGGTGCTAAGGCTCTCATTCTGCTTTAACTCGAGATCCCTTCCTTGTATATTTCACTCAAAGGCATTCTCAAAGATAATGAATATCATGAAAACCACTTACATGAATTAGAAATGTTTGATTCACCTCATTTCCAAGCACTTGAACATCTTCACGCATATCAAGTCTCACATTGCACACATAAACAATCGTAAAATTAACTCTCGTGAGTTTAACATTGGTGACCTTGTCTTAAAAGAGAATCAAAAGAATATGAATGTTGAAGCCCTAATTAAAGGTAAATTCAAGCCAAATTGGCTTGGTCTATACATTATCACTGACAAACTCGGTGGTGGAGTTTATTACCTTGCCACCCTTTTAAGAAAACCACTTTAAAAACCACTCAATGTTATGCATCTTAAGAAATACTATGCCTAAACACAACACTCATTACCGATAGCACACTCTTTTCTTTGGTTCACACTTGACTATTGAGGGCTTCCTACACACATGAACCTCACACACTACACAATAGTCATTACATATCTCAGACTACATCTTATCACCACTACACATACTACAAATTTTACACGTCTACCTGTGCAGGTTTACAACCACTACCCAATGACACACTCTAGTCTCACGGTCCATACTCAACTTCTACGAGGGTATAGATAGAAAAGGGACCCCATCACACTCACACATTCAACCATTTATTCATTTTCCTCATGCGGCATTCCTAGGTTAGTGATATACGGTATAGGCTATATCATCACTTCCCTAGCATCATTTAGTAATATATGCCATAGGATACATCATTACTTCTCCTGCTCATCTTGTAGTGGTATATGCTTTAGGATACATCACCACACCTTATTCTAACCTTGGGGTGAGATATGCTTTAGGATAAATCATCACCTATACCATCATCTTGTAGTGGTATATGTTATATGTTACATCACCACCTCTTTTCGATCATCTCATCATGATATAGCCTTTAAGCTACATCATCTTGTGTCTCCATACATTACCTCTAGGTCATATGTCATCACCACACATACACATTAACCACAACGTGCTACACACAACACATAGTTTAGATCATTTTACAATGACACACTCTCATTTATAGTTTATTCTTGATATGCTAAGGGGAAATTAAAAAATGAACCTCATTGCATATAATTCCACCCACTCAAGGGGAACATGGATCCTATCATCCATTTTACATTCCATTCCATCCATCCATAACATACTACATATCTTGGTGGCATTTAATCTTATTTACATTTTCTTGTACATGTTCATCTTATAACATATGCTAGATAGATTTCTTGTATGTCATTATCTTTACCATACACACATACTTGTTCATGTCTTTTCTAGTAGTGATCATAGATACAAAGCTTCTACATGCAACATGGATGCTTGGCACACTACCATATCAGAGATCCCACAATAGAGGGGGCATCCACTTTCATATAGTGCAGGTGCTATTTTTATTTTTAGCACACTAATCTATTAGTTATACACATTTTTGACATATCATTTATTTTTCTCGCATGCTAACGAGTGCTTCATATGCAACATTTGTTTTTAAGGTTTACTTGCTACCATGGCTATTTGTTTTTTTATTTCTTGTCACTTTTTGCTATTATATGTGGACCTTGCCCTTTGTTTGGTGTGTACACTTTTTTTTATTTGTAACCCTATGGATTTGAGTCTTCTTGTGACATCATGAGTGATGTCACATGTTTACAACCCCCTTTTCATGGTTTATGGTTGGTTTATTGTGTGTTCACTTTCATTTTAGCTTACACATGGTTTGCGTAAATTACACTTGTTTTCTACATGCATGTTTGTTCGTACTAACACTTGTCTCTAGCCACTTCTTTATGTGTGCCTTGGTTTCTACCAAGCACATTCCATTCTCCCTGCAGGCATTATTTTTAGGGTCAGTCCTCTTTGGGTCTGGCATTCTCCTATCTACGATGTCACATGCACCCCTAAAGAGAGGGGTATCATTTGGGTTTACACACACTAACAACTGATACTAGAAGAATTCATTTTTTTTTTCATCCATGACACAAATGGGTTATAAAACAAGTGGGTTCAAACTAGTCTATAGAACCCCATACACAACAAATTTTATAGGATAGGTTGTCCTTAGGATTTTGGGGATAGTGATAGGTTGAAGCATACAATGGACCTTCCTCCTACACTACACTACTTTGGCCGGTGGCATAGATCACCCAAAAATCAGGCAGTATAAATATCTCTCCATACTCTTGGGAAGCGGTTACAGGTTGGATAATAACACATATTTCTCCCTACACTTCTTTGGCTAGTGGCGTGAGATCGCCTAAAAAAAGCTCGCACTTCATCGACATTTATAGGATCCTTTCTACACCATTTTTCTCATCATGGATCAGGTGCACATGTTCCTTTTTCATTTTCATACTTTCATTACATACTTTTTACATATATGCATGCATTTTTACACATGGTTTTTACAAATATACATGCATATTTGACTACTTGATCCTCTTCTCTTTTGTAGTCCATCCATATTTGAAGAAACTAGTCAACAATAACAATGACATCACTTGAGTCACACACATAACATACTAACATGCAGGTACATCACACACATTGGAATTTACACACGTGTTTCCTCCCTAGGTTCACTCTCATCACTTTTTACACTTTTGCATCTTTAGTCTCCATGCTCCATATTTTTGTCACTCCATGCTTTGTCTAGTCCCTCACATTTTCTACATCACTCTACATGGATATCAGGTGCACATATCTATCTAATTTATGTTACTTTTGAGATTTATGCTCACCAACATAAAGTGGGGGCAAATATAGACACTAGATCATGTACTTTGGGTAATTATTTAGTCTCGGTCTCATACTACTATTTATGTGGTTTTGAGTGAAAAATAATACTAATTAACCCATGTCTTTGGCCATTTTACTTTTTTTCCTTTTACTTTTTATCTTTCACCCATATTTTCCTAGTCGGTTCTATCACACTATGTTTTTCCTACTTTGACTGGGGTGCCCTAGATGCCCTGATCCTATCAGGCCCTGATCCTATCTAGGCACCCTAATCCTCTTTACACTTTACTCTCACCTTTTGGGAACTTTCTAGCCATTTGATCTTTCTATCTTTTTGGTGGTTGGCCTTTTTGGGGTTAATTACGAAATTAGAACAAGATAACCATATAAATATAAATTTATGAGACCATAATGAGGGACCAAACACTAAGCACTTATTATCTCCACCTAAGGTTACATCCATCCAAGGCATCTAGAGCTCCATTTGCATCCATCTAGCTCCATCACAAGGGAAAATGTTGGTTCATCTACATCACACTTCATAGGAGGGGAGTTTATTCTATTCCATGCACCATCTATTTACATTCTACATCTAGTTATTTCTCACTACTCATAAAGTGTGACTAACACAAGAGCACCTAGGGCACAATTACACACACACACACACACACAGAACTAAATTGGGTGTGAGATGATGTAGTGTACACTTAGTGATAAGTCCATCCATTTGGCAGTTGAGGATATTTTGAACCCTTCATATGCATCTTTATTTTTTAGGGTTTTGATGCTTTTTCTGGGGTTTGTAGGTGTTTCTTCCATCTATGATTTGCAGCTACATCTTGTGAATTTCATCGACATTCATGAGACAAGAAGTGAACACAACAGATCATTCAAAAACACCTCGAAAGGTGGTTTCTTGGTCATTTCCACATGAGACCCAGTGCACCTCAAGGAACCCCTATCATTCTCCAGGGAACCCCATTCTAGACAAAAAACCTAGATATGTACTTCCCAAACTCATGTGCAGTCATTTCCTCCTCCTGTCTAAACCCGGTTCCACTCTGACATAGTCCTTGTAAACTTAGCGAAACAACTAATTCCTTCTTAACCCTCTTTGCACATTAAGGTTTCACATTTCATTGCTTAAATTGTTTGGGTGTATTTTAATATTTACTTATCTATTATTTCTGCTTCTATAACATTATATTAGACTATTATATTTTCCATTTTAGTTTAATCACTCATCTAGATATCACTTTTGTTATTAACATGGTGTTTTATCTTTCACGTGAGCCTCATGAGAGTTACTAAAAATAAAAAACCGTATTTTATGATATATTAAAGGGACTTTGAATTTTTTCATCCACTATACACTACATGAATATTTTGATAGTTAAGGATATATAGATTAGATTGGGAAGTTTTTTGATATGTAATAATCTACATCGGCTTCTTTTTTTCAGCTTAGATCGCTCTAGTTGCATGGGAATGAAAAAAAAATCGTGCTTTCTTTTTCATCCACCGAGGATGAGTATAAAGGTGTAATAAAAGTGGGTTAAAAATTTATTTGTCTTTGTCAAATACTTGATGAGTTTGGCTTTCTAGAGGAACCCCCTTCTATCATGTGGTGTGATACTCAAAGTGTTATCCAAATAACACATAATCGATTGAACATCAACATACAAAATACATTGAAATTCATATGCATTTCATTCAAAAGTTGATTTAGGATTATATTATTGATTTGAAGTTTGTATCTACATTTGATTAGATTGTATATATATTCATTAAAACCCTTTCTTGTCCTCGTCCTCTACATTTATTGATTAAGAAAATATTGAAATAAAGAAATGCTAAACCTAAATATGTACCAAGCACAATGATATAAATAATTAAGTACATATTTGACCCCATAAAATAATCCATTTAAATTTAAAACCTAGTCACAAATGGAGGGAATAAAGTACTTATCTAAATCACAATAATGTTGAAGTTGTGTCAAAATAGAAAATAGATGGAACAGGGACTTAGAGCATCACAAATGAACCTAGAATATGAAATAGTGTCAAAAATTATAGCATCTGGTGCCTATGTAGAGTTAGGGGTTCTAGGGGTGCCAAATACATTGCGGGGACCTATGACTGCTCAAAATATGTGAAACCCAAGTTTACAGGGTCATGAGATGTTCATTAGATGTCACCTCTAGTCACCTATATGTTGTTGCACTTCATTATTATTCACCTAAAACTTGTAATAAGAAAGAAGCACCTGCAAAACCCCAAAACACATCAAATTATAAAAATAAAAAGATGCAAATGGGAAGTTCGACCGATCCCAACAATCACTCAACTGAGTGAACTTACGATCTGGGAACTGCACTACATTTTAGAATCCATGTAGTTCTGTGTGTGTGTGTGTGTGTCTGTGTGTAAAATCGTGCCGTAGGTGGTTCTAGTGCGAGTCACACTTGGTAGTAAGAAATACATAGATGTAGAAAATTTAGATAGTTGTGTGCATGGAAAAATGTAATTTCCCTCCTTTGAAGTGTATCCAAAATTAGGAAGTCCCTTGCCCTTGTTTGGATGTTATATGGATGCTTGAATGCTCTTGTAAATTCTTTTGGATGCAACCTTAGGTGGAGATAGAACATTCTTAGTGTTTGGTCCTTTATTATGATCACATAGCTTTGTATTTATATGATTCACTTGGTTGAATTTCATAATTAACCACTAAAAGTTTGATTAGTAAAAATTAAGATGCCCAAACATTTAAAAGATCGAGAAGGAGTGAGAAAAGTACAAAGATGTCAAGAGAATCTAGAGAGGATGGGGGGGCGGCATCTTGGGCGCACGGTGGTGTCGAGTTATAAATTTCAAGTGAAAGTGTGAAAAGACAGACTTGGATAGATGGAGTTGTTAGGAAATATTTATTTAGTGCTCCATTAATATTTATGATTGAATATTTACTTAGAGGTAAATATATATGGGTGATGTAAATGTTAATGTGAGTTGTTTGATAAACAACTCATATAACAATATTAGTTTGGGTGAGTTTTAATAACTCATTATATAGAAAGTAATATAATAAGTGCATTGTATTGTTTCCAATGTAAATCTGATTCGAGTTTTCATTTGGCATCGAGAGCGGATTTAGCCATGAGAGTCTTGTCTGAGAGTTTGATGGAGATTTTAGAAATTTTCATCTCAAGAGCATACTCTCACTTGTTAGGAGCGTATTGAAGGAACTCATAAAGGATCCAAAGGCATCTGGTATAATTTTTTGCAAGAATCTACCTGAGAGACGTGTGTGAGCCAAACTTGGTTGACTGAGGTTGATAAATATAATAGGTTGTCACGAGATTATGAAATCGTATCTTATTGGGATTATTCATATGTGCAGTTCTATCATTCGGCCATCACACTCTTTTCTCTCTACCTTGTGAGTTGTATTAGCATGCCACAGCCTGTTCTAAGCTCACATAATATTCTCCCATGCGCCATTGGATCACAATTCTTTCAGACTCAACGTGGATCATGTGAGCTCCTACATCGATTTCCTCTCTATCAATTCGGATCTGCACTCATGTGAAGATTACTTATCTGAAGATTTTAGTATTATTCATTACTTAAAAAGAGGCTTTCGTCAAACTCTGTGATTTGGGAGCTATTTCCTTGGAGATCTATAGGAAACCAAGTGGAGGAAATTTTATTTAACCATTTGCAGATTGGATATTACGCCCCACACTACCAAAGGTGAAAATCAGAGGAGATAAAATATTGGATTGAAGCATGGACTATTTGCATGATAGGTGCCCTCCAAACTTGCCACTTGTCTCCTCCAAGCTCGAAGTAAAATGAAGGTCTATGTTTTAATTTATTGTCAATGCCCATTATTTTAATAGTCTTTTTTTAAATCATTGGAGTCTTTGTTATAGTCGTAATTGTCTTTTAGTCTATTCATTAAAAATTAGCATGTCATTGGTGTTTTATTTATATAGTGTTCTAGAGTCCATGTTCGGGTATACTGATATTTGATGTTTAAAATAGTCATTTCCGTAAAGTTTATCAAAGTAAAAAAATTGAGTCATTGTAAATTGTCATACCAAGTTTTTATGTCAAGTCCAAAAATTTCATTATCATTTATTTTTTTTAAGATAGCATATCAAATCAAAATATTGTTATAAAAATTAATCTTTAATTACTTTATAATAGTTATTTTTATTATCCATTTCATATTTCCATCTTGTATAGTCACAAGATTCAAGTCTAAAGTATATTGTAAAAGTTTCTCATGTTGTAAGTTAATTAAAATAGGTGATTTTAGGTTATCTATGTCTAGTTGAGTCTTCTTGTCCAAGTCAATAGTGTTATATGGTTAGTCAAACCATAAAGTTTTGTTTTGTGAGTCAAAACTTGTAAAAATTTAAAAAAAAAAAAAAAAAAAAATTGCCTCACGGACGCATTTTAGTATTACCCAAGCGTCGAGAAAAAACAAAGTGTTTCACATTGCGGGAGGGAAGAAAAGAATAAACAATGTGGAAACAATTGAGCTTCATATCCAAATCCGGTGAGTTAGATGCATATTCTACGAGGTAGGAGGCATCGAGAGTTGGAGGTCATTTAGTGACCTCTCATCGATCCATAACTTGACAGGGGCACTTACAGAATGGTTTGGTGACATTTTTGTGGTGTATTTGCTTTCAGCTTGTGTCGTGTGCTTCTTGTCATGTTTTTGAGTTCCAGTATCAGTGTTCCTGTTTGCAGTGTTCGTGATTGAATAAGTGGAAATTTCACATTGAGGGGGGGAACATGATCCAATGTTCCATTTCCATTATGTCAGTTTTTCCTATGTATGTATGAAAGCAGCAGATTTCAACAAAATTTCCTATGTTATTCCCTGTAGTGAGATGTGATGAAATGCTAAAGAGAATAGTACTTTACATATCATGATGTGGTTGTAGGTAAACCACTTGAAAACCTTCATTTGTGGTTTATGTTAAACCAATAGAAAAACCACCATTCTTGGTTGTTAGTAATCCATTAGCAAAACCATCACTTTGTGGTTTGTGGTAAACCAATTGCAAAACCACCATTCTCAATTTTGGTCACCGTTTGCAAAACCATCACGAGGTTTGTGATCATCTGTGAAAATCACGAGATCATGGCGGGTGCAAGTATAAAGGCGAGTTTACCCCATGTTCGCACTATGGGGGAACGTTAGGAAATATTTATTTAGTGCTCCATTAATATTTATGATTGAATATTTACTTAGAGGTAAATATATATGGGTGATGTAAATGTTAATGTGAGTTGTTTGATAAACAACTCATATAACAATATTAGTTTGGGTGAGTTTTAATAACTCACGTATATAGAAAAGTAATATAATAATTGCATGTGTATTGTTTCCAATGTAAATCTGATTGAGTTTTCAGGCTGTAAGACCAAAAGAGGAAATAGAGAGTAAGAAAAAGATGGCCAAAGCTAGTGATCAATTATTACTTTTCTTTCTTATGAATCAAATGAATAGTAATATGTGTTCAAGACTAGATAGATAACCAAAGTACGTGATTTAGTGTCTACATTTCCCCCCACTTTATGTTGTTGAGAGAACATTTGATAACATAAAGTAGATAATAGATGCATACACGATAACAATGTAGATTGATGGTAAAAAGTGTGTCGAGAGACAAGGGAAAGTGTGTAGTGATAAAAAAGTGAAGTGTTGAAGCTTGAGTAGAGGAAGTAAAAAAAGTGATGATGATGACTTTAGGGTGAGAACGCATGCGTAGATGTCACATTGTACCTATTATTGATGTCATTTGATGTTGCATGATGTGATTGATGTGACTTCCACTTCCCATAAGGGCGAACTTTGTAATAGAGAAGAACAAACAAATAGTCAAATACGTGTATATGAAGAATTCAATCAAAATGTGTAATAAGTATGTAAGAAAGTTTTGAAATGAAAAAGGGACATGTGCACCTAATCCATGATGAGTAAAGAGTATAGAAAGGATCCTGAAGATGTTGTAGAAGAATTATTTTTGTGTGATCTCGTCTTTGGGTGCATTGAGTGCGAGTTTTTGGGCAATGTCACGCCAAGTATGGAAGAAGTGTAGGGAGAGAGCTCTAGTTTTTTTAATAATGGCAAATAGTTTTTGAAAGGGACTATACCCTTGAATACAAAATAAGGCCTTTAAGCTGGAATAAGAGTGAGAAACCTAGTAGGACTAACCAATTCGAGGGTAATAAAATGAAATTCCACGTAGCCCAGAAAGCAATGACAAAACATCAGCAAAAAAAAATGATAACCAAACGGCCGAAAGCGATAAGAATAACAAAAGATTCGGTAGAAGCATGCGGGACTACTTCTTGGCTGCTTGATCAACTTGATCTTGACTTTTTCCAAGCATGAAACATACCCAAGCGGTCATGTGGGCAGCATCCGTCTTATCGAGCTCCTCGATGGTTCTTTTGCTCTCTTTTCATTGCCCCAAAGTGCGGTAGGGACACCGGCCCGAGGTTGGAAACACTTTTGGCATGCCCCGATGAATTCCTCAATGGCCTAAAGGCGGTAATGTTGTAATCATGCCTAGTCTTAGCCTTCCCAAGGCGGGAGTCAAGGAGGTCAACTTTTTGTATATGTCTTCAATCGGCTATTGTCGATGCTCCCTCCCCCTCCATGCTTTTCTTACCTTTTTGCTTAGCTAGGTTTTGACCTCATCCTTGACATTTTTATCTCAGCCTCTAAGGCCTCCGAGTCTCTTGGAAGGGTTATCCATCCCGAGCTTCCACGGGGGCCGGCACTACTTATGTTTAGCGGAGTCACGTGCGATGTCAAGATCAAGAGGCTCTTTCCCATGCAAGAGTCTAAAGGTTGAGTCTCTAGAAGCCACTGGTGAGTGGACGTTTAGAGGTAGGCGAGGTGGGTGGCGGGAGGAGCGGTGGGAGGAATAGAAGGAGAGACATGTGTGGCGGCATGGGGGTAGCAGCACCGGTGGCGGCGGCCAGCGAAGGGCAGCAAGGCGCGGGAGAAGCAGGGGCGGCAGCGGAGCCCATCGGAGCCAGGCTAGGAGAGGAAGGAAGGCCGGGGTACTTGAGAAGATAGTATTTGTGAATTAGCAAAATAAGCCCTTGATGCGAGGAACCCTTGGGTATGTACGGAACTCCAAAATGGAGCACTCAAGAGAGTTTAAAAGATAATGAGGAAGCAAACCAATCTATTCCTACGGAAGTGGTTTAAAAAGATGAGATGCTTTGGGACGAAGTAACAAACCTACCTTCGAAGGAGATGAAAGCGAATCATCATGCGAGTGACTTCATCAAAGCGGTGATGGAATTGAGCTTCTGTGAGACCATTTGTGCTAAAAATAAGCTTCTCATCTTCCTCCACAAATCTTCTTTCTTGAGTTTCTTTGATAACCCTTTTGTTGAAGAAGCGGTACCCATCAGTGAGACCAGTCGCTTGACAATGAGCTCTTCATTGACAAAATTTTACTGTCCCCCATAGTCGATAGTCCTCTCTTTCCCTCCTTAGCAAAGCGTCTTGAAATACTTTGATCATGTCCTTGCACCCTTTCAACAAAGCTAGTGAAGCCGCCTATCTTGAGAATGTTCCAAAGCTCGGTGTTTTCCTTCCAAGTCAGGGTCGCGCGGCTCAATTTGACAGGAGGTCCTCCCATCTTCTCGGTGGTGTGCGGAGTTACAAAAAATTCAGAATGCATTGAGCGTGAAGAGCAGATTCGTTTCTTCTTTTGTTGAAGATTGCATAAGGCCAGGAAGGCGTAGCCATTGGTCTTCTCATGAGCAGGTGCGTAATTGCTTGAAGGCGAGCCTGCGGGAAGTCGCGTGTGAAAACCCTTTCCTGTCAAGCAATCACTTTGTAATTATTATCGGTTTCGTGGAGTTTGGCATCCAGGATATCAGCAGTAGTTGTACCTCCCGCGTGCTTGATTTTCAAATCTGGATGACTCCACTTGAATTTTCTTAAATAGATCTTGCTATTATTTGAAAAAGATATTATTTGCCTCGCCATATAGAATAAAGCGACACGTGTGAAAGAATTGATGATTTTGATTTTCCTCCAAAGATTAAGGCTTATCTCTAGAGATTGCTTGCTTATGAAGATCCACATGGATCTTTGTTGTGAAGGCGATTAGGGATATTATCATTATCCCAGACAGTAAAATTTATATTAATGCCATAATTGGCGGTGCATCCGCTTGATTGTTGCCTTCCTGTAAGTATGTATGATTCGTACTATTGAAGGTGTGGCGAATGCTTATGGATTGAGAGATAAATTCTTTAATACTCAAGCTGGGAGATGAGGAGGCTGATTAAGAAGCTTAATGATATTAAGGAGTCCCCTTCAACAATAAGGTTCTGAATATTTTGAGCCCGTGCAACTCTCAAGCCCCAGAGAGCAGATAGTGCTTCGGCAAAATGATTGGTTTGAATTCCCATTTTTCCAGCATAAGCAGCAATCAAATTACCTTTGTGGTCTCGTATTGCTCCTCCTCCAGCTGCTGTCCCAGGGTTTCCCTTAGAGGCGCCATCAAAGTTCAGCTTGTACCAATTAGAGTCAGGAGGATGCCATTTAATCAAAGATCTATCTACACTATTCCCAGGGTTGCTCCAATTTCCAATGTGCCAATTAGATAAAATGTGCTCTTCATTCTCAGGATAACACTTGTTCTTGGGGGGTTTAAATCTGGCCATGTCCTCTTTGATACCTTGAGAAATTTTGCCAATACTGATTTTATAATTCTGCTTCTTATTTCTAAAAATGATATTATTTCTGTCCTTCCAAATCCTCCAGATTAAGTGTGGGATTGCTAATTTCAGATTCTTTTGATAGCACAATGATATGCGAATGGTGGGTTCCGTTGATTCCATAGCTGATTGAGGTTCTTGGCAACACCCAAAGAGCATCAAAATTAGAAAGAACAAAGCTCCAAATTCTATTGGCATAAGCACAATGTATGAAGCAGATGACTAATGTCTTCATAGTCATTCCTACAAAAGTGGCACCAATTAGGAATTATAAATCCTCTTCTCATCAAATTGTCGGTGGTGAGAATTCTACCTCGATGGCCAGCCAAAGAAAAAAATTTATTTTGGGGGTTAACTCGGAGCATCCAGATCATGTTCCGATTAAAGTGGTTAGTTCTTGTGAGAAAGATTGGTCTAGTTTTATTCACTAACCTTTCACTAACCTTTCACTAATTACCAAAGTATAAACACCACTTTGCCGGATGGTGTGTAAAAATATGATGCATTTGATCCAACATAAAAGTAGAAAATAAGGTATAGTGCATGCATGTCAGTCTTTGAAGGGTGACTATCGTATAAATTACACTATGTAAAATGCCAAAAATTTTATTGAACATAGAAAATATTTTTAACTTCCCCCTTTTCACAAGAAGCCGAATGGTTAGGATCACCCAAGTGTTAGTTTTAGTGTTTGACACTAGTGTTTGTGTTGCGGTGAAGACCCAAGTAAGGTTTTGGGTTGTTTATGAGACTAAAGACTATGTTCTATCAAACTCTTGAACTATGTTGAACTATGATTGTATAATGTTGAATAGGAGGCCGATTCACACTGATGGATGACCCCCTTGTTTGGAGTGCATGCAACGTCGCGAGGAGAATACATCCCAAAGGAAGACCACAAGTTGTGATAAAACGATGCTCTAGAGGGGAGGGAGCGTGATTAGTAGAAACCAAGGAACATGCAAATAAAGTGGATGGAAACAAGTGTTAGTGCAAAAAGATAAATATGCATGCAAAAGACAAGATGTAAGCTAAGAACACAAGAAGACAACATGGGCAAGAAATAATATAGAAAACGTAGACCACGAAAATTGGGTTTCAAACATGGGACATCACTCGCGATGTCACAAGAAAATCAATGCCGGCACAGCCAAAATAATATAGTGTGCACACAAGGAAAATGGAAAATCCCATGAAAAATGGAAAACAATGACTCGAAGTGAAAGACAATATCAAACAATATATTAGATAACCATGGTAGAAAAGAGTTCATGTAAAACAAATACTACACATGAAACACCCATTAACATATTAGAAGTAAAAAAACTATGTCAAAATGTGTTTGATTTGATGTCATGAAGTTGTGCTAGTATGAATAAGAAGTAGTATAAAACAAAACAATAACACCTAGAGTGTGTACGAAAGTGGATGCCCCCAGGAGCTATTATGGGAGTGGTATTAGGTATTGTTCCAAGCATCCATGTTGCATGTATCGATCAATGTAAATTCCGTGATCACAACTAGAAGGAAAGCGAACACACATGTGTATATAAAAGAGATAATGAAGTATAATGTATCTAGCTAACAATGTAAACAAGATGTAACATGTGAGTATAAGAAACCAATAACAATGTCCAACAAAGATATACAACATGTTGTGGATGAGTGAGATGGAATGGAATGCAAAATGGAAATGATAGTATCTATGTGCCCCCTTAGTGAATGTGCATGAGATGAGGTTCATTTATAAATTCCCCCTTAGCAGTCAAGAATTTACAATAGAACAAGAGTCTGTCATTGGGAAATGGTTTGAATAGTGTGATAGAAAGATATGATCATCAAATCATAGAGCATAGTGAATGAGTGAGTGAGCGAGTATCATGAGGTTAATTTCAGATTTAGACCCTCAACAGTTGAGTATAAGCCATGGAACTATATTGCACCATAGGGTAGTATGTTGTGTCGAAGGAATGATGCGAGAAAAATATGTTGTGAATACACCATGTGTGAAATGTGTAGAGTGTTATGTGATGACGTGAGGTTCATGAATGTAGTGAGCCCTCATGAGTCAAGTGTGAATCGTAGCATAAGAGTGCATCATAGGGTAATGACAATACAAAATTCTATCCATATGTGCATGATGTGTGTGAGAGATGAGATGTGAAGTGTAGAGTATTAAGACACATGAGACTATTAAAAGTGGTAAGAATAAACTAGATGCCCCCAAGTGTATGATGATGAGAGTGATCAAGTAACATCATCTAAGAGGTCATTATTTTCATGGTCAAAACTGAATGGAGATGCATATGATATTCGGTAAGAATGTATTTTTGGTTGATGGAGTAAAGAGCCATTGTGGTGTAGATTAAGCACACCCATCACATACTCCTCGTCATTGAAAGGTGGTAATGGACATCCATGTGCATACCAATGAGTAAGGTTTTGTGAATAGCTAAGAAATGAGTCATTGAAAATGAAAACATGGCTGAAAGGCATGGGAAATGAGATGTCAATATGATCAGGATCTAAAGTGCCACCAATATAGTCAACCCAAGATTGGCCAAGAGTGAATGGTGAAATACATGGATTGCATGCAACGAGAGATTGAGAGATGAAATACTCGGAGGCCATAAGAAGTAGTAATGTAAGAATTTCCATGATATATATGTGGTGAATGAGGTGGTGGTAAGATATCATCAAGTGTGAAACCAAGCTGAGTCAAGCCATCAAGTGTGTAAATAGTGTCATAGCAAGTGGTATCTAATGGAATGTGTGACCAAAAAGCATTGTTTATGAAAAGAGTGCATGTGAAAGGAGGTATCAAAAATGTAGGTTTCTTAGGAGGCAGCCATGAAGGTGGTATGACTTCGATACACAGAAATACCCTCGATAAAGTACCATAGTAGTAGTAGGAGGGGGGAATATGAAGTAGATGGAACAGTGTTTAATGTGCAAATAGTTCCTTCAAGTGGAGGTAAGTTGTTTGGATAGTGCATGGGTCATAGATCAGCAACATGATGAATAATAGTAGAAATCGGAACAGGTAATGTTGTGGTTGGATCTAGATTGCAATGTTGGAATGGTGTGCTATCAGCGAGAACCTCATATTCAAATCCCTCATGTAAGAATCTAACACATTGGTGAACTGTAGAAGACATTGCTTGCATATGATGAAGCCATGGCCTACCAAGTAAGAAATTATATGGAAGTGGGATATCAATGACAAAAATAGAACTAGAATAGTCTTTTTGTAACTATGAGCGGTAAGTTCACAATGCCTAAGCATGTATGTGTATTAGAATCATATGATCAAACAGAAATAGATGCTATCATCGATAAAACAACCCTATGATTTTCACAAGTGTGTGTGCTTGAGCTCACGGTGTGACTGGGTAACATGGGTACTATCTCCAAGTTGTGGGACTTCTTTACTTGAGATAGACCTCAGAGAAAGTTGGCTCTTCTTCCTAATCCTAGTGCAAACTAACTCTACTGAAATGAAGCTACTAACTATCTCTATCCTACAATTTCCAAGGGACTAGGGAGAGAGAAATAACATGCAAATGAAGGAAAACTACACTACAGAGGTGATGCACCAAAATAAGGGAATGAGAACAATTTCCAATGTGTGAAAATGGAAGCAAAATGTAGATCAGAGAGGGTGATGACAATTCTCCATAGTCTAATAACAACATTCACAACACATTTCCATGCATACATAATAATAATAGGTTCTACCAAAGTATAGAGTAGACACAAAAATTTTCAATAACATTAGAGAGGCAAGGAGAATGCAACAAACTCAGCAAGGGAAGATACATCCACAAACTTGAATCTATTGCTTCATTAATATGCATAGTCTAAACTATTACAAAGGAAAGGCCTAGATCACCATGCAATGAATCCACTATAAGGTCCTGTAGTACATTGCCTTCACAAAACCAAAATGACAGATCTTTTCTACTCAAACTATCCTCCTTTATAATGAGCCCAGTATTCAATTTATAGAGTTTTGGAAGAGAGAGAGAGAAGGGATGTAAATCATGAAATATACATTTCAACTAATTTGTAAGTCATAATAAATGGGTTTGGTTAGTGATTTTGGACCCAAGAACAATCTCAAGGTGTCCATAACCTCCATCAGAGATGGAATGGCAGCCCATGCTCATTAAATTCCTCTCTAAGCACTAATAAAATTATTGTTCAAAACCTGGCATGTTTTCCTTAAAACCATCACCAAAACTTCATCATTTTCAACAATTTTTTATTTTTCTTGGAGTCACGATTCAATGACACCAACTTTTTGAAAATCATTGAGAATTGCAAAAGTTAAGGATTTTGAGTGTGATCAATTGTTTTGAGTTTTCTAGGGATCTCCACAATACACTAGCTTTTTACTCCCTTTTACTTTGATATACATGTATTGTAGGTTTTCAGAGAAATTTTGGCACTGGGGCACAAGTGAAACCTAGGCCGCTGAGACCCGATTTATTGTTGATGCACTTTGTGCTCAATTTCACCTTGAGGAACTTACATCCCATGGTACTTAGGCTGTAAGCCTCCTTTCTCCATGTTTCTGACTCGGGTTCTTGTCCTCGTGCATCCACCATTGATAGGGCCAGATGGGTCGTTGACTCCCGCCATACCCACATGGCATTTCTTTTTGAACTTCAAAGTGATTTCAGTTTTACGGGGAACTCATGTCCCCATGGTACTTGGACCGCATGGGCCATCGGACCCGAATTTTCCGTAATACAATGTTTTCTCTCCATTCCCGATGCGAAAAGCGTGTGTTTTATTTTTTTCACTTTTAAAAGTTTCTAAAGATCGTGATTTTCTTAACCAATTTTAAGTATTCTTAACTCCACAAATTGATTAAATTCTGATTATTATGCATCCATAGAAGTGCGGAAAACTTGTGTAGCAAATAAATAATCGAAAATGAAAACACTCGAGATCAAACAAGATTGTTTACGGGGTTCGGAAATTCCTATGTCCCTGGGTTCAGATTGAACTGATCCATTAATAATATTGAAATGTAAGTACAATAACTCTTACAAACAACCAATAATGAATCACAACCTGCAAATGAGTTGATCAATGTCCCAGAACTCGAAAAATAGCGAGCTGTCCAAGAGCGATCAAGTGGTTCCTACGGTGTTTTCACAATGTGATCTCCTATATTTGTGTTAGAAAAACACCTACAAATGGAGATTTAAAAACATTCTATGAAAAAAAATCATATATCTAAGATCATCTCTGAATTTTGAACACTTTTCATGTTTACACCAAGTCACATTTTGGACCAGAAGTGCATTGAAATTCATGTTTTCCAACTAGCTGTCTTGTAGATCCCTGTTAAAAACTGCATTCAAAGCTTCCAAAAACAGGATAAAACTCAAAAAAAATATCAAATCTTACATCGTTGGAATCATCTCATAATTTCCTTCATTTCATCTTTTTACTCCGAGTTCTCATTCTGAGTGCAAGGCCTTCAAAAATGGTGTTTTCTAAGATCTGGTCCTTATCCTCCTTTGCACAGACTGTCTCTCTTGTATAAGTTGAAGCGACCCATTTTATAACCAAGTGACCTTCTTAGGCGAGTTGGTTAGAGGATTGGTCTTGGAGCGATGAGTTTGGGGATCAAATCCCAGCGGCATCATTTTTGGCAGATTTGCATTTTAAATGGGATAAAATCCCAATTTGAGCGGCTTAGGGTGAAGGGGGCGGTTTTGTATTGTAAAGTGGGTATTTATCCCACATTTTGCGGCCTTAGACTTAGGGAAGGTTTTAATAAACCTTATCTCCTCCATTCTCTACGTGGATCTTACCACGCATGGCATAAGCCCCAACAACCGCTTCACCACCTTCTCTCCTCCACGTGGAAGCATAGCATATTGGCGGCTTATACTAATGTTTGAACATTAATATATGTGTGTGTGTGTGTGTGTGTGTGTGTGTGCGTGGCATTTGGAAAGTGGACTTACCAAGTAAATATAATTTTGACCCATGTAAGGTGGTATGGAAATAATTAACTCGGTCAATAGTATATATTCCACTTGTCGTCTCACGATAGGAAAATCGAGTGAATTCGACGAGTGGTGGCAAGCCACGTGGTGGCTTGTGGACCCACCACGTTGGCGATAATACCATAGTCCACATGGCGGTCGGGCTCCCCTCCGTAATAAAAGTTGAGCCTCTTGTTCCCGTGCACCATTTTTACGCTCGTCGAAGACCGGTGATCGAAAACCAACAAACAACTCCCTTTTGCCTTTTCGCCACATGTCGCAGTGCCATTGGTCCAATATTGACCGATTGACGAGTTGACTTTCATTTATCGAACTTTGACCGAGACATAACTATAGCTCGATGTCCATTTTCACGTTCTCATAGTTGTTGGAAAGCTCTCGAGATGATCTTATACTGCTGACACCATTTAGTGATGTTTAGGAAATTTTAGAAATGATCCCTGATCAATTCCTTTTGCAAAACAAATAAATCAACATTTTAGGGAACTCGTGTCCCAATGGAACTTACGCTTTGCAGGATGTGAACTTCCACTTTTCCGCATTTCATGGTTTCCTTATCATTTTAGACCCAAGTCAAGGATGAGGAACCCTAGTTTCATCCACAACTGATTGACCCTTGAGTTGTTCCACCGTAGCCCCTGGACCCACAATAGATTAAAAATATTCCCTTTTACCCCATTTTCCTAAACTTTTAGCAATTTGTCACTAACTATTTAGACTTTTCTTGAATAGGAGGTTAGAGAAAATAAAAGGGGTGCCTTCGGAATCAAATTTTCTTGTTTTCATGACTCATTGTGTAAGTTATCAAAACCACCACAGGGTAAAATTTTGGATATCAATAGATGTTGGATTAAGAAAAGGTACGGGGAGGCATATAGCTTTGAATGAATAATAAAGGGAATATATTGATCTTAGATCAAGTATCGACTAAAGCATGCTTGACTTCTAAGTTATTAACGCACACTCGTATATATAGAGGATCATTATCGTATCTGATGAGATATTCGTCTATAAAAATGAAAAATTAATCTCTTGAGAAAATGCATTAACAAATGTTTGATAAACAACATAAGGATGAATAGAGGAAGGGATACAAGTAGTACCAAATAGGTTAATGATTTCAACATGTCACTTAGGATTGGATAGAAAGAAATCATGAATAGAAATATCCATGATGAGAATATCTTAGGAAAATAAAAGCAATAAAAGTATGAGGACCCTAAGAGTGTTCAAAACGAGTCGGGTTAACCAAATGATCAAGAAAATATTGAAATAAATAAATTCTAAACCTAAATATGTACCAGCGCAATGATATAATCAATTAAGTACATTTTTGACCCAAGAAAATAAACAATGTAAATTTAAACCCCTAGTTGCAAATGGAGGTAATAAAGTACTTAGCTGATTCGCGGTGATTCTAAAGTTGTGCTGAGCTGGAAAAATGATGGAACATGGACTCATAGCATCACAAATGAACCCAAAAAAATGTAAAATTGTTGAAAATGTCAGGACTAGGGTGCTATATGAAGGGTCGGGGGGTGCTTGGGCGCCAGAGATATGTTCTGGGCATGTTCGAAAATGAAGCTATACATGATGAAAAATTTGTAGACTCAAATACCATCATGCAAAAGGGAGAAACCTTGGCACAACAGGATGAAGATGAGCTTGATTGCTTATCTGACTTGGAGGAATGTCTCAATGAAGAGGAGCCCATAGGAATCGTAACCTTTACTGACTTCATCATCGATTCCCGACAACAAGAACTTTCTACTCACGACATTCCTCTTGAATTGAATTGAAGCTCTTTATAAAATCATTGAAGGATTTTTGCTTTCAATCAAAGAGTCTGGATTCACCAACAAAGCTGCTAAAGTAGAGGAGGAAAAGGAAGACAAGGATGACACCACTCCTATACCAGTCATCAAGACAAAATATCAACTATTTGTAGAAGCACAAGAAAGTCCAAATCAATATGCAAACAACTCCATCCTGGGAAAGTTTGCACACTGTGGTGTGTAGAGGATTAGAATATGGTTTATATTATGTTGCAAGATGGTTTTGATAGTCTGTTTTGGTCTCCTATATGTCACATATTTATTACAAAAGACACTTGTAACCTCTGAAAGAGATGTTGACGTGTAACACCCTAAAACTATATCACATCCCAAAAATAAAATATGCAATATATGGAGTGGGAATGACCCCAACGTTCACCCAATTAAGTGAAATTATGGTTGAGCATTGCACTACATCTAATACTCTATGTAGTTATTTTATGTGTGTGATATAATCATGCCCTAGGAAGCCATTATGCAAGTGCACTTGATGGTGCACGATAACTAGATATACTAATGTAAATAGTTATGTGGATGGAATAATGAACTTCCCCTCCTATGCATGTATGTAGAAAATACAGTCCCTTGTCCCTTGAATGGATGCTATATGGATGTTTTTAATGCTCTTAGATTCCTTTGGATATCTGACCTTAGGTGATGATAATAGATGCTTAAAGCTTGGTCCTTTATTTCGGTCACATAACATTGTATTTATATGATTCCCTTGGTTAAATTTTGTAATTGACAACTAGAAAGAAAACCCATAAGTGAAAAATGTGACCTAAATATTAAAGAGATAAAAAATAAGTGAGTAAGGTGGAAAAGGGCGGGGCCCAAAGGGGACATGGGCACTGGTGATTCTATAAAATATGAATTTATTTTATGAATCTAAGAGTATAGAAATGTAATAAATGACATATAATGAAATATAGATGCTAAATAATTTATTTGATATTTTCAATGAAATGAAATGGAATGGGAAAGGTACTTACATGTATTGGACTTACCTCATAGTAATTTGGGACCGAGAAGAATGATGGAATGGTAGAACAAAGTGTGCATGATGAACCTCGAAAATTACTGGTGAAGGCGAGATCTTCGACTGAGACCGATGTTCTTGGGGAGCGATGAGGGTGCTTAGGGCACCCTGGTCTAAAATTTGGATGCATTGGTCTATGGAATAGCTCGGAATATGATTACTGGTATGGTTGATAGGTTTTTGCATGATCCTGGTATGGTTGATAAGTTTTGGTATGATCTTGGTATGGAATATGTCCCACTTGGTTTGTTGATGTAAACTGTATTGAATAATCACCTACAAAACCCCACACTAAACATCAAAGCCTAAAAAAACAAAGATGCGTATGAAGGGGTTGGACTATGCTTAATGGCCACAATGGTAGAATTACAACTAAGTTGTGCTCTACATCTTAGACCTAATCTAGTTATGTGTGTTTGTGTGTGCAATAATGTGAAATAATTGAATAGAATCAACTCCCCTTTCTATGCAATGTGTGATGCAGAATAATGCCCAAATGCATTCCCTTTCTCTATGTAGATAGCTAGCCCTTGATATAAATAGTCCACCCATAAGGTAGTATGTATGTTGTGTTTATATAGGGATCTCTTGTTCAAATTTCGATACTTGACCCGACATCTTGACTAGTACCTTAGGAGATGAGAGCGAAAACCGTAAAAATGACATCGAATGTCAAAAATAAAATCAAGTGTGATGGGGATTATGACACCAAGAATGAAGGACCAAGACACCCTAGGCACCCTAATCCCTCTCTAGGCACCCTAGTCTAGAGACTAGTGATGACAACTGGCGAGTACTCACTGGTTAGGAATCCCTAAGACCTAACCAGAGAGCGTGCCTTGAGTGATTCATAAGTGTGAAAGAAAGAAAACAATAAATACCAACGAGAATGATGATTGGACTATGGAATGGGTCATCAGTGAATATTTTTCTTACACAAGATCCATATATAAAACAACATACTTGGTGGTATAATAATAGTAGTAAATGCATGATTTTGTGACTACACCTAGGTGTTTTTTCTTATTTGGGCGTTATTATCTCAGAAATGAAATAAAAACAAGTGAAGTGTCAACTAGGTTGTTGGGTGTAAAAGACTAAATAAAAAACAAGAAAAAAAAGAAAAGAGGCCAAAAACAATCGTTAATTATTAGTTTTCTTTCTTAAGAATCATATGAATGCTAGTATTTGTTTAGGACATAGAAATGTACCCAAGTGCGTGATTTTGTGTCTATATTTTCCCCCAATTTATGTTTTTGAGTGAACACTTGATAAGATAATGTAGATAAGAGATGCATACATGATAACCATGTAGAGCATGCGAGAGAAATGTGTGTCAAGTGGACAAGTGAAGCATGGAATGATGCAAAAATGGAGTGTGGAAATTAGGAAGGAAAGTGACCTTAGGGGGTGAAGTGTATGCATTGTATCGTCTTTGTACTTGTTGTTGTCCTTGTTTTAACTTGGTTCTTGTATGGGTGACAATTGTAAAAATAAGAGAAATAATATAGACAAAGTTGAGTATATGATAGGTCGAGAAAAATGTGCATAAGTATGTAAAAGTGTGAAAGTATATAAAAGGAAAGTGCACACTGATGTAGAAGAGTGTAAAAGGATTGATTTTGTCATGAGGGAGAGATCTCTAGTGTTAATCCCCTTCCATGACTACTTCCCAATTATACACCATTGCGGATGGTGTGATTCGTGTTTAGTTATGAGTTTTAACGTATTAGTTTCGTGTAGAAAATGAAGAAAGAATTTATCTGATTGATGTAGGATTGTGACTGTATTGTGAAAAATATTAGGTGAAATTCTGAAAAATATGTTAATATTAGAAAGTATTTATGTTTGCCCCTAGGACATAGGCACCAAGAAGAGGTCATGAGCACCTAGGCGTTAGTGTACGTGTCAGAGCACTGGAGTCTTTGATGAACTCGGGACCCAAGAAGATTTTGGGTCATTTACGAAACTTTAGATTGTGTTTTTCCTATGCTAAACTATCTGTAGTGTAGCTCGAACTGATATATAGGGTGATTGATTCATGCAATGTATGGCCCCCTCATTTGGGGTTCATGTGACATCGCTAGAAGAATGCAGCCCACGAGGAAAGGACACGATGTTGATCTGGGAATGTATCCTCCTGCGAGGAGGTAATGTGTATGGTATAAACCAATCACATGCAAACAATATGTCTAGAAACATATGTTACTAGAAAAGTAGAACAAATGCCATATAACAAGCAAAGTGTAACAATAAAATATGCATACAAGATGGACAAAGAAAAGAGGTTTTCAAACATGGGACATTTCTCACAATGTCACAAAAAAATTGGGCTAAAGTAGCCAAAAACATACAATGTGCATACAAGACAAAGGTCATAGCCCATAAAACAATAGCATACATACGGTGAAAACAATGAAAAACGAAGTGTAACAGACAACCATGGTGGCATATAGTTTTTGCAAAGAAAATTTTGTACATTAAGAACCAATTAGCATGATAGAAATATAAAGATTATGTCAAAGCATGTATAGATAAATGGAAAGTAATGTTCTAGTAAGAAGTAGTAAATAATGAAACAATAACACATGTGATGTGTAAGAGTAGTAAATGTAGATTCCCCTAGTAGCCTCTTACGGAATAGTAAGAGTACAATTCCAAACAACATTGATGCATGTAAATATCTGTAGGAAGTATTCATTCACAACTAAAGACCAAGTGAATGTGCATGTGTATATAGAAAATATATTGACATACTAAGTATCATCTATCATATAAAACAAGTGTACATGTAATTATAAGAAAGAAATAATATGTGCAACCAAGATATGTAATATGTTGTGTATGAGTGAGATGAAATGATATGCAATGTGAATGTGATAGGAGCAGTGTGCCCCCTAACGGATGTGGATGAGTATGAGATGAGGTTCATTTATAAAATACCCCTCAAAAATCAAGAATTAACCATATAACTAGAGTGCTTCATCGGGAAATGGTTTGAAAGAGATGTTAGAAAGATAGATCGTGAATCATAAAGCATAAAGAGTGAATGTGGTGAGGTTCATGGATGTAGTATGCCCTTAACAATCAAGTGTGAACCTTAGCACAAGAGTGCATCATAGGGTGGTATGATATGTGAGAAAAAAATTCTAGAAAGATGTATCATGAAGTGTTGAGTGTGAAGTGTGTAGTTTGATGTTCATGGATGTACCTTATGCCCTAAAGGTCAAATGTAAACCTTAGCAAAAGAGTGTGTCATAGGGTAGTATGATGATCTGATGCATTTATAAAAGGGTTTGAAAGTGCTAAGAAATATGAATCATGAAGCGTGAAGCGTTAAGTGTGATTGTAGATGTTAGAGATAATTGATAGTGCTAGGAGGGGAAGTGTGATGCCCCCAAATGTGTCAATGATGGAGAGCTACTTGATGATGTAAAAATACATTTGAGGGTGAATAAGTTTTAAATGTATCATAAGAAAGCATAATATTATCACAATGGTAGGTAGGAGAAAGAGTAGAATCAAGGCTGGATTTTGTGTTGAAAGGAGGAAGTCGAAAGAGTCCCTCTAGAGTTTGTTGGTCTTGCTTAGTGAGTGGTTGCTTATTTGGGATTGGTAACACCGTAGAAGACTTGATAGGAGGAGAGGTGGGACTGATTTTTAGAGAAGTTTATTGATTTGGAGTTTGTAATGCGGTAAAAACTTAGTAGTAACACGACTCACGTAAATTCAACGTTTTACCAGCTTTCTTTCACCGCCATAAGCTTGCATTTATGATTCTGGTTCCCTGGAATAGTGTTTTGCCATTGTTTATAGTTTAAGAGTTCTATTTGGCTTTTACCTTGGGTAAATGCAAATGCTATAAATAGTTGGCTTGTGCTCAAGCAAATGGCCCCTCAAAATTTGCCTCTGATTTCTCTTTGCAATAGATTTAGTTTTCCTTTTGCTTAGAATGCTTAGTTTCTTTCATTGCATGCTTAGTTAGCATTGTTTTACTGTTAGTAAGCCACATATCCATCTTGTGCAAAAGCATTGTTGTTATTTCATCCAATCCATTGGAGTAGAATAGCTTAGGAAGCCATTAAAGTTGCAGGTTTTGCTCCTCAAACATAGGATAGTTTTCAGGTTCTGGACGCTTTATGTTGCATGACTCGCAATAGATCCCATTAGGAATTGCATAAGCCAAGCTCTGTACTCTTGCGCTATCCCTCTCCTACTCGCATTGTATTGATCGGTGTTCTTGAGCTGCCTTTATCCCAATATCTACTTGTTGATGCTAGCATTACATGCTTTTACGGATCACGTGAACATGAAGGAGCGAGGAGATCACACTTTGAGGGGACAAGATCACACACACCATCAGATTCGCCTTTGTTTGCGAGAATCCGGGTTCTAGCTTTCAAAGTTCTAGTTAGAATCATATCAAATAGAGTAGTTAATTGCTTTATTTCAGTTAATTCTACTCTCGATATTGCCAAGGAAGCTGTGGGGATTGATAGTTTATGAGAAACTATGATTCACTCCTCACTTCTGAGGTAGGATCGAGAGTCTTGCAAATAGATTAGATAAGCTATTTCATTGTTTAGAATAGATCTACAAATTACACAGACAAATAGCTACACTCGGTTATTTTGTTTGTTTTAAATTATTATTTTAGCTGTCAATTCTAGATATTTTAAATAGTTGCTTTCTTAAATTCATAAAGTTCAATCGAGAAAACAAAAAAATAGAGAAATCATATATGCTATAGATATACTTCACATAGTTAAATTTCATTTCTTGTAGTTCGTTTTACATTGTTGCTTTTGTATGACAATCACGGGACCTAGAGAGCCCAGGGAATACGTATTCGAGCCAATCGTGCCTCAGCCCAATCTCATCACAGCGATAATTGATATAGATCAAAATCTTAGGATCCAAGTCTTCCGAACAACGGTAAGCTTGCAACAAATCAATTCCCAGTTGAGCGGACTAAACATAGAAGACGACCAAGCACACACGTTTTGGTCGAATCAACCGAACTACAGATTACCCTAGGCAACATTCATATGACTGTAGAAGGGCTTGAAAGAGAACAAACCTTTGGTTGTGATCCTTTGGTCCCATAGCCAGATGCAGGAGACACTCTTCTAGATATAGATACCAGCCTAAGAATCCAGGTTGCACGAATGCCTGTAAGATATTATGAGAAAATCACACAGTTATTGATCCTAAATATAGAAGCTGAGAAAGCATACGATTACTGGATATTAGGGATTAGGACTTGATTTCACGCATGACCATAACAGGTCCACAACAACTAAGAATCTACGGTTGTGACCCACAAATCCCTCACCCAACGAATCCATAGGAGAATTAGACATAGACACTAGCCTACGCACACTAGTATTCCAGTCTACCCCACTTCCACCTATCATCATCGAACAATTATCCTTGCTAGACACAGCAGCTAACAAAGCTAGGAATTTGGACTAGGCCAGAGAATCGTCCATAGAATTGACTATATTTACCATCCACCATATGACCCTATCCGGAGAAATACATGAAACTATCCGGGTCATTTTCCACGTATTCCACAACCTATAGATCGAATCACGCCAGAGCTCGATATTGATTGGAGCCTTCGAGCAGTCATCCTTGCTGATCGATCTATCACACCAGTTCAAGTTAGGAGGGCCTTCTTTGCCTTAGATTCACAAATTCCACTAGTGCGTATTGAAGACATTAGATTGCCTAACTAGTTTGTCTGCATCTCACACATATTCCATCCCCACCGGCTGTCTCGGCACGACCTCGGGAGGTCGGGTGCGAGGAAGAGTCACTTGTAGATTCCCATGCTCGCATGTCACTTTTCCATCGTACAAAATTGGTGAACCCGACGTGAAACTTCCTACTTTCTAGTTCGGAGTCATATTATTACGTGTTCTTCCAAGTTAGTATACTTTTCATCTTTTCCGCCTCATTGGCTTTCACCATCACCTTCGCTCCTTCCCATTATTCTGCGGGTATTCATATACCCCGAATATGTCGGGATTCGATGCATATGGCAGACCCCTCTTGGGTCTTGAGGCATACTACACCCAACAAAATAGACAATCATCACCCTCACTCTCAGTATGGGGTGACAACTACTCAACTAACCAGTTGTCAACACAAACTCCGAGAATCAGATATAACTCATCATTTCAAACTGAGGAGTTAGATCAGCTCGCTCAAACACAACAAACAGAGCCTTCAGGCTCGAATAATATGACGTTCACCGGAGAATCTGGTTCATCTCCTCAGATGCTACTTAGACCACAAATTAGTAGACAATCAGACTCATACCGAGGTTTAGACGATGAATATTTGGTACGTTATGCCAGGAATGACCAACGTTCTCGAAGTATGTATCCACCTATAGGAGGTTTACAAACACAACCCGAGGTCTCTTTTCAAGAAAATACCTCTATGCCACTGCATATAGGAAATACCCTCGGAGAAACTTGGCAAGATAGTGATCAGTTCATAGCAGGATATCACATGCCTATACAACACCATGATATACAACAAATGCCACTATGGCAAAACATCGTGACTTCACCAAATGAAGTCATTTCAACTCTAATAGAAAAGGTTAGAGGGTTAGAACTTGCCCAAGCAAGTCAAAATTTGCAATTCATGCAAGCAGGAAGTTCCAATCCTCCACACCATCCTAGCCAAGTAGATCTCCTCACAGGAGTAGGCACGTTAGGCATGACTCCTCAGTATTCACAACAAATGCCAACTAGACCCACCATCTCTAGCATTGTTCCTCCCGGTCTAGTACAAAACAATCCATTCATGGACTAGTACCCCATCATACTTAAACATATACTCCAAATCACCACAAGGGGATATGTTCTCCTCTCGGCATGTTTTCTCAAACACAAGGGCTTCCTTATGCCCCTACCAACGCATACGCTACGCCATATCAACAACCCATTCCACCACCGCTCCCTCAACAGGCACCATCAATGGTCGAAACATATGCGATAGGGACTTACTCAGAATATTTGAAAGAGCCCTTGGATTTCACCATACGAAGTGTCATGCTTCCAAGACCTCTTCCCGATTTTCCCAAATACAAAGGTGAGGGAGATCCAAATGCACATATCAAAGCTTACGCTACAGCCATTCGAGAACTACTCCCATGGGATGGGGTTGTTGCTAAAATATTCCCAAAAACCTTGGAAGGCATCGCTCTCGATTGGTATTATAGAATACCTGAGGCTTCCATACATTCATTCAAACAACTCGTGTCAGAGTTCATCAAGGCCTTTGACATGAACAAATTATTAAGAACAGGAATCAGGGAGTTCTTACACATCAAACAAGAACACAACGAATCTATCGCCCATTTCATCCAAAGGTGGCGTACAGTTCTTTATTCTTGGCAAGTGCTCCAAACATGGATCAAATGGAACTATGTGATTTATTCCTTCATTCTCTTAGGCAGAGAAGTGAAGGAAGAAGTCCAGAAGTTCCCATTAAGAACTTACGATGAAGTACTTGAGAGTGCTCTTGAATAGATCAAGCGGTAATTGATAGTGGTCGCAAAACATATGGAGCAAACGGGAGGTTAATCACCCCAACCAGAACACTACAACTTATCCTACTACCATGAACGTCAATCAAGGACCTAAAATCCTTAACAAAAATCGGGGTGTAACAACAGATGGAGTAACCGACCAGCCTAAAAAGGTAAATGTTGTCAATACTCCATCACAAATAAACAACCAACGAAATAACAACTTTACCCCGACAATCAATACAGTGGATTTTAACCATCCACAACAACAACAACAACAACGGAAAAATCCCATACAGGGTCCAAGCCAAAATTCAACTAGGTACCAAAACCAGAATTCAAACCAAAAACAACAAACGCAAAATTTTAATAGACAACGGTTTGATCAAAATTTTGGGCCACAATACACATCAAACCAACAAACTAGGAATTACAATCCTAATTCGTATTGTGGTTTCCACAAAATTTGGGGCCATGACACTAGAACATGCCGTGACTACAATAAATTCATGCAACGCTTGCCAGATGAACAAAAACAACTTTTCATGGATATGTTCTTGGCAGATCCTACGTCACCAACATCAAATACCTTTTTAGGGGTAGTTTCCCCTCAAAATGCACCCCTGAAGATCTTTAATGATCCACTCCCAAATCATGATAACAACAGGCTAAATCTAACTGGGACGAACAAGGGTGTAATGACAGGAAACAATGATCATGAAGCCTCGACCTCGCTAAATCCATTAGTTGCGCCACAACTAGGAAGTCAGCCACGACCTAAGGTAGTCGGTTTAGTGGAGTTAGACAGCTGAACTACCCATCGAAGCTATAACAAGGACAGAGTATTTCTCTCGGCCAAGTCAAGCCACTGCGAGGCGAGATGACATCCAACAAATCGTAGTAAAACCTGTGGGTGCCTATGATTTGATTAACGACCTAACAAAAACCTTCTCGCACATTTCATTCTTAGACTTACTAAAGAACTCTCCTACCCACAGGGCTGCTCTTTTAGAAGCATTAGGTTTAGGTCATTTAATTAACATCACTCCACCTCTTGAAACATAGGTAAATCATGTGGACTTTGATGTTCATCCTCCAGGGCAAGGCAGATAGGGATGTCAAATTCATATTCGAGATAAACAAAATGCCGACAGATGCTGAGATCGCACGCCGAGGTGATCCAGCCTTACATTTGCAAGTATGGGTTTATAACAACTATGTAAAGCGTGCAATGGTTGATGATGGGGTGGCAGTTAACATAGTCCCCTTCTCTTTCCTCAAAAGCTAGGGTATGGAGAAACCAATTGTTCCATAACTCGAAACACACTAAGGGGCTATGATAGTCTTAAAGCCACCTCGGTTGGAACTATAATATTACCGGTCACCTTAGGACCCAAAACCATCTTGACTGAGTTTTATATTATAGATCGGGAAACTAACTATAATATGATCCTCGGCCGACCATGGATACACCGCATGAAGGCAATCCCTTCTACACTATTTCAAGAAGTAAGGTTTTTACATTTAGGAAAGGTATTTGTGGCCAAAGGTGATCCAAAACCATTTGATGTACACCTAGCTGACTTAAAGAAAAGACCAGGTGTACACTCGGAGTTTGAACTCCCAACAAACCAACTTAATAAACCTACCGACGCAAAAACAAAAGAAAAGTTGGTACCTACGACAGATCTTGAAACTATGAGCCTAGCCAAAGTAACCCCAACCCCCAAAGATGAGGCTAACACTATAGAAACAGTATCATTAGGAACTACTGCAAAAATTGTTGAATTGCTAGAAAATGATCTACCAATATTCTTACCATTCGATTCAGTAGGCATAGGATATTCCCTAGGCATTGGCTCTCTTCCAGCAGAGGATCTCTGTATGGTGGAAGTAGAATATGCAAACACAAAATATCCCAACATCCATATTCCCAACTAAATATTGGACACTCCATTTTGATGGAGCTAGATGCTGTTACGGAGCGGGGGCAGGTGTAATCTTTACTTCCCCTGAAGGAAAAGTCTTACCTTTTGCCTTTAAACTAAATTTCGAATGCACAAACAATGGCGCTGAGTATGAAGCCCTCCTCCTTGGCCTCATCTTAGCTAAGAGAATTGGTGTTGATAACATCAGAGTCTTAGGAGACTCACAATTAGTAGCAAACCAAGTCTCTGAGATATATGAAACCAAAGCCGAGCACTTACAACTTTACAAAAAAGTTGTATTAGATTTAAGCAAGGAGTTTGACTTCATATCAATTGAAGCAATCCCGTGAGAGAAAAATCTTCTCGCCGATTCAATAGCAACTTCAGCATCACGTTTTACTCCAAGCAATGAGTTAGAGGATACCCGTTTCATGGTATCCCTTCGTGATGAACCATTGATAAAAACAATGACAAATTCTCTTTTAAACGGAAATGAATCTACTATCCTAGACCATGTTGATAGTGATATGGCCACTCTAAATTACTTAAATGCCTATGCGGCACTACATCTCTCCTATCATATGATAGATTTGTCCTTAATCCCACATTCGTCTTCCTACTTCGGAAATCCCATGATGGATCTTCCCTCGGAAATGGAACCTAGCATATACACAGTAGAAAATGGGGATGATTTGGATTTACCTCCAGCCCCACCTGAGTTTGAAGAAGGTAACGCCTCTTTGATCGAAGAAACAATTGATATTAACATCGGAACGGAAGATGAACCAAGGATATTGAAACTAGGATCCTCGTTAACCCCAGAGGAAGTAGAAATACACACTCGGATCCTCAAAGAACATCAGAAGGCATTTGCATTTAATTATAAGGAAATGACAGGAGTTACACCCCACATTGTGGTGCACAACCTCATCACTAAATCTGATGCAAAGCCAGTTAAACAAAAATCGAGACCCATGAAACCCAAGGTAGCTCTCATGGTAAAGAGGAGGTAATAAAACTCCTCAAGTAGGATTCATCAAAGCCGATCGATTACTCCCAATGGGTATCTAATATCGTCGAAGGAGTTCTCAAGAAGAATGGGAAGATACGCATCTGCATAGATTTTCGAGACATCAACAAAGCATGTCCTAAAGATGACTTCCGTTGCCATCCATTGATGTCATTGTTGATAAACATACATCGAATGGGTTTGAACTTTTGTCTCTCATGGATGGATTCTCGGGATACAATCAAATAGAATATCTGAATGAGATCAAGCTAAAACCACATTTATAACTCCATGGGAACTTTTCTACATGTTGTTATGCCATTTGGTCTCAAGAAATTCTGGTGCTACATATCCAGCGAGCTATGACATATATATTTCATGATCTAATTCATAAAATTTTGGAATCCTACGTAGATGACTTGTTGGCTAAGGCAAGAAGCGTTGTGACCATCGGTTCTGTAATCGCATAAGTTCTTTTTGAACCAAATCATTTACGGTCGCTGATGGTATCCCACAAATCATTATCTCCGATAATGGAACTTCTTTTAAAAATGAAGAGGTTCGTGAGCTATGCAATAAATTTAAAATAAGCCATCATATGGCTTCCTTGTATTACCCTCAAGCCAACGGACAGGCTGAAGCGATGAATAAAACACTAAAAGCCATTCTCCTTAAAACGGTGAAAGAAAACAAATGAGATTGGCACTTGAAGTTATATCCGGCCTTATGGGCCCACCGAACCTCAATAAAAACACCAATGGGAGTAACTCCTTTCTCACTAGTATTCGGGGCAGAGGTAGTTCTCCCACTCGAGGTTGAAATACCCAGTCTCCGCATTTCATTACAAGGGATTCTGGATGAAGATGCTTACAGAGAAGCACGTCTTTCCCAACTAGAAAGCCTAGATGAAGCTAGGTTAGATGTTGAGATGTTGAGCAACGACATAGAGTCTATGCTGACCGGATGTGCCGGAAATATAACAAGAAAGTCTATGAACGCGACATATATGAAGGTGATCTAGTTCTAAGGCTAGACAGCCGGATCGACAAGAAGACCGGCGAAGGAAGGAAATTCCGGCCTAAATGGTTGGGCCCATACCGAGTCATGAAGGACTATGGAAATGGTGCATACCTCTTATGTACGCTAGAAGGTGAGGAATTTGGTGAAACAGTCAATTCCCTGCACCTCAAGCGGTTCTACGCGTAAGCAGCTAGCACTACTTATATATATATCTACATTGCATCTTCATATAGATTAGGATCATATTGTCCACTTGTTTCATACACAAATTGTGATCAAGGAATCTATTCTCAAAGAAATTCATTACAAACTCATGATGTTGTTGGCATAAACATTTCTAATCATACTTCTCCATTTTCATGATATCATCAAATTATCTCGGAATCATTTTATCAAATAAAGCTAGACATGACAAAGTCTTAACGGTAACCATACCAAGATCTGCAAGTTTATTCTCACTTTTGGTTTCTTCTTAGGGTAGGTGTCTTGCCTATGGTCTATTCTAGAAGCTTCATGGTGTCACATCTATCCCATATGTATATCTCTTTGGAAATAAACACATACTGACATTTTACTCAAATAAACAAGTCAAACATTGATCAAACAGAAAATTTTAATTTTACACATTTCCTTGCCCCACCAACCTTTGGTGATGAGCTTGCGTCTCTTACTAGTGACGTAGGGTTGGGAAAGGATGGAAATGCCCTTACTCGCCTATGCTTTGCCCACGGTGATAAACCCACGCTTCTTACTAGTAGCATGGGGCAAAGTGTAGGGGGTCCTCTTGACAAATAAATGCAAAAGGTCATACACAAACAATTCAAACTTTGAAACTTTGAGTCAAAAACAAATGAATCAGATGTTCAAAATCCCAAGAGAGTTAAAATCCTAAAAACCTAGATTTTGTCTACTATGTGGCCATCTAAGGATCTAAGTCTGGATAAACCACAAAGTAAGTTGCATCCAAAACTATGAAGTCACTCGAGTGGAGTAGACTTGTGGTGTCCTAATTTGGTTCCACCAAAGCTTTGTCTATCTTTCATCACTATCATTTCACTACATCTCATAACTTGTGCCCTTCCCAACTCTTGGTGATAAGCCCTCGCATCTTACTAGTTGCGTGGAGTTGGGGGTAGGGGCAGGTTTATCTATTCATCATACCGGTTTATTTTCATCACTTTGCCAAAACAAACATGAAGTATCCAAAATTGCTTATAGAAACTAAGATTCAAAATCACATTATATCTACATCATCATATATCAGCATCATGAAATAAAAAAAAGGAAAGTAAAACACTTGCATCATTTGTTCACCATTGCATACATTCTAAAAAAAACATATAAACATACATCATAGTATACATGAGGAAACTGGAAATAGAAAGTGAGCCATGAATGCCAAGAGTTTGATCCAGAACAAATATACATATATATAAATGATCAACGTTTATGTACAATGCCATCATGCACTAGCATGGTCAAAACGCTCAAAGAGCCGGGATATACAAAAGAATGTATCATACAAAAATCTACGAGAGCCAAGTGGCTTCTCAATCCCTACGAGACCCCTCTGAAGGTGCACGCCCACGCCTAGGACTCCGGCTACGCCGGCGCTCTGAGTGCATAGAGGGCTCAGGATCCGAGGGGGGCAGCGGTCTCACCACGAGAATGGCTCCTCATCAGGCGCTCGGCCGTCCTATACCCCGCTAACTCTGTGCGGAGAGTCGATACCATCCTGGCCACATGCCAGACTAGGCGAAGACATCAGTATGTCTACCAGCTGCTGAAGGCTCCCCAGCATCCACGGACAGCTCTGCGTGGGTCCTCTCCATGGGGATCATCAGGGTATCAGTGCATACCCTGCGAATCAAATCTCGCCACTCATCGGCGGTCTCTGCAAACAAAGGAGAAAACAAATTAGAAACCAAACAAGAAATTAAAAGATACAAGATAGCAACTAAGGAGATCTAATTAAAAAAAACATTAAAGGGAGAGAGGGTAACTTACTCGGATCACCAGGCCTCCAGGATGGATCTATGGGATCGGCGCCGCCACGGATCGCGCTACCGGCGAGGGCTGCTCTGTGGCTGGAGCAACGTAGCGCCCCGCAACAGACTCATCCTCCCCATGGCCCTGGGAGAGTGGCTCCTCTGAAACTAGAGTCACCCTCTCTGCACTCTGCTCGGCCCTCTCTGCCTGCATGATATCCTGGGTGTCGTGCCACTCAGGATCACTGTCCTCGGTCTCCTCCTCTGTCTCTCCCCCTGTAAACTCCTCAGACTCGGAGTCTACCTCAATGGGGTCATCGCTGCTATGGGCAGGACCCGCGGCAATCTGAAGCAAAGGTGCCTGAGGCGCACCGGCTCTCCCTCTGGCACGTACTATCCTCCTGGCTGCAATAGGAATGCCAGGAGTAACCACTTTGTCAACCCGGCCTCTAGGCCCCCTCAGCCTCTCGGGGTGATCGTATCTTGGCGCCTTTGGGGAAGCATACCCATGTATGGTAAGCCAAACTACTGAGGAACTCGGCCAAAGGGGTGCATCTCCACTCGCCCCACCCTATCAATAAGCTGCCCTGTGGTGGAGCAGGAGATCAAGGTAAGAGCCTCCTCGCCCCATATACCTGCCATAGTCTGGTATGGTGTGGCCTCCATGTCGGCAGTAGTCAGGGAGGCAACTGGCTGATGAGGTGCTCTAAGCACCGACATGTCTGTCCATCTGGCTGCCCTCACAGCTCAGGATCTGCCACCTCCACACCTCTGCCATAGGGGATGAAGTGCTCATAGACCCAACTCATGACTAGGGTCGGGTGGCTCAAGGACTGCCCCTGTAAATGGACCACCCTGTATAAGTCATGGTAGGTGGTCCCAAGAATATCTGCTCCCCAGGCATATATCGACCGTGTGCCCCTCTATCTGTGTAATAATGGGGGACCAGCAGTATAATAATGTATCTCCTCCCTTGTCCCCGATCAGTCTCGAGGCAAGGATCCCCATGATGGCTTGGCGAAGTAAGGGGATGGGAAAAGAAGGAATGGATCGAACTCTAACCCCCTTCTTCGACCCCGTGGAGATGACTGCATCTCCCATATATGTAGCCCACTGTGCAATCTGTGCCCGTGAACTGCTGTCTCTAGGGTGAGTCGTCTCCCGATGATCGGGACCCCCAGAATGCGATAGACATCCTCCAATGTAATAGTCCACTCACCGCGGACCCCTGGCAATCGGAAGGTGTTCCGATCTGCATCCCAGTATGAGAACAAGTCACAAAGGATGTGACTAGATGGTGTAACATGGGGCACGCGTGAAATGCGTAGTATCCCAGCCCGCTGAAGAGTGTCCTCCTCATCCTGTGAGAGGGCATCTAGTACCCCTAGGAGCCAATCACACTCCCTCTCTACTCCACCGGATATACTCCTCTCTCGCCTGCATACACCCAAAAACACACAAAACAGAGCAAGTTAGCATCCAAGTAACATTGGAAAAATCATGAAAACACGTAGAAATGCTAGAAAAGCAAAAACAATTTCAAAAAGATGATCCTTTTGCATTCTGTGCAAAACCGCCGCCCTGAGCAGAGAGGCGGTTTTGTAACCGCCGCCTTAAGGGCGGCGGTCGTGTAACCACCACCTGAACAGGGCGGCGGTCATGTAACCACCTGCAGGCAGGGCGGCGGTCGTGGTCCGAAAACCCACGCGGGTTTTAAATTTAAAAAGCCTAAAAAGTGCAAAAAATGACCATTTTACCTAAAAACAAAGCCTACCCAGTAGGCGCCCCCTAGGTGGACCTTTTAACACTAACATTTTCAAAAATTACCCCCCATGACAAAGTATTTAGCATTTCAAATTTAAGGGGGTAAAAAGGATAAACTGAAGAAAACTAACCTGTGATCTCACGGGTCGATGTTCCGCACGTGGAGGCATGATCGCTATCTCGTCACGGACGTTTTGACTCTACTCACGCAAGAAACCATCACCGTGGGTCCCAGAGCTCAAAATCAATCAAATCGACTCGCACAAATGAATAGGAAAATGGGCCCACTTTCATATATATAGCACCCCTGGATTCGTTTTAAATGACTTTTTCACAGGTTTGGAGCGCCGACGGAGGTAAGTTCCTATCCCCACACAAATGGTACGTTCTCATTCCCTATTATTTTAGCGTTTATTTTTCAAACTATTGTGTCTATCTGCACTTGAGTTCTCTTTTCATTTTGCAGGTAGCGGGAATTTTGGATGGCATCATTTCAACACACGGATGTATCAGGTATAACTTCTAACTTCCCATTTCGGGACCGCCATACTCGGACCCACCATTTTACGCCTCTTCATGGCTAAAATGCTTCTCCGAGGGGGCAATATGTACGTACCCAAAATTGTAAGGTATTGTACTGCCAGAACAACGTGACACGTGCCCCAATGATGATACCGGGTCTCCTCACAAGGTGTTCGGGATCGAAAAGCTCTCTCAAGTGTGCGTTAACATCCCGCATGCCCCGCTTAGCCCCGCGTGCTTTTTTTTCCCTTTTCCCCTCTTTTCTTGGCCTTTTTCTCTTCAGTGATGAAACCGCCACCTGCACACTGGCGGCGGTCTCGTGACCGTTTGCCACCTGAACAGGCGGCGGTCTAACCGCCCGCCTGCTCAGTGGCGGGTGGTCCTTTACGCATTTTCCAGAAAGCTCTTTTAACATGACTCACGTAAATTCAACGTTTTACCAACTTTCTTTCACCACCATAAGCTTGCATTTATGATTCTGGTTCCCTGGAATAGTGTTTTGCCATTGTTTATAGTTTAAGAGTTCTATTTGGCTTTTACCTTGGGTAAATGCAAATGCTATAAATAGTTGGCTTGTGCTCAAGCAAATGGCCCCTCAAAATTTGCCTCTGATTTCTCTTTGCAATAGATTTAGTTTTCATTTTGCTTAGAATGCTTAGTTTCTTTCATTGCATGCTTAGTTAGCATTGTTTTACTGTATTAGTAAGCCACATATCCATCTTGTGCAAATCTTTGTTGTTATTTCATCAATCCATTGGAGTAGAATAGCTTAGGAAGCCATTAAAGTTGCAGGTTTTTCTCCTCAAATAGGATAGTTTCAGGTTCTGGATGCTTTATGTTGCATGACTCATAATAGATCCCGCTAGGAATTGCATAAGCCAAGCTCTGTACTCTTGCGCTATCCCTCTCCTACTCGCATTGTATTCAGTGTGTATCTTGAGCTGCCTTTATCCCAATATCTACTTCTGTTGATGCTAGCATTACACACTTTTCTGGATCCACGTGAACACGAAGGAACGAGGAGATCACACTGAGGGGACAAGATCACACACACCATCGGATTTGCCACTATTCTGTAGAATCCAGGTTCTAGCTTTCAAAGTTCTAGTTAGAATCATATCAAATAGAGTAGTTAATTGCTTTATTTCAGTTAATTCTACTCTCGATATTGCCAGGGAAGCTGTGGGGATTGATAGTTTCTGAGAAACTATGATTCACTCCTCACTTCTGAGGTAGGATCGAGAGTCTTGCAAATAGATTAGATAAGCTATTTCATTGTTTAGAATAGATCTACAAATTACACAGACAAATAGCTACACTCGGTTATTTTGTTTGTTTTAAATTATTATTTTAGTTGTCAATTCTAGATATTTTAAATAGTTGCTTTCTTAAATTCATAAAGTTCATCAGAAAACACAAAAAAATAGAGAAATCATATATAGCTATAGATATACTTCACATAGTTAAATTTCATTTTACTGTAGTTCGTTTTACATTGTTGCTTTTGTATGACAATCACGGGACCTAGAGAGCCCAGGGAATACGTATTCGAGCCAATCGTGCCTCAGCCCAATCTCATCACGGCGATAACTGATATAGATCAAAATCTTAGGATCAAGTCTTCCGAACAACGGTAAGCTTGCAACAAATCAATTCCAGTTGAGCGGACTAAACATAGAAGACGACCAAGCACACACGTTTTGGTCAAATCAACCAAACTCTACAGATTACCTAGGCAACATTCATATATTTGTAGAAGGGCTTGAAAGAGAACAAACCTTTGGTTGTGATCCTTTGGTCCCATAGCCAGATGCAGGAGACACTCTTCTAGATATAGATACTAGCCTAAGAATCCAGGTTGCACGAATGCCTGTAGGATATTATGAGAAAATCACACAGTTATTGATCCTAAATATAGAAGCTGAGAAAGCATACGATTACTGGATATTAGGGATTAGGACTTGATTTCACGCATGACCATAATAGGTCCACAACAACTAAGAATCTACGGTTGTGACCCACAAATCCCATAGCCCAACGAATCCATAGGAGAATTAGACATAGACACTGGCCTACGCACACTAGTATTCCGGTCTACCCCACTTCCACCTATCATCATCGAACAATTATCCTTGCTAGACACAATAGCTAACAAAGCTAGAGAATTCTGGACTAGGCCAGAGAATCGTCCATAGAATTGACTATATTTACCATCCACCATATGACCCTGTCCGGAGAAATACATGAAACTATCCCTAGGTCATTTTCCACGTATTCCACAACCCATAGATCGAATCATGAGGAAGAGCTCGATATTGATTGGAGCCTTGAGCATCATCCTTGGTGATCGATCTATCACACCATTAGTTCAAGTTAGAAGGGCCTTCTTTGCCTTAGATTCACAAATTCCACTAGTGCGTATCGAGAAAAAATCAGCACACGAGAAGAGGAGTGACATCTTAAAATCATGTGATTTGGAGCTGAAATATTCTTTGCAGATACTCTTTTCTTATTTTGGACCACCGTCCATTCGCCCTTATCATCTTTGTTAGATTAAAACATAAGAATAACATCAATAAAAGAAATATGATGAAACTTAGTAGGAGAAGAAGGAGATTCCTTCTCCTTAACCAACCCTCGAAGGCTGGGAAATTTTCTCCAAAGAATGTGAACCATATTGGGGTACCTAAGAAGATAACTCTACCACAAGGGTATATTCAAGCCTAGAGGTTCTCTTATAAGACGCCAAATCTTCCTCATTAAATGAAGGGGCATTGATATACAATGAGAAGGAAGAGAATCCTTCCACCATGAAGAATTTTACCTACTTTTATGCTAAGGTTTCCCACACTCTTGTATTAATTGTCCTATTTGAAACCATTCATGACAACGAAAATAAAATATTTCATAATCTAATCTTTGAGTCAGACCCTTCCCCTATTTATAGATTAATCTTGTTTAAAAGATAAAGGGTAACATCCAACTCCACCAGAATTCAAGCATAAGATGAATGCACCAACTAAGTGGTTGCTTCATCTGATTTTACATAAACTCCCAAAGTGTTACCAATGGTTTCTAGATAGGATTTTGTCCATAGTTGTAAAGGTAGACCGGAAGTCTAATCCAAACGGGTAACCAATTGAATGAATCTTTCAGAGGATCAAACGAAAGATAACAAGATTTTTCCATAAGACTATAATTATCCCAAACCCAATTAATATCAAGGATAACATATTTATCTTAATAAGATTCAAAAACAACATTAAAATATTCTTTTGAGCACTGGTAGAGTTCTAATTTACTGTTGATTTCAGGACTCCATTTTTTAGAGATCCATTTATGCAAGTAAGAGAAATTTGGCCACAAATGGTTGAAACAGAAAAATGATACCATGTTTTCCATATTCATCCTCTGACATTTGAACTTGAAAAATCATATCCTCTTCGATCTTGAGAACATGGATATTAGGTAAAGGTTTGAGGGATTTCTTCACATGTTGAGCTCTACAGGTCCCTATAACTATGGCTGCAAAGGACTTTCTATCCATTACATTTCCTTGAGCCTCTTCCTGGAGTATTAGATCTATCTCTAAGCTTATGATCCCTACTTTTTACCATCTAACTAACCACGAATATGACATCAGCAGTTTTAGGCCCATGTCATGCAAAGGAATCACAAGAACCTGTCCTCCGATTACCGTCGCCTTTGGGACATTTGTACATCGAAGCCGATCACATCCATGATCCAAAACACTTTATTGACATCACAAAAGGAAAGATTATTATCATTGTTTTCACCTTCTCTATTTAGTCTTCCGTCTTCGACTGTCACCCTCAATCGTTTCATATCTCGCACTAGGTTTAGGATTGTGGATAGGTTTGTGGATACGGATCACCATAGTTCAAAGATAAAATATGTCTTGGATATTTTTAATTTCATATTTAATGATATAATTCTTGATTCCATAGCTTGAATTTTGTCTTGAAATAAAGAATGTAAATCTTTAATTGACTTTAAGATGGGTTGATTGGATGGAGGATCATGAAGGCTAGGATTGTAAGAGTGATGATAAAAATGGCACTTATTTGTGTAGGTGGCATATTACTCAGTAGATACATAATGTCTAGCACTTTTTGAATAACATCTTTGCAATGTGGAAGAATTTCATAGGGGGTTCAATTATTAAAAGTATGGCATATCACATTCGTTTAGAGGGCATTAAAGAAGACCCCTAATGTAGTTTTTACCTCCAATTTTTCAATTGATAATAACCCCTCTTGTTATATTATTAGAATAAAAATACCCCTATTTTTTCATGTACCTTACTTACCTATTATTCCATTAAAATTTTATTTACCCCTTTTTATATCTACCCTAACATATCAAATAGAAAATATTATTATTTTTACCATAATATATCAAATAGAAAATATATTATGTTTTTCACTTAATTATTACTTTCATAATATGCATTTTATCTAGAAAGGTATTTTGAATCCATTCAATACATATTATCAATTATGTTAATGTTAAAATTTATTCATTTATCAAGAGTTCTTGATTAATAAGATGGTGAAATAATATCATTTATGTTGAAAATTATACTCAATTCAATTCTATTTTTTCTACAATAATATTATTTATTGGTTAAGAATTACTTGATTGAGATTTCCTTATTCAAAAGATGTCATAATTTAACTTTGTGACAACACTCCTTATATAATTTTAAGGTATTTAGGTCTGAAAACTAGGGGTCAAATATTGTAGTTTAATTTTAAGATTAACCCCACCTCTCCTTTATCCCACCTCTATAACCTACCCCCAATACCTAATTCAAAATATTAGTAAATTAAACCCTTTCACCCCCTAATGTCTACTAGTATATTGAATTTTATTTTATCAATTTTAATTACCTCAATATGAATGAACGTGTTAGGATATTGCCTAACTAATGAACCCCCATGGTTAATTTGAAGTAAATCATAAAAATAAATGTAAGGAACCTTAAGAGCCATGAAGCAAAAGAAAATGTACAAAATAAGGATCAAAATAACCAATCACTAGTGGTATTCATCAAATTATTTAACAAAAATAGATTTATGCTAAATCCTAATTATAGAGTCTCGTATGATAAACAAACACCAAAGTGCATATTTGAAACAAGAAATAAGCTAGATAAATATGAAACCCTAAGTATAAGAGAGAGAGAGAGAGAGAGAAAAGTACTTAGTTGATTTATGTTTAATATCGGGACTTTGCGGACTGGATAAATTAATAAACAAGAAGGGAGTATTGTTGCAAATTTGTACAATAAATTCTAGAACCATTGGATAATCCTAGACTAGGGCACTTGGACGGAGGTGAGGGATTCTAGGCACTAGAGACCTGTATTGGTTGCCTATGACTACACAAAGGATCAGAATCTAGTATTTCTTGTGTTGTAATATGGTCATTGATAGTTTTTGTTGGTCGCATGTATGTCATACCTTGATCGTAGAAGTCACATGTAACTTGCAAAGAGATGTTGACCTGAAAAACCCTCAAGCTACATGAAATCCCAAAAAAAGAAAGATGTAATATGGGGAGTTGGATTAACCTCCGCGCAAGATATCCGACTAATGAACTTATGACCGAGCACTGCACTACATATCAGACTCCAGGTAGTTCTTGTGTGTGTGTGATAGAATTTTTCCCTAGGAATCCCTTGTGCAAGTGCACTTGATAGCGGGTGATAGCTAGATGTACCAATGTAAATAGATGTGTTGATGGAATAATGAACTTCCCTCCTATACATGTATGAAGAAAATGCAGCCCCCTATCCGTTTAATGGATGTTAGATGGATGCCTTTGATTCTCTTAGATTACTTTTGATACAACCTTAGGTGATGATAATAGATGCTTAGAGTTTGTTCCTTTATTATGGTCATATAACATTGTATTTATAGTATTCCTTTGGTTTAATTTCTTAATTTACAAGCTGGAAGGCTGATCCATAAGTGAAAAAGGTGCCCAAAATATTAAAGAGACTCGAAAGAAGTGAGTAAGGAAAAAAGGGTCAAATGTTCCCAAAGGGGATAGGGGCGCCTGGGTGCTCTGTCTGTCTGACCGGGTATTGGTTTATGGAGCCATGAAAGATAAGAAAGTGAAGTACCGACTGGGCTATAGGGTGTAAAAAACCAAATAGAAAACAAGCAATAAATAAAATAGGCTAAAGGCACTCGTTAATTACTAGTTTATTTTCTTAGGAATCATTTGAATGCTAGTATGTGTTTAGGACCTAGAAATGTAACCAAGTGCGTGATTTTGTGTTTACACAAGCATAAGCATAGTTTCCATATTCATTGCACATAAGACTTATCATGCCTCGACCATAACTATGTTATTGACTATGTTCTCTTCCACTTTTATTTGTTGGACCACGATTGTGTCATCTAAATGAAATTCTTCCTCTTCCTCTACGGTTGAACCTTCCTCTTCCTTTTCCATGAATTCTTGATGTCTAAGATGAAAAGGATCGATTGAGAGATGCATGTGATCTATTAAACCTTTGCTCAAGATTTACTAGTGATGCATGCAACTCATTAATTGAAAATTGACTAAGATCATTAGTTTCTTTAATAACAACAATCAAAGGAAAAATTTTGCAAACAAACTCATAAGTAAATTTTCAATAATCATTCTGTTGTCAATAGTTTCACCATGGGATTTGATTTGATTGATTAGGATAACTACATAAGTAAATAATGAATCTACATAATCTGAATCTTTCATTGACATATTTTAAAAATCACTTCAAAGTAATTATAGGCAATTTTTACTTTATCCTTACCTTAATGTGCAACTAGGAGAGTGTCCCACGCTATTTTTTCTTGACTAATTCCTACCACTCTAGGAAGGATGCTTTCATTCATGAATTGATAAATATATAAAAGATATTTTTCCTAATTTTTTTCTTAATTCCTTAAAAATATCCTTTTATGCCTCGTGATGATTGCATTATACGTTTCTTGATGTAAATGTTGTATGTACCCATTATCAATAATTTCCCACACATATTGGGATTTGAATATCACATTCATGGTTAAGGACCAATACTCATAATTATTTCATGTGTAAACTAGGGTGTCTATAGACCTAATAAATACGCACATGTTGTAGAAACCATACACGATAGTTTAGTGTAACAACCACTTTGAAAAAACAAGCTATCAACACTTCCTAGGTTTCATCTAGTTAAAGGGCATGCCTATCAGTGTAATTAATATTTTTGTATGATATGATGTTTTTTTGATGAAAATAATACAAATCAATTTTTGGGCTTGGGTTGCACTGAAGCTTGCAACAAAGTTTTGTACATCATATTTTTGAAATTATCTCATATGTTATAGCCCACTTAAACATTATATGAGTGAACCTTGTTAGCTATAAGAATGTTTTTGTCTTCCATAATAATGAGTTGTGTTATCTAGTTCTTGACTTCCTCCTTTGTAGTGCCCATAAAAATATATATATAAATTAATTGTGTTGACCACAGTGTTTTGAGGAAGTGAGATCCGTGAAAGAGGAGACATGTCATGTGTAGGGATATGTCAAAATATTGGAGTGTGGAAGAGGATGATGGACAAGAAGTTAAAGGAACGGTCCTTCCGATAGGGCACGTGGGCTCATAAATGACTCTCGACCCTTTCTTTTTCCTTGGATAATAATACAACTACTTTACTTAAGATCAAAAGGCCAAAAACCACATTGAAGCCCAATTCAATGTTGTAAATTAGGAAGTAATATGGATTGTTACGGTGGGAAAATATTTGGAGCATTTTTATCAATTGTAAAGTTGGGTGTCATTCTACATGACAGGGGACTATGATGAATGGGGAGTTCTCAACCATATCCATCCTAAAATAATTTCCAATGGGTTAAATCAACATTGCACACTATAGACCCATTCTTGTTCTTCCTCCAACTGATGTGCAAGTAATTGAGTGTGGAATTTATGAAGGTGAGAATGAATTCTATAATGATTTGTATAAAAGATCCAAGGTTACGTTTGATCAATTTGTGGAACAAGGAAGAGTTCTTCATAATTATTCTTTAATTCTTGAGTTGGTTTTGAAGTTATGCCAATGTGAAGATCATCCCTTTATTATCTTGAGTTGTGGCGATACGCGACTATATTGTGATATGAACAAGTCGGCAAAGTGATTTCTTGAAGGAAGCAAGTTGTCCGCTAAAGGAGACTCACAGAATGCACCCATCAAAGATTATATTTAATAAGCTGGTTAGAGATCTTAGTGTTTCGCATGAGAATGTTTCAGCTCTGTGGAATAGACTTGCTTCTATCCTTTCATTCCTTTGAGAAACAGATAAGGGTTAGGGCTAGGAGGAATACCTGTTGAATGTTGAGATGGTGTGCGCGTACCGTAGAGAAAGATCAGATCGACTGCGAAGAACTCCTTTTTGTCTTGGAAGGACTACCTGCAAGTAAGAATACAAGACCACCAGATTTTAATTAGACAATAAATGAGGGAGCTGCCTTAGGCCCAGGAAATATAAAACTTCCTTTCGAAGGTGGTCAGTTCCCCTTTTAATACGAATTAACACAAATGATAACAAAGAAGCTATTGCAAAATCACGATTTAGGTACCTCGTTACAAAGCAATAGAGACTAAACTATCAATAATAAAACGTCATGTTGTTTGTTTGGTTAATGGTCGTTGATACGTTCAGCTCGAGTTACAGAGATAAACCAGACTGGATCTGAGGTTATTAGGAGACAAATAGGTGAGAGGAAGGTTTTGGGTATAAGTCACAGTGACCGATGCCGGTCACTGGATAACCGACCACGGTTAGAGAACCGCTGCCGGTATGGGATAACCGACACCGGTCGGTTCAGTAATCTAGGTGCTTCTGGTTAGAAGTTGGTTGCAGGGTGACTGTGGGGTTTTTAAGACTGGTGGATGGCTGAGGGGAATAGTGAGATGACGGGGAAGATTCAGAGAGTGATAAAACTGTCTTCTGAGCAATACAAGGATGTATGGATGAGGGTTAAGTGCAGGGTGCTGGCAGGTGGTAGATCTAGGAGTGAGCTTATAATTACTATCAATCCACAGGCTCAAGAAATGGTGCTTAGAAACATACAAGACACTACTTACTCGTTCCTGATGAAGATGCAGGTTCCAGGACTGTGATGACGAAGACAGGGCTCAAGTAGGATGATCTGACAATCCAAGATGAGCTATCTCCTCTTCTGATACTCGGATGAGTGTCACGGCCTTTACTACCTTTCTCCATACCCGCAACCAAGCTTTCGCTTGGTCTACGCTAACATGGGAATTGATCGACATTGCTGTCCATAACATTACCCTAAAACCCGATTCCAAACAGTCAAATAGAAAGCGAGAAAAATGCATCCACGCATTGCCCCTCTTGGTCAAAGAAGAGCTTCAACAACTCCTTTGTTTCCTTCATCTTGCCTATTGACTATCCTCAATGATTTCTAACATCGTACACATTACTAAAGCAATGGGGGACTTCGGATATGCGGAGTTTCGAGACCTTAACATCGCTTGCCCCAAGGATGACTTCCCCCTCCCAAGTATTGATCAACTTGTTGATCTCACTTTGCGAGCCATGAAATGCTTTCTCTCATGGATGGTTTTTCGGGATACAATCAAATTTTGGTAGCCCCGAGTCGATCAACATAAAACTGCCTTCATAACTCCTTGGGGAACCTTCTATTATTGTGTCATGTCGTTTGGCCTTAAGAATGCTGGTGCGACCTATCAGCGGGCTATGACTTACATTTTTCATGACATTATGCACACTATCCTTGAGGATTATGTCGATGATCTTCTTGGCAAATCTAAACATCACAGTGAACATCTCGATGTTTTAACCATTATTTTCGATCGCCTATTACAATATTCGGTCCGGCTTCAACCAAAGAAATGTGTCTTTGGTGTTCTTTCGGGAAAACTTCTTGGCTTTATCGTCTCTTTGCGTGGCATTGAGGTCGATCCATCTAAAGTCAAAGCTATCCTAGAAATGCCCCCACCCAAAAACCTCAAACAATTGCATAGTTTGCAAGGTAAACTTCAATCTATCCGACGTTTCATTTCCCAACTCTCGGATCGATGTCAGCCTTTCCATCACCTTCTTAAAAAGGACATTTCCTTTCAATGGAGCGAAGAGTGTCACCAAGCCTTTGAAGCTCTCAAAGCCTATCTCTTGCAGCCACCCGTGCTTATCCCACCACAGACGATCGCCCTTTCTACCTTTACCTTTCCGCCACCGACCACGCCGTAGGAGCCATGCTCGCACATCGTGACTCTGAGCATCGAGAACAAGCCATTTATTATATAAGTCGTACTCTCGTGGATTACGAGACTAGGTATACACATGTAGAAAAACTGTGCCTAGCCCTATCATTTGTAGCCACCAAACTCCGACACTACCTCCTGAATCATAAAACTTTTGTCATCACCAACACGGACCCCATTCATTATATGTACGCCAAACCACATCTAAACCAACGCATCGCCCGATGGCTTATGCTCCTCACTGACCTCGACCTTGAATTTATACACCAGAAGTCAATCAAAGGACAAACTATTGCAGACCAACTCGCGGAGGCCCCTTTACCTGGGGAACAATTTACCAATTTTAATTTCCCGACGAACTCATCGCCACTCTTTCACTCAGGGAGAGTCGTATCCAATGACCCTCTTCTTCGATGGATCCAAATGCCAGTGCGGCGGAGGAGCCGGCGTTGTTCTCATTCCTCTTGACGCTGAGCCTATGCCTCTTTCATTCCGACTCGATTTCCCCTGCACTAATAATACAGTGGAATACAAGGCCCTTGTTTTGGGTCTCCAGGTTGCGTTACACTTAGGTGTCAAATCTATTAATATTTTCGGCGACTCTCAATTGGTATTCAATCAAGTTATGGGCATTTACCAATGTAAAAATGAGGAACTTCAAAATTACAAACATTACGTGGATTCACTTTTGACCTCATTTACTCGTTATTCTATCCAGACCATTCCCCGCTCCACTAACAAATTTGCAGATACTATGGCTTGCTTAGCCTCGCAAATTCCTGCCTCACCAACTGACTCTGACATATTCGTCTTGGTCCAACAACTCTTTGCCCCATCTTACTCAGCCCGGTTGTTTGTATGATAAATATGTGTCTGCTAATTCGAGGATACAGTACCACCAATTTCACGACTACCTTATAACCTCGTTCTCCCACCGACCTAACTAGTCTTGAAAAACGTGCTTTTCTTAAAAGTGTTTCTCGTTATGTCGTCATGGGGGGACTCCTCTATAAACATGGCTTTGATGGCATCCTCCTTCGATGTCTAACCGGTGCGGAGGTCACCTATACCATCCAACAAATCCACGACGGTATTTGTGGCGGACATTTTAGTGGCCTTGCCGTGGCTAAACGAATCCTTCGCCTAGGTTATTATTGGCCTACTCTTAATAACGACTGCTACGAATATGTTAAGTGTTGTGTTATGTGTCAACAACATGCCAACCTTCAACATACTCCTAGCCATCCGCTACAGGTCGCACGAGATCTTTGGCCTTTCTCACAATGGGGTTTAGACCTTATTGGTGAGATTCACCCGCCCTCTTCACAACGTCACCGTTGGATAATCATAGCAACCGAATATTACACAAAATGGGTGGAGGCCATTCCACTCATTTCAACCAAAAAAGAAAAAAATTGTCGAATTCGTTAACCATCACATTATCTGTCATTTTGGTGTTCCTCATCGCCTGATAACAGATAATGGTAAATCTTTCAAAAATAAGTTGTTACAAGACCTTTGCGACAACTTTGGTATGAAACTTAGTTTCTCATCACCTTACTACCCACAGGCCAATGGTCAAGCTGAATCTTCTAATAAAACCCTAACCAAAATCCTCATGAAAGTTGTTAATGATTATGGAAGAAATTGGCATGATCACATTCCCTTTTCCCTTTGGGCTTATCGTACTAGCATTCATACCTCCACTAATGCCACACCATTTTCTTTGGTATATGGTACCGAGGCTATCTTGCCTCTCGAAATACAAATACCCTCCCTCAAAATATCTCTTCAGGATATTCTCACCAACAATGATTTTCGCCAAGAGTGGTTAGCCCAATTAGAGCTTCTTGATGAGCATCATCTTATGGCTCTTGACCACCTTCAAATCTATCAAAACGCATCAAGCGTGCTTATGATAAGCGACTTCATGAGCGTACCTTTAAGGTTGGTGATCTTGTCCTCAAAGAGAATCAACATGTAACCAAACTAGAAAAGAGAAAACGTGGAAAATTTGCTCCTAATTGGATTGGGCCTTACATTATCACTCACACTTATGGATCGAGGCACTTATCGTTTAGCTTAAGCTTAATGGTAAACCTGAGCACAGAGCCCTTAATGCCTTGCATCTTCGACCATTCTACTGTTGAATTCAGTGTTATGTCACTTTTTATCTACCTTGCGCTCGTCCCTTGAGCTCATTTACCACCGCATACACTTTGTTTCCTACATCTCAAAATCAAATCAAGCTCACATGGTTTGATTATCACCTCCCCTTAAAGAAGCCTTCTCCTTTTTAGTCTAGTCCATGACTTCAAAGTATCAAAATGACACATTCTTAATTAAAACACTTATGGGATTTTCTTGAGTCAAACTTCCTACAAAACTAGATGCTTTATGCCCAACGGACATCTAGACCTCTAAATTATACATAGACTGCTCCCTTGAAGGACAGCTATATGCCAAGCTACTTCTACTATTATAAATAGACTGCTCCCCCGAAGGACAGCTATACATAAAAACCACATCTGCTATTATAAATAGAATTGCTCCCTTGAAGGACAACTATACAGTCGCCTTTATCGAAGCTTCTCGCATTGATCAGCTTCGTGAAGACCTCAAGAGTAACAAAATACATATCCCTTGTAGACTTCCCGCATCGATCAGTCTATATTCAGCAAAATAAAAGCCGCATTCAAAAGCACTTTTGAGTCATGGACTTGTCTATTTAGGTTTGGTCCTCTTTCGTCAGAATAATCACCTTGTAACAAGCTCTCAGCACCCCCGCCTATATCAACCACCTCACCTCACCATTTGTCAAAGCAACAAAACTCAAGGGACGTGACGTATATCCGATATATTGTGATTATACAACTCTTTTCACCTATCGACTTCTACTTTATGCAAGGTACCTGGGATTCAAGCTCATCCTACATTAATATGTGGTTTGTTTAGCTCTTCTCAACTATGGGACACTCTTGCCTCTTTTTCTCGACTCTAGGATTGTGTGTTGACCTTAATCAGGACACGATTCCCTACTACTTGGGTATGCTAACTTTTTCTTCACCTATACCTACACCAACAACATTACCCTACCAACATCAATTTTTTTACCAACCGACAAATTGCCTAACCACAACCAAATTGCTGAATTCACCTCTCCCTGGTCCTAAGGGAGAACTACATCGGTCTGAGGCCCCTCCTTACTTTGTGCGATGGGCTATGTAGGTAGCACTTAGGAGACATGGGGTCTCCCAAGGTTAGCTCGACCATCCCCTACCATACCCTATCATGTGTTCTAAATATAAATATTTTTGTGTATTTCTATTTGCCAACATTCATCTTTATCCTTTTCAAAACAAACAAAAACAACATTCAAAACATAACCATTCTTATTATTATCATCACTCAAAACCACATACATATTTAGCTTTATTTTAGATGTTAAAAAATACATCTTCTCTATCATCGACTCTAAGCAGTCGGCATCCTTATTTATTCTTATATTCCTATGAAATTCACTTAGACCCTTGCCTCCTCCCGAATCAGGTGGTGATCGTGATCGTCGATGCCCCTCAGTTGGCCTCTCCATCCTCAAAGGTGCCACTACCATTGGTTCCTCCCACTGATCCGCCAACATCTCCTGTAACATACAAATACGTCCTCTCGCGTGGAGGAATCTTGCCTCCAGTCTCTCCACTCGTAACTGTGAAACCTCTAACAATCCCATTGTCTCATTCACCTGTGTTTGAAGCTGGTGAACTAAATCCTGTGACGATCTCTCTCCGCTGTAATCACAGCTATGTCAGGGCACTCACGTGCACCTCGCAGCTCTGCTACCCACCATACTCTATAGGCCTCTGTCGTTCCCGCATCCATTACCCTACGATCGGCAGCTATCTCTTCTCGGCCCATCCGGGAGGTGTAGGCCGGGGAGGTGAGAATGCTTTGCCTCGACATCGATCCTCATGTATGGTCTATATGTCATAGGTATATCACGAGCAACCCAAATTGTCACTTTGCACGTGATCTAGAGGAATCCTCTCGTACTCACCAGGCACTGTGCCTGCGATCCACCTCAATCGCTCTACACCCCTCAACTCCTCGGCTATGTTCTCTATCACCATATAGTTCCGTAAGGCCTCAACAAATATCATAATCGTCACCATCTCCCATACCTCTCTATAATACTCGATGTCATCTATCATGGCACGGGATCTCGCTTAACTTGCATCGGACCCATCATCGAATCCCAACCTCTGCACTCCTGCCTCTCCCGGCTCGATGGGTCAGCTATTGTAGGCCGCACACAAACAATGTGCTCATAGGCCCAACAATGTAATAAGTATGAGACAATCCATTGTCATCTGTGTTTTCACTTGCAGGCCCATAAACCCCTATATAACTCTGCCAGATATGCGGGTGCCCATGCGAAAGTCACGCTCATTTCTATCATTTCCCAAATAACACTCATCAATGCTTTTGGAAATCTTCCACCCTCCGCCCTCGGTAATGCATAATACCCCACCGCTATCATTAATAGCACGGCCAACCTTGTTTCCTCAGGGTGTGTTGCATACATTGTACCATACGTAAATGTTAAACCTCTCTGTGTCAAATCTCGTGTAATTTGAACCAAATCTGCTGTTATCGCTGCCCGCTTGTGCTAGGCAATGCACGATACTTTATTTTTCCTAACATTGGGAGTCTCAAAATATGGAACACATCTTCCAGCGTCACCTTTGTCATCTCCTGTTGGAGATAGAAGGTATTCTTTTTCGGATTCCATCTCTCGATCAGCGCTGCAACATAGCATGGTTACGCATGATTCGTGAATAATAAGCGGATTCCACTTAACCCCAAGCGATTTATCAATGCCCATTTAATTTGGTGTTACATCCGCTCGGATTCGTGACAACAACAGGCACGATATCATTCATCCTTAACCTTGCTTCCTTTGTATACATCAAAAGCGACACATAATTATTCAATAGAACAAATCTCCACGGGTTTTTCTCAAATTGAAACTCTACAATAACCGATATCGGCTATAGATAAGCGATACCGGTTTGCTAACCGATACCGGTTATCTCTAAACGATACCGTTCAACGTAAAAAAATATACCTACCCTACTTAAAAACATACACCTACGATAATTATTTTGCCCCGTTTACTCCTATCTATACCTAAAAACATACGTGACCACCCCTTACCTACCCCATGGCACTCACCCCATCCCAAACCCTTGCCTATCACCTTTTCTTTCTCATCTTTACCCACTTACACTTCTCTCATCCTATTCATAAAACATGCAAGAATCAAATTACAACCAAAACGTTTACCTCTTGGGTCGGCAGGCTTGAGGTGGAACTTGTCTTCCCTCTCGTCCCTGCCTATGGGATGCTTCTCCTTGTTCAGCCATGTTCACCACCCTCTTCAAATATAACTTTTCTTTACGCTCGCCTTCTGAATCTCAGCCCACACTCACTTCACTGTCTCTTTCCTCCTTATCAATCAAATTCTTTCATGCAATTACTGTATCGGTCGTCAAACAGTAATCGCATTCGCATATTTAACTTGTTGCATGACTCTAAAACTAAGAATGCTAAAAATAAGAATTTAAGTTACAACCTAGCGATTCTATTTTTAGGAAATAATTCAGTATAACCGATATCGGTTACATAACCGCTTATCGATCATATAGCTACCGACATCGGTTACATAACCGATATCGGTCATGTGCCCGTTTTGCTTAAATCTCGGCCGTTTCTTTGTTTTTGCAAATTTTTATGGCGCCGTCTCTTTTCTGCATAACAACACCATTATCAATATTTGTCATCCAAATCACATCTATATATCCTCACAATTTCAGCAACATCATCCATCTACATTATAACAACCATCGACAACATACATACGACCTCATATATATATACATCAAACCCTCGGCCATACACAACATGCGATTTAAACTCATCATCTATATATACATACATTCCATTTCAAAAATCCATCAACAAAAGACATCAACACCATCAATATATAAACCATGTGGATCAAACTAGTCAAATACGCTAAATTTCACAACCCATCAACAAAAACATAAAACATTTCATATGCACCATGTGGGTCAAAATCCTCATATATATATATATATATATATATATATATATATCAAAGGTTTCAAATATACAACTTGCCCTGCATAGGGGCCTCTGTGATCTCAAGATAATACAAAGCCGGCACGCAGGCCGCAATAACTGTCAAAATATCGACTCGGCTCGCAGGCCGGTCTCTCATATCAAAAATATACTCGGCTCACAGACCGGTATCAACTATACAACCTGTACTTGGCTCGCAGGCCGGTATATACAACAGGATGAATAAATAAATGAAAGAATCATATGTGGGCACGCAGGCCTCTCTATACATAACCGGTTCACAGACCGGTGCCTCTATCTAATATCCAATATATAAACAAAACATCTCTCTCCGACCCAGGGATGTCTCAACTCTCCCCACCGCCCTCAGCACCTCTCCCTGCGGGTCCTGGCCCTGGCTCCCGCCTCCTCCCTGTCGCTCACCACCCCTGCTATCGCTGCACCCACAGGATCTCGACTCACGCGAGGTCTTGGCTCTGTGCGCCGCATATGGCTGATAGTCAGCCCCGGTACCATCAGGGCGTCTGATAGTCAGCGGGCCTCGCTCTGCCTCCATATAACGGGCCCGTGCCACCATAGCATTTCTTTGGGGCTGGTCCCCGACTCCTAATAACAATGGCCCCTGTCCTACCAGTACACCCTATGCCTTTGCCGGTGGTCTGCGTGGTGTACCGCGTGCACGTGGCTGCTGGCAGGTAGTGCATACTGTCAAGTCTGCATTTGGTGGTGCTGTATTTATGTGCCTACGTACTGCTTGCAATGCTTGGGCTATTGCCCCTATAAGACCCCTATCGTGCTGCGGCAAGCAGCAGAGTTGCCCCTGTAACATTGCACCTATCCACTGAGTTGGTCCCTCTCTGCTATATGACGCTAAGTCTCATTTGCTGGTGTGCTCTCCTGCTGCTCTCTCCCTTCCCCCACCATACCAAAAATGACCTGTGCTGCGGCGTCATCAGCTTGTATCATCTGCTGGCCTCTCTGCTACCCAATCCGGGTCAACGGGCTGCGGTGCAAGCAGTGGGGCCTCTACATCATCCCTCGTACTGTGGGAAGGGAGGTGGCTCATCCTGTCGTAGCCCAATTGTCATCGTACCTCTCTCCGGGGGTATCTGCTCATACTCTCTCGGCCTCGATCCCCCGATCGAATGTATCTTTGGATCGGCGCATCGTGATCGGGCTCCTCCTCGGGGGTGATGGCCTCTGTAAGGCCTCCATATAATATCTAACGGTCGGCCTCTAGCATATGACGGTAGTATGCTACATCTCTGTCCGTGAGCACACCTCGTGGTGGCCCACGACCCTGACCACCTACGAAATCCATATCTATATATCACAGCTGTGGCTCTGGCTGAGGGCAGCCCTCTTGGTCGAATACATATGATATGCTCATATGTGATAATGTAACAAAAATGTGGAACAAATCCTGATCGCCTCATCCGGCGATAGCCCCATAGCTCTCTATGTCATTGCGCGGGTATCGGTGCCCAAGCATAACACGTATGCTCCTCAACCATCTCGTGTAGCACCCCCATCAACGCACATGGAAAGCGGCCTCCCTCTGAGTCCGGAAGGGCAAAGCATGTGATTCCTATCATCATCAACACGGCTAGCCGTGTCTCATGTATGTTTGTGGGCATGATACATGTCCCCATAGGCAATGCTCGCGCTATGATAGGTCAATACTTGTGCACGGAGTCGCATCCCCAAATACATGAAGAATGCTGTCCATAAATGTCTCTGCGTCTACACGAAATCGCCTCTCCATCGATCGATAGTCTAAGGATGTGATACATCCTCCGGCATGATAGTCATCTCTCTAATCGGGAGATTAAACACATTGGTCTCGGATCCCATCTCTTGATGAGGGCGACCATAAGACTGTGATCCCTCTCTATAGCCCTATATCGCTGGACTCCGTCGAGTCCCACCTCGCGCATGATGGCTCAGTGTGCCGTGGACATGTGTGGCCACATCCGTCTCAATAGTGGAGGCATCCTATCCCGCATAGTCAGCTGCTGACGTGCCTACACAAATCACCCACTTCATTAGACCTACCCTTTCAAACAACAACTCCTTTAACCTTCTATACCCCCTTTTACCCACCCGACCACACAACCGCCCCATTTTCCCCCCCACCCACCAATCAACCTTCCTATCAACCTCTACCCCTTCCCTCTTCACCCCCACAAACACAAAACCCAAACAACAAACACAAAACCCAAACAATAAACACAACTCCCAAACAATAAACACAACACCCAAACAACAACCAAACACCCAAAACCACAACAAAACCAAGCAACAAAATAAAAAATCCTAACTAGGGACCGGTACCGGTCACCCATGACCGCCACCGGTCCCCTCTCCACCGACGCCGGTCGACGTACGACCGACACCGGTCAACCACAAACCCACCTTGCAGAAAAGTTTGTGGCCAGACACCGGTCGCTTAGTGGACCGGCATTGGTCACTGTAAAATCGTGGAGCCGAACCCGACGCGGCCCCCCAAATCCATTTTTGGCCTATTTATCTCTATTTACCCACCCAAACACCCTAAAAACCTACCCACCCTGCCGCCTTGGCCTATTTAACCCATCTACCCTCTCCATTTTTCAAATAGCTTCAATTTATTCATTATTTTATCAAAACATTGGATTCCTACCCAAACCCCCAAATCTAGCTTAACAACATCAAATTCACACAATGAGAGGTTTCGAACCTACCGGTACGACGACACGTCGTCGTGGTGGGATAGGTGGTGGTGGTCGGCTGGTCAGCACCTCAAGCTCCTCCCTAGTATGCCATGGCTCTCAAACTCCTCTCTTGGGTCCTCCACCAATCAAATCTGCCTCCTACTCGCTAGGGACCTACCAATCACTCACTTCTCCACTCAAATAGTGCCACCTCAAATTTGAAAAATTCAACAATCTCGCTAAAAGACCTTGGCAGACAACTAAAATTGGTTTTCAAATTGACAATGTGACAATGACAGGTCGTATTTTTCTTTTTATAGGTTTGTAACCTATAACCGATATCGGTTATATTATGCCCTAAAGAACCGGTATCGGTCATCTAACCGATACCGGTCATACAGAATCGATATCGGTTTAATCTCACCTTTTCCCAATTTCTACCCTTATTTACTAATCGCCCTTTCTCACAACATTGCCTATATCCTCCTTCACTGAAAACCCTTTGTTAACTTCATTGGCCCACTTCACGGCCGCAACCAACCATTTGGCCCGACCCAAGGCCGCAACCAACCATTTGGCCTGACCCAAGGCCGCAACCAACCAATTTTCCTGACCCAAGGCCGCAACCAACCAATTTGGCCCGACCCAAGGCCGAACCAACCATTTGGCCCGACCCAAGGATGTAACCAACCATTGGCGCCTCGACCCAAGGCCGCAACCAACCATTTGGCCCGACCCAAGGCCGCACCCAACCATTTGGCCCGACCCAAGGCCGCACCAATTAAATACCTCGCCCAAAATCAACAAATTACAATTTTATCCACCCATCATGTAGCTTTTTGTTTAATCAAGCTCACCTGTTCGTGTTTTAGCATGATTAGGGTCCTTGACTTGATCAATCGACCAACTTTGCCTAGACCAAGACCGTGACGTTTATCTCAACCAAACCAACCATTTGGTACTGCCGAACATGCCTAACCATTCCTGTACCTTACCCGTTATATCCCCTGGAGCTACTTCCTATGCCTTGGATACCAGGATTATATCACCCTTGTTTGGATAAACTATCGACCTTTGCCTATGAATTGCTTGTTTGCTCTTCAAAATCATGTACCCTGGTCGCACTACTACATTTCAACGTGCGTCTACTTCCTTGGACCTACCCCACCATCTTACCATCATCTAAACACCATTTACCCTTTATCAACCCTATCCCTGATTTCACGCTACCTCAATCTGTGATAGATTTGAGGGGGATTACCTATACCCTTAACAGAGTAACCACTTCTTATTATTGTCGTGCGGCTTTAATAAAGACAAGATACCACGCACAACAAGGGCTAATGTAGACACCAAATTTGTGTCTTACGACCCCCTGTGCCCCGCATCTCATTTCGCAACCTAACCTCATCACCTAAACCTTACACAATTATTTATTAATTACCTTATAATTAATAAATCCACATCGCCATACCTGCCACCTCATTTCACCACCTCATCATGACCTAGTCTTAACCCTAAACTAACCTAATTAAGACCTATAACTTGGTCTACATCCACACCTATGACTAATTACTCCTCACCCACACCCAAAACCGACCTCATAATGACTTGACCAAGCCCGCAACTAATCCCTCGGGAGAAAAGGAGGGAAAGCTGGCTATTTTACTAAAAATAGCCCACTTTGACCTGACCGATACCGGTTCCTACTCGACCGCCGTCGGTTACGTAACCGCCATCGGTTCCCTGTAAATGACCACTCCCAACCAAAAACAAAGGATCGGATTTTCATTTGATCAAAAAAAAGGAGAAGTCATTGAAAGGATCCGAATTGACTTGGCTAGCAGAGACAAGTGAAGGAAAGAGAGAAGTTTGCGAGAGAAGGACATCAAGCCCAAGCTGCGCATTTGGATAACTTGAGCCGGTGACACTCATCCGAGCATTAGAAGAGGAGATAGCTCATCTTGGATTGTCAGATCATCCTACTTGAGCCCTGTCTTCGTCATCACAGTCCTGGAACCTACATCTTCATCAGGAATGAGTAAGTAGTGTCTTGTATGTTTCTAAGCACCATTTCTTGAGCTTTGTTGATTGATAGTAATTATAAGCTCACTCTAGATCTACCACTGCCAGTGGACCCTACACTTAACCCTCATCCATACATCCTTGTATTGCTCGGGAAGACAGTTTTATCACTCTCTCGAATCTTCCCCGTCATCTCACTATTCCCTCAGCCATCCACCAGTCTTAAAACCCCACGGTCACCCTGCTGACCAACTTCTCAACTGAAGCACCTAGATTCTTAGAACCGGCCGGTGTCGGTTATCCCATCTTAGCGGTTCTCTAACCGTGAGTCGATTATCAGTGGACCGGCACGGCCATCGTGACTTATACCCAAAACCTTCCTCTCACCTATTTGTCTCCTAATAACCTCGAGATCCGATCTGGTTTATCTCTCGTAACTCGATCTAAACGTATCAAGCGACCATTAACCAAACAAACAACATGACGTTTTATTATTGATGGTTTAGTCTCTATTGCTTTTTGTAACGAGGTACCTAAATCGTGATTTTGCAATAGCTTCTTTGTTATCATTTGTGTTAATTCGTATTAAAAGGGGAGGCTGACCACCTTCGAAAGGAAGTTTTATATTTCTGGGCCTAAGGCAGCTCCCTCATTTATTGTCTAATTAAAATCTTGTGGTCTTGTATTCCAAAGAGCTGCGAGACCACCAGAACGAGTAAGTAGTGTCTTGTATGTTTCTAAGCACCATTTCTTGAGCACGTGGATTGATAGTAATTATAAGCTCACTCTAGATCTACCACACTGCACCACCCCGCACTTAACCTCATCCATACATCCTTAGGCCCACTAGATTTTAATTAGACAATAAATGAGGAGCTGCCTTAGGCGGGAAATATAAAACTTCCTTCGAAGGTGGTGGGTTCCCCTTTTAATACGAATTAACACAAATGATAACAAAGAAGCTATTGCGAAATCATGATTTAGGTACCTCTTTACAAAGCAATAGAGACTAAACTATCAATAATAAAACGTCATGTTATCTGTTTGGTTAGTGAGTCGTTGATACATTCGGCTCGAGTTACGAGAGATAAACCTACTAATCTGAGGTTATAGAGACAAATAGGTGAGAGGAAGGTTTTGGTATAATCACATGTTGCCGTGCGATATATTGATTTCGTCACCGTTGTTGAAACATTGCGTATGGGATAAGCGACACCGGTCGGTTCAATCTAGGTGCTTGGGAGGCCCTGGTTAGAATTAAAGGTCAGGGTAACATTGTGGGGTTTTTAAGCTGGTGGATGGCCGAGGGAATAGTGAGATGACGGGGAAGATTCGAGAGTGATAAAGCGTTTACGCACAATCTGAGGATGTATGGATGAGGGTTAATGCGAGGTGGCGGTGGTGGTAGATCCAGAGTGAGCTTATAATTACTATCAATCCACGAGCTCAAGAAATGGTGCTTAGAAACATACAAGACACTACTTACTCGTTCTGATGAAGATGCAGGTTCAGGAGGCTGTGATGACGAAGGCAGGCTCAAGTAGGATGATCCGACAATCAAGATGAGCTATCTCCTCTTACGATACTTCGGATGAGTGTCATCTGAGCTGACTATCTAGTTGCAGATCTTGGGCTTGATGTCCTTCTGCAAACTTCTCTCTTTCTTCCCTTGTCTCTGCTCGCCCAAGTCAATTCGGATCCTTTCAGCGACTTCTCCTTTTTCGATCAAATGAAAATCCGATCGCTTTGTTTTTGGTTAGAGAGTGGTCATTTCTGAAACCGATAAGCGGTTACGTAACGACGGTTGGTGAGTAGAACGTATCGGATTTCAGTCAAAGTGGGCTATTTTTAGCAAAATAGACAACTTTTCCTCCTTTTCTCCCGAGGGATTAGTTGCGAGGCTCAAGTCAAGTCTTATGAGGTCCGTTTTAAAAGTGCTTGAGTGAGGAGTAATTAGTCATGGTGTGGATGTAGACAAGTTATAGGTCTTAATTAGGTTAGTTTAGGTTAAGACTAGGTCATGATGAGGTGGTGAAATGAGGTGGCAAGGTGTATGGCGATGTGGATTTATTAATTATAAGGTAATTAATAAATAATTGTGTAAGGTTTAGGTGATGAGGTTAGATGCGAAATGAGATGCTAGGGGGTCATAAGACACAAATTTTGGTGTCTACACTTAGTAATGGTGAAAGAGGAAAGTGTCCTATTTGTCTAAAATCAGTTGAAGATGCATTATTTACACCTTGTGCACATCATATGCAGTGAGTGCTTAATAGAAAGTTGGAAAAACTCTTCAAGTGGATTTTGTCCCATATGTAGAAATATTATAAAAAAACATCATTTGATCACTCCTGTCAATAGATAGCTAGTCCCAGTAGATGTTAAGAAATTTTTGGAAACAATCATCAAAAATTTCTTCTCTTTTAAAAGAGTTTTCTAAACTCAAGGTGTCGGGTTAAAAGCAACATTGTCTTTAGCCAAGTGGACTTCTTTTCTAAATCTATTATAGATACCTCTTGGAAGGGTGTGTTTATCCATCGCAACAAAATGGAAAGGGAGTTTTTGTCAAATGTTGTATTTACAAGTTCTTTGGTTAACATGGATATAAAATGTGTGAGTATACACATGGCACTTAAACTGTTTGAAAAAACACCTTAAAATAATATTAATTAAATAAAAAATATATTTTCATGGGATGGGTTAGGAGCTTGATATTCTCAACTGGTGTCCATGATGGGACTTAAAGTATTTTTAGGAAATGCCTCATCGAGAAGTTATTTTCTGGAGTGGCATGGTTATAGGTTTGGCCAAAAGACCACATAGAGATTTAATTCAATACCGTTGGCAAATTTATAGATAGAATTTGAGACCTGTGTGAGCCTCATTCCTACTTGTGCAATTCGGAGCTTCAAAAAAAGGTATGGAATCCCATCAAGCAACAAGGATAGTAAAAATTTATGAATGGAGAATTCGTTGTCTTGGTAGTCATATATTCAAGCATCAAATCCTACCCGAAGCACACAAACCATCCAACGGAATGCCTTGAAGAGGGATAAAGCATTATGAGATTTAGATGAACCATTGGATTACCTCTTACTCTACGGATGCTAATAATTTCCATGCATGTTCTTCTTACCCTTTTCTTTCATAATTTTCAAAATTTGGTTCTTCATTTGCAATATAATAGAAACATTAAACCACTGGATAATCTTACAAATGGATATGTAACCAAATTTAAATAGTGTAAGGAAATAAAACTCCACCTTGTAATTTTTGAAACCGATTTATAATTTAAACATTAATTGTGGTCGCTACCATAACCTTATACAATGATACTAGAATATCCAAATTAGGTGCTCGTATCTAGTGGTATTGGCGAGAGTTAGATGATGTCATCAAATAAAACAATCCATTTTCCTACCTTGCAAAGTTAGAAAAATGCAATTTCCAAGACTCATAAAACAACACTCTGAGCCCCGTAAAAGAGATGTCAAGTGTCGTATGTGTTCCTTGTTATGTAGAGAGTCATGTCAAGCATTAGCTTGACCCCGTTTGACCATTTGCACTCTCTTCGCCGCTTCTCTAGGAGCCCTATTACACCTATTTGTACTTTTAAGGAGTATTAAAACCTGAAAAAAGTTGGCTTTCATTTTGACCCACCATTTGGTCCCTAAAAAAATTTGTTTGTCCACCTTTGCAAAACTCTAGTATTTTTACTTTACTATTTCCTTAAACGTTTGGTTTGGGAAAATCAAATTCTTGGTTAGTTTGGAAAAGTAATTTTCTTGTCTTATGGTTGTATTTTTATTAGGTCAAACAGGACCAATTACGATTGGTGGCTCTAGAAAATCCGTCTTCATTTGAAACACGTTCGCAAGTTCTCGATCCTATTAACTCGAAAATTTTCCCATATATTAGGGAACTTGTAGGAAATTTCTTGTTGTGCATTCATCCATCAAACGCTAGTTTTGGATGTGGTTTTCTGATCCCTCAAGCTAACTTTTGATCATTTGTAACTAGGCCAATTAGGACAAATGGCCTCATAAAATTGACCACCTATCGTAAATCATTCAACAGATTTTGAATTCTATCATTTCTTGTGAATTATTGGTGTATAAGAGGAGACGTATAAATTTACCCGTGGCATGTATTCTAATTGGAAGAAAATATTTGAAAGTGGTTTCTTAGCCTCTAGGCCTAAATTGAATATTTTTTCAACTAGAGTAAAACATAAAAAGAAAGTTGTAGAACCCCTATCAAAGTTACCAAACCACCGTGGAAACTTGTTGACACTTGTAAATAAATTTTTGGAACTCTATCTTGTGGCTTATTGTGTGAAATTTGAATTTTAGGAAAAAGTGTTTCTCTCTCTTCTCTATCTCTTTCTCTCTCCTTTGTTAAGAAATGAAGTGAAATGAAATGAAATCAATACATGTCTTTAGCCCTCTCCTTTCAAATGAAAATTATTTCTATTATGTAAATGGAAAAGCGAAAACATTAATTATTCCATATTTAGGTGGATGCCATGCCAACGATTTATCGTTGATTTCATACTCACATGGTTTTGCGGGATGCCGAGAAAGATGGCAAAAATTATGGTGTAATTCATTGTTTATTATTGTAATTTATATATGTTATTAGAAAATGTATATATATGTATAATGTATTTCCATGTTACAGAAAATTTATATTTGAAATTTTGTAATATGTATGAGATGCTAGTGTTAGGGATGCCTTGGAAAATGTGCATTTAATCATAGGAGCAATTTTAATTCAAATTTATGTATCTTAAAAGGTTGGATATATATGTTAAATGAATTTGAATTTAATATCTTGTTGTACATTTCTAGTGTGCAATAGACAATTAAATAATTGGTGGGTTGTATTCTTTACCTTGAAAATGTAATAAAGAAATCTAACCATAACACGAAACCTTAGTGTAAAACTAGTACATATCTAACCTCCTCACATGATATTTCTTAGCATTTAAGAAACACAAAACCGTAGAATTCACTTAAACCTTTACACTCTATGGAACCTTCTAGTTTAAGTAAATAAGAGCCCAATGTTTGAGTTATCATAAGCATGGCCGGTATGTTTAGCGACATCGTCGTGAACCCCATGGTTAGGAATGACATGGTCAAAATTTTATGGAGTAAGTAAAATGAACACTTCCTTAGTATCAGAGTGGAGTACCAAGTTTTACTGAAGTTAGATCTATAAATTAACTTCATCATCGAATGATTTCCTTGTGGGATCTAGATGACACAAATGGAGCTAGTGAAATAGTTGTACTATGAATTAAACTCTTTTTAATGATCTCTTTAGTTCCTTATAGATAAATGTATTACCTTGGCTAGTGAAAATATAGTGCCTTGGTATTTTACAGGTTTTATAGGGTAAATATGTTTCCACACCTTAATCTGATCTATAATAGGGCATAGAGCCCTAAGTGTATATTGGAATCAAACTAAACCTTAGTTGATTAAGAGGTTAACTTGTGGGTAGAAAATTATAAGTAACTCTTTGCTAACGAAATTGATTTGAATGATGTTGAATTAACGAAACTAGGAAAGTAAAAACTCGAGTCTGTAACCCTTGTTATGTCGTTTTATGAAACTAAGGATAAAATAAATTTCACGTGTCGAATCATGAAATGTAGAAACATGGGACCTTACCTTGAAACCAAATCACTTGTGGTTCTTGTGTAGTTATAATGCTTCCAATCATGTACTTTTTCAATATGTTAAACAAGCACTTTCATAACTCTTTTGGTTATAAAGTGACGCATCAATAAGAGACCTAAGAAATAATGTAAACAAGATTTAAAAAGAAAAGAGTATATGTGATAATGTTTTAGGAACAAAATTTCACTTGAAGTCCTTATCATTGAATTAACCACTTTGAATTTTTGTTGAGAGTGGATACAAATTGTTCTGGTGGTGTTATCTGTAAAATTAACAAGGGTAATTTTGCAGGTAACTGCACTCAAAATTTTGTTCTTGTTCCTCGTCAAGGTCCCTCAACGTTCGGAATGGCATAAAATCCCTTTCCGAAAGTCTGGTTTTTCGAACTTAGTCATTTTGGTCCTTTTTGGCTAGGCGCATATTTTGTTCATGCAACACAAGATGAATTTGTGCCCCCTTCTTTTCCTTTGGCACACCCTTTGGAGTGTTAACACAATAATTGTTGCGCCTCCCCATGATGCACCTTTCTTACTGCGCATTTAAGGCGTATACGCCCACTGTCAACACTAAAAATGTTGCGCCCTTAAGTGGTGCACTAAGGCGCTCGAGACCCCATGTGTTGTTGCATCATGAATTCACGTAAAGGCATAGGTAATCTCTTATTGCGGATGCATAACCACGCCAAAGGGCGCAAATATTTTCATGTCGACATGTGTTTTGGTGCACCCTTTGAAAAATTTTGTGGCACATTTATTACACCTTTTTCTATATATAGGTGCATCTGCCTAGTCATTTTCACGATTGAAAAACACGTGAAAAGTTTATTCCTCTACACTGTCAGCGCTCCTGTCATCCTCGTGTCACGTTCATGGACCCCACTTCATCTCTCTCATTCTATATATTAGGGTAAGTGGTCCTGTTTTTCTTATGGTTTTGCTTTGTTTGTCGGTGGGGTTGTTTAAAAACAAAGGAATGAATCTAATAAAACAATATGCTCCCTCCAACCCATTTTGCAATCTTCCCCATCCCAAACCAATTTTACCCTCCTTCCGGATATCTTTGGCCTATGGGCTTTGTCTCAGAAATGAACCCAAGATCCTCTTCGCTCTGTTCCCCTCGCTGTCGAAATCCATGTCGAAAGAGGCCTAGAAACCACAAACCTGTCCAAGAAGAGAGAAAATGTAAAGTTGTTGCATTTCCAAACCCGCGGTTTTCCTTAGGCGCAATCGCCATCCTTGTTGCATAAAACATAGTCATGCCAAGAGGGCACACTGTCCCTGCCTGCAACACACATCCTTCCTGCGCCATATAAAACTAAGAAAATCCTTACACGGGCGTAGGTGCAATCCCACTTACAACAACAAAGGGTGTCATGCAAGCTCTTCCTGCACCACGCCAAAGGCCCCTTAGCACGCATAAAGTCAGTGATACATCCTTTAATGTTGTGCCCCTTGGCGCACCAAAATAATCTGCAACACGTTCCATATCTGTGCCATTGGCACATCTCGTTGTATATATCTCCCGGGTAGATAAAGACAAGAAGAAGAATGGAGAAATCAAATAAGCTCAAATCCCGACGCACCCAAGGCGCATGAAGTGGCACCACGACAATGGATGTCGACAAGGCAAATGGTGCGCCCAAGGTGCCTGAGCAGTGGTGCACGACAATGGATGTCGACAAGGCAAATGGTGCGCCCAAGGCACACAGAAGTGGCGCACGACAATGGATGTCGACAAGGCAAATGGTGCGCCCAAGGCGCACAGAAGTGGCGCACGACAATGGATGTTGACAAGGCAAACGGTGCGCCCAAGGCACACAAAAGTGGCGCACGACAATGGATGTCGACAAGGCAAACAGTGCGCCCAAGGCGCACAGAAGTGGCGCACGACAATGGATGTCGACAAGGCAAATGGTGTGCCCAAGGCACACAGAAGTGGCGCACGACAATGGATGTCGACAGGGAAAACGGTGTGCCCAAGGCGCACAAAAGTGGCACACGACAATGGATGTCGACAAGGCAAAAAGCAGTGCGCCCAAGGCGCACGAAGTAACACGACAATGGATGTCGACAAGGCAAATGGTGCACCCAAGGCGAACAGACTCAGGTGCATGACAATGGATGTTGCGTGGTAAAGGATGTGCCTATGGCGCACCTTCAGGAGGCACAACATTTTGAGCTCTGACAGAAGCGAGACCACAGCGCGAGATATTCAAATGGCCATAACTTTTGGTGGGAGCTCAGATTCATGCAAGGTTGGACTTTTGGAAAGCTTACGAGGTCCTCTTTCCAACTAAGACTGGATATCTTTAATTTGGTGAGAAAAAAATTCTTAAAAATGCAAAATATAGTTCGCCATATTTTGAGTTGTTGGGATCTCACCTACCGCCATAATGATATGATTTAAATGCGATCGGAGGTGGTTGGGGCAGATTTCAAATTCCTCTCTTCCCCCTCTCTCATTCTTCCTATAAATTGTAAGGAGGGGGCTTCTTTCAAAAGGTGGTTCATCTTTTCTGCTCTGCCCTCCCTCCTTTTCTTCTCCAGGGTTGAGAATGGAGTTTGAACCTCCTCCCCTGCTCTGTAATGGCGTTTTTGCCTTTTACTATTGAAATGATGTTCTGTGCAAACTTATGGAGCAACAAAAAACGTGTTTTGTGATGCATCTATCCATCCTTGCTCATTTTTTTGCTTGTTTTCTTCTTGCCTCTCTTCATTGCAGGTATTTGTGCATGCTCTAATGTTCATTACTGGGTATGGATCTGTGTTTATGGAGTTTTGGGACATTTTCTGTGTGAAATCTATCCTTGGGTTTGTGATGCATCTGTCCATCCTTCCCATTGCTCACCTCTCCTTGTTCCATGGTAGTTTTGATAGATGTTCAACATTCTCCTTCTCTGGTGTATCACCGTTTTAGTGTAGGCTTTTGTTGTTTTTCGTTTTCTCTCTCTCTTTGTCTCCTTGGCATGGTTAGATTAGGTTAGATTATCTTGCCCTGCACTTGAATAGCTCATGGCGGGTAGTTTAGGAGTAGGAACCAGCCTTCTCTGGAGATTCCTTTCTCATATTTGTAAGTCCCACACTTGGAGAGAGGATTGATGTTGTGCAATCACCTTTGGATGCGAGTGATCAACTTAGAATCTTTGATCGCATCCGAAGTGCTGTGATTTTGCATCAACAGTTTTGGCACGCCCGGTGGGACCTTAGAGGTCTTCCACTTCATCTTTTGCAGGTTGGTGTGTTCCTGTGAAGATTTCAGCCTTTGGAGGCACTTGCAAACACATCTGGCGACTCCATCTGATCAATAACTCATTCTCTGAGTTGCAGACCCGTTTTCCATCCATTTCCATCCATCTTTCTTTCCACCCCTTTCATTCTTTTCCATTCCATGAAGTTGTGCAATCATGACTTCATTTCCATCATGGAATTCACATCAACAACAATGAGTATATTCCACCTCCAACATGTTTTACAAATCCTCCAAATCAGCATTTTGAACAAATTCAAAATCAGCATACATACCCATATGAGCAGCAAAGGTGCAAATTCATTTTGGATATGAAGCATGTCAAGCACAAGGTTATGAGGGCAGTCAAGAAGAAAATGCAGATCTGTGTTGGAGAAAATCCAAAAGATGGAGGTAAACATGGTGCAATCCAGGGCTCAAGCACAAATGAAAGCATTTGGAATCGGTTGTGGAGCACCTTGTCCATGGGTGGGACCTTTTCCAAGGCATTACAGCCCTCAAGAGAAGCTAGACTTCATGATTGCAACACTGCCATCGCTTACAAGGTGGATTGAAGGAATAGAGGTATATGAGAGGAGTATTCAGCGACCTTGTCAACGGGTAAGCACACAATCCCATACTCTTTCTTTTCCTCCTTCTCAATCTATATCATTTCAGCAGTGTCAAGTTTTAAACTCTCCATCTGCTGTCCCAAGTGTTGAATCCATTTCTCCACCCCCTAGTCTTCCACCCCATCTCAATTCTTCTTTCCTTTTTCTTCCAAACAGTCATCCCCTCCACAAGAACTAATAGAAATACCCCCTCCTCCAAAGAAACAAGAGTTTCTACCTCCACCACCACAAAAAATTTCCAAATCAATCAAGTTACAACCCATCCCTCCTCTTGCATTCCCAATTCCATGTGGGGAAGAAGAAATTGCAAAAATCAGTCATCAAGGACAGCAAGAGGAAGAGCCAAGAAAAGAAGAAATGATTAAGAGCTTAGTAAGTTTGGCTCTTAAATTTGGAATTGAGAAGATCCCTTTGCTGGTAAAGCCTACAGAAGAGGCTAAGGTTGAACAAATGGTGGTCAGGACTGATTTTGTTGCAGCAGAAGAAGAAGATCTTGCAGTCCCAACTTGTCCTCTAGAGCAGCAGATGAAGAGTTTGACTTGACAAACTTCATGCTGGAGGAGGAGTTCAATCAAGAGCAAGATTGTCTTCAAACATTGGAGGAAGGAGAAGATGCTCTAAATCCAAAAGAAGAGGAGCACATTCTAGCTATGGAGGAGAAAAGTGCAGATCCAAGGGCTTTGAGCACAAAGCAGGCTACAGGAGAACCTTTAGTTCTTCTTTCTACTTCACCTCTCTCAAGTTCCAGTGCTAAAGAGGAGTTTGACCTCTCAAACTCAATGTTGGAGGGAGAAAGAGACCATGGTGGTCAAGTTCTGAGATCAAGAGGACACCATGGAGGAAGTTGAACATTTGCAGCGGGGGGAGTCATGAGGCGGTTTATCTCTGTCGATTTGGAGGACTGTTTTGATGGAGAAGAACCGGTTGAGTTTCCACCATTCTCTCTTTCATCATCCACATTCCAAACACAAGAGCCTGTTGTCATGAAGGAGAGCATTCATTTGCAGCAGCCTGCATCTTATAGCAGCTCTTTGGAACCAAGATTGGAAGATTTTAATCTTTCATGTTCTTCATTGGAGGAAGAGAAAGGACAAAAGAATTTCACCATTTCTTCCACACCATCCATTCAAGAGGGTCTACAAGAAGACTCCATTTTTGGAGTTGAAAATCAGAGCTATGGGCATATCAAACGGATCAGACCTTGCCCAATCAGGTATTTGGCTTCATTGGAGCCAAAGGAGAAGTCACAACTAGTCATGCTTGCTTCTAAGCATGAGGGTGAGCTACAAAGTACCAAGGATCAGCTGCCATACCTCTTCAATCCAAATGCAGAGCAACTAAAAGAGGTATTGGATTTGTTTTCAGTTGACACCTTGATGATTTGGGTGGAATACCAACTTCTTGTTGATTTTCCACTCATCCTAGCCACCACACTCGGCTCCAAATCAATTGCATGGCTGCCACTTTTGAGAAAGGAAGCTATTTCTCACAACCAATTGCAGGGTTTGTTTAGCTTGCCTTTGCTTCCAGTTAGAGTAGAGTAGGTAGGTTTGCTTTCAGCAGAAGAAGTGCTTATGCACACTCTGCATGTTCCATTTGGAGCATGTATGATTTTCAGTTTTGTACATAGTTTTGGTGTTGCTGGTTTTGCTCTGGCACAGTTCATTTCAGTGGCATTTTGGTGAGGACAACTCCAAGTTCAATGGGTTTCAAGTGGCTCAGAAGGGAATTTTTCAAAGTTCAGATCAGTTTTCAGGCTTGCTTATGACTCCATGCCCAATGGATTGCTAAAAGGCCACTGATCTTCTACCTAGCAGGCAGGTGACCCCGTTGAGTCGCCAAATTGTTGTATATATCTTCCCCAGGGTAGATATAGACAAGAAGAAGAATGGAGAAATAAAAGAAGCTCAAATCACACGACGTGCCCAAGGCGCACAGAAGTGGCGCACGACAATGGATGTCGACAAGGCAAACGGTGCACCCAAGGCGCACAGAAGTGGCGCATGACAATGGATGTCGACAGAGGAAAGGAAAGCAGTGCGCCCAAGGCACACATGAGTGAAGTGGCGCACGACAATGGATGTCAAGGAAAAGGAAAACGGGTGCGCCCAAGGTGCGACGAGGGAAAAGTGGTGCACAACAATGGATGTCGGCAGGGTAAAGGATGTGCCTATGGCGCACCTTCTATGGGAGAGGCACAACATTTTGAGCGCCGACAGAAGAGACCTACAGCGCGAGATATTCAGATGGCCATAACTTTTGACTGCGGGAGCTCAGATTCATGCAAGGTTGGACTTTTTGGAAATCTTACGAGGTCCTCTGTCCAACTACGACTAGATATATTTAATTGGGTGAGAAAAAATTCTTAAAAATGCAAAATACAGTTCGCCATATTTTGAGTTGTTGGGGATCTCACCTACCGCCATAATGATATGATTTAAATGCGATCTCACGGAGGTTGTTGGGGCAGATTTCAATTCCTCTCTTCCCCCTCTTTCATTCTTCCTATAAATTGTAAGGAGGGGCTTCTTTCAAAAGGTTGTTCATCTTTTCTGCTCTGCCCTCCCTCCTTTTCTTCTCCAGGGTTGAGAATGGAGTTTGAACCTCCTCCCCTGCTCTGTAATGGCATTTTTGCCTTTTACTATTGAAATGATGTTCTGTGCAAACTTCTGGAGCAACAAAAACGTGTTTCGTGATGCATCTGTCCATCCTTGCTCGTTTTTTTCTTGTTTTCTTCTTGCCTCTCTTCATTGCAGGTATTTGTGCATGCTCTAATGTTCATTACAGGTATGGAGCTGTGTTTATGGAGTTTTGGGACATTTTCTGTGTGAAATCTATCCTTGGGTTTGTGATGCATCTGTCCATCCTTCCCATTGCTCACCTCTCTCTGTTCCATGGCAGTTTTGATAGATGTTCAACATTCTCCTTCTCTGGTGTATCACCGTTTTAGTGTAGGCTTTTGTTGTTTTTCCCTTTTCTCTCTCTCTTTGTCTCCTTGGCATGGTTAGATTAGGTTAGATTATCTTTCCTGCACTGGAATAGCTTGTGGTAGGTAGTTTAGGAGTAGGAACCAGCCTTCTCTGGAGATTCCTTTCTCATATTTGCAAGTCCCACACTTGGAGAGAGGATTCCATGTTGTGCAATCACACTTTGGATGCCCGAGTGATCAACTTAGAAGCTGATCTCGCATCCAAGGGTGCTTTGTGATTTTGCATCAACACATCCTCTTTGCCATGCAACACCAAAATTGTTTGTACCAGGTTTAAACCATACATAATGGCATAGACGCAAATCCTTCTACAAAAACACCGATGTTATGTGTACATTTCTTGTGCCTTGTGCCCTTTGGTGTTATTTTCTTCGTTGCAACATTACATTTGATGCGCCTTGCCTTTTTGACCCTGCAGCTGCAAGACTCCGTGCCCCGCACCGAAGCTTTTCAATTGCTAATTCCTCATTCTGCATACAGCCTTGATGGACGATCTAACAACTAATATGGCTCTTATGCGTTGGACTTCGCTCCTTCTTCTTGCAGATCAGCAACTGAACTCAGATATGCATATGTCTACATCAAGCAAAAGGCCAACCAAGTCAAAGGGTAAGGCCAAACTCATAGAGGATGAAATGAAATACAAGTATCAAAGGGTCATGATGCAAGAATCTCATGCGAGAATGTGACTTAGATATCGAGATTCTTGAGCTTGGCCATATAGATATGGAATATTTTTGGGCTAGAAGCGAAAGATCATAGGCAATCCATGGATGGAAAAACTAGTAGGCGGTGGTCTACACTTCACTTTGGAGGGATCCTGTTAGCACGGTGAATAATGAGTTCATGATGGTGGTGGTCTCACACACAACAAAAACACAAGGTGTGTCGAGAACAAGAAGGGTGAGGTTATAATCAACCTCACCACCCAAAGCACTTTGAGATCATGTTGGGTATTCCACACTACCGGCATTTTGTGGCTATAAGCCAGGAAGATTGCATTAAGGCATGGGAGGAAAATGAAGACAAATGCATGCAGTTAATGAATGAGGTGTATCTGAAAAGTAAGAAGGTAATAACTAGGTGGCCCCAGGTTATTCATCGCAGTGACTTTTCAGAGGAGCTGAGCAACACCATTACCTTCATGAGTAGGGTTTTTGGGCTTCCCGACACCCACTACTTCCACAAATTGATGCTCAGATATCTGGAAATAATGAACAAAAACATGCCTGATCAGCATTTTGAGTGGGTAGAAATCATCAGCAGCACCATCTCTGAGTAGCTCCAACAACTCAAAACAACGGGGAGGTTCTACATGAACTCCTACGTGGTCTACGCTGCTACCTCTGAGAGAGATTATCTAGTGCTGAGCCGATGCGGGTATGGCCCCAGGTAAAAATATTTGAATATTATCCAGAATTAAGACTGGAAAACAGCATTCCGTAGTTCACCAAGATCAATGATGCCTTCTTCTACGGCATCATCTGCCTATTGAGGCCAAATATGACTCACAGTCGGACAACCAAGAGCATAGTAATGGCAACGGAGAAGTGGGGGTGTTGTTTACACAATTCCCCACTTTTACCTATCTCAGAGTAGCCAACTTCTTGGGGGAGCCCACCAAGTTACCAAGGTATGCAGGCCCTAAGTTGATCTTGTTGGAGCTATCCAGACAGCTCATAACATATCACGAGAAGTTCTGAAAAGAAAGAAGGGTGGAACTCCATTCCCCCTCACAGTGGGCAGGTACACATGCACTTCTCACACCAAATCGAGAAATGTTCACGGAGCTGGAGCTGCTCAACCTGAAGCACAATTTCCTAGCAAGGCCGACCTTTGATCCACGAAATTTCCTAACAAAGGAAAAACTCGATCCGATCCACGTTCCACAGATCGAGGACATCTACATCGACCTGTATCACGAGGTTGAACTCAGGAGGAAGGATCACTCCCGTCTGGCCCTGGCGAAATTATTCAATATGGCGTGGCCATTGTTCCGAAAGGTTTCCAAACAACTGATCAAGAATTTGATCAGGTATATTTAGACACGGATGGGGAAAACTGGCCATTCCTGAAATAGACAGAACAAGGGCACCTCAGACCATTGAGGAGAGGGTTAAGGGCACATTGCAGTGCACAGAGCACTGGTGCAGGTATAACGGGCTCATTTACCTTGGGGTAGACTTCACCACGTCTCCTTTGGGAGATGCACCTGCTAGGCTAAAGCATTTTCCAAAGGGCAAAGGAAAAGACAAAGAGGGAGAATCAAGTGCCGCTCAAGAAGAAGCTCTGGGAGCCCTCCCTCCACCACACAGGAACAGGTTGTAACCCTGGTATCTCCAGAGGAAGAAGCAGAAAGTGTTCCAATGGGCACATCCACTCAGGATGTTGCCACTGCTACAATCACCGAGGTACCCATCGTCCCTTCTCCCACTCCTCCTTCCCCTCCTCATGTCTCTCAAGAAACCATTCCTTTGGTTGTGTCTTCTCCCCCATCTTCTACTGTTCCCCTTTCCTCTTCTTCCATCTTCTCTTCCCTCACGGAGCTGTCCCCCAGTATTTCTTCCCTCATCTCTCAGCTCCCTTCCACCCCCACAGTTTCCTCTCCTACAGTAACTCCTACCCCTGTGAGCATTGGAGGTTCGGCTTCTTTATCAATGCCGCCCAAGCGTCTCAACCCATTTCCCTGAGTACACTGTAGTTGCTCCTTCTTCTTCCTCTGTTCCTTCTTCTCCCTTAAGTCCAACATGGATCTCCCAACACCTGAGCCAACACAAGAGGAAAGTCCCCATTGCACCTATGGACTTCTCTGTCATCCCAACAAAAGGGGCTAAGAAGCAGAAGCCAATAACCCGCTTCTCTCAGAGTGCCTCAGGTGAAAGAGTAATGGAGATCGCGTATCCCGATCCCATAAAGGATAAAAAGGATCATCACACCTACAGATTTTACAGGGACGCATGTCACAATGGGAACATCATCCGATAGCCTTCAAGGAGAGGCCCTATCTACGATGGATGCCCTTTGCAAGAAGCTTCAAGAAGAAAATGAAGATAAGAGGCTACTAAAAGAGTAGAATAAACACCTTCTCCATGCCCTGCAGAAAATGGGTAGTGCACCTCCTACAACTGCCACTAAGACTCTTGAGGCCCTTAGTCAGGATAAGATAAACGAATACGCCAAGATTGGTGAACAAGGCATGGTAGTATCTACCTGGAGAGACCAGATCCTCAAAGATAGTGAGGAAGTAATCGTCAAGTTCACCGAGTTATATCAGAACATTGGTCGAGCGAACAAGGAACTCCAGGTGATTACAGGACCTATCTCCGAAGAGTTGGACCATGCTAGGTTACAACATGAGACATTCTAGAAGATGCTCGACTACTCAGTCGATGATTTAGTTAAATTCGGCATCTTGATCACCCCAGAGCACCCAACAAAGTCCTTGCTGCTTTGGACTACCGGTCGATCAGATGGAATTTGTCCTGGAGAAGATAGATAAGGTCAAGGAGGAAGCCCTGGATGCAATGCATCAAATGGAGCAAATTTTCCTAAGGATGTCTCTAGGCTTTCTCACTCCGTCATTCACCTTGAGGAAGGTAGATGAAACTATTCGAATCTTCAAAGAGATCATCTCGCAAGGGTTAGGGCCAGAAGCTACTTTTGACGCTGAATCCATCAACAACCTTCTGGCCTGCCACGACTTTGTGGGATACCTGATGGAGGTAGGTAATGAGTACTTCAAGCTCCCCAAAAACTCAGAGATGAACGGGAGACTTGTGAAGTCATCGGCGACCACACCAAGGGTCCTGCACAGGACCAACTCCAACCGATGATCAGCAAATTCATGGAGTACTGGGCCCAATTCCACATTGCCTCTCCCGAGCGAGGAGGTACTCCTTTCCACGGCCGAGACGATGACGAATAGCCTTCCTCTTCTTGGCTTTCTTTTGTAATATTTAAAAGTATGTTGGCACAAATGATGACATCATCCATGTTGCACCATGGGATGTTGTTATCCACCAAGTTGCCCTAAAAGTCAATAGTTGACTTTTAGATATTTTGTAATTAGTTGTTGGTTTCTTTTTGCCTTCTCTCCTCTTCTCCTTCTATAAATACTTGAATATTCATTGTATTCAAGGGTGGACACTTTTTAGATGAAAAATAGAAGTGAGAAGAAAAGTCTTTGTACTTTATGTAGAAGTAAACATAATTCAAATATTAAGACTTTGTGCTCAATAAATACTGTCATGGGCGTCGATCTTTCTTATGTCAGATCTATGCATTTATTCTGTTGGATCTATCTCTACTTTTTTGTCATTTGTTCATCAGTATTGCTTTGTTTGTTTATGTAAGTAGGTTTGGCTCTGTTTACTACCAGCCCAAAACATAAACCCTCTGACTTTTCTGCTTTGGAATTCATTTCTTTTCTCCCTTCAGATCTATCCTATCTCCTCTCCCCACTTCATTCCCTTCTCTTCGCAGTCGGAAATACCCCAACTGGGACGAGATCCCAAACCCCTGAAGGTAGAATACTATAGGACTTGCGCAGATTCCTACTAGTAGAATAGCAATAAACTAGTTTCGCTTTGCTGTCTCAAAGAGGGGCTATGCCCTGCACACTGTTGGCTCGTCTATCCATAGATCCGTCCACCCGAAAAAATTTGGATCAACAGGGGGGACTAGGCATTTGAGCCAATATAGAATCCACTAAAAATAAAAGTTATGACGTATAAATGCTAAATTGACTCAAATTAAATTTAGAACTAAAACAACCATAGCATGAGAAACAAACTTTTAATGTAAGAATGAGTTATTAGGATACTTATAGAAGCTTAAATCTAACTTTAATTAACAAATGAGTTATGGATAATTAATGGGATTCAATAAAGGAATAAACCATGTATTCTCCATTAAAGATTATTTTACAATGTAAAGTAATTGAATATTTTAAAGTAGGAAATTTTAGACCTTAAGTGTTTAATTCTCTCGAAAACTATAAGGTCATATGATAAAATCCTAAATGTAATCAAGATGTAAACCATAAAAGGCCATGTCATGGAGTATTCCTACCGATGTTTCTTACTATAATTGGGTCATTTTCCTAGTTTATGTCATTGAGTATGACATTTATGGTTACCCTATGTTATCCTATTGTATGAATGGGTTCATGTTTATGTAAGTGTCTTATGCATTGTTGAGTTTGTCTACTTGGAGCCCTTGTGGTGTTGTGTAGTGAGAAGTGTAAGCCAAAAAAATTATTCTAGTATTTTTACTGTTGTATTTCTATGTGTAAAATGTGGGTGTTACATTTGGTATTAGAGCTAGGTTCATGCTCTCGAACCTCTAGGATGGATTGGAGTTGTGATGATTTTTTCATGGTGGTGGTGGAGATTGGAAGAGTAATGTGATATATGTTGTTATGTGACCAACATTGTAATTTGATATTATGAATGCACATGTTGTGCATGTCACTTAGTGCATATTTTTACCATGTTGATGTGCTTGTGATGAGAGCATTCACTCTCCTTTTCATGGATTCAATGAGGATTTCATGTGTGATGTGTTGCCTTGGTGTGTGTGAAAATAATGTTATTGTGGATTGTGAAGTGTTGGAGTTTCTTGTTATTCTATGGTATGTAGGTGTGTTGATGTGTTGCATGACAAAATTGGTGTAGAGTGAATTAGGATTATATCATGATGTCGCCACCATGTTGTGATGAATTGTGTGTGTCACCCTAATGTATTGCAATTGACTCTATGTTGTAATGTTATTTATCGAGTTCATCACACATTTAATTCAAGTAATATGAGATGATTCATGACATTAATTAGGGGCATATGGGGATTGTATGACCCTATTTTGAAGTACTTGCACCTTGGTGCATTATGTGGAAATGTGATGTATCGTAACTTGTGAAAGTAATGATTGTATTATACCCTATATATAAATACCATGCACAATACGCTAAGGTTATTGTGCATGAATTACCATTTTTAGGTGTTGTAGTCATGCGTTATTTTTGAACCTTAAATTAGATGACCCTAAAAGGAATAATTGTTAAGAGTGCATGTGTGGAGAGAGGAAGCATGGATCAGGTTCTCATAATCTTGAGCCGAGTACGATTGAGGAAGTGGGGTCTTATATAGACCGAAAACCCACTACTATCTCTTTTATATGCTTTGATCTTACTCAATATATTTTGGATGTCCACCACCTTAGGCTCAACTTATGCAAATTGTCGTCCCTTGATCTCTCCCATTGGGTTTTCCATCAAACAATCCTATCCTCTTTTGACTATGTTGAGCCTTTTAGGAGGATGGAGAGATGATTAAGACATAGATGATGACAATTATACTATTTGATATTTTATTTTATGAGATGGTGCTCGATGTCTAAGTGTCAATAAATCGTTGAGTACCCCTTTGGTGGGTGTATAAGACCACATAGTTATTGTGATGTGTTATTTATCTATACATATTTTATTTGTAAATTGAACATTTTCCTTTTTCTTGCTAAGAACCAATAGTTTTCTTGATTGACATGTTCTTATATTTTGGGAATTTTATTTGGTTTTTGCACTAACATGTGGATTTTTACACTAATTATGGATATTTGGCCATTTTCTATACTTAGATTTAAACTTGATTTTCAGGTGTAAGGGTTTTATAGCCTAGTGAAGGCTTTGGATTTTTTCCACTTGGTAGTTGAAATGGATTTTGTGGTAGTTCTAATGTCGTAATGTGTGGAATAGGGTCATGTGATGCACCATGTATTGGATGAACCTATGGATCCACTTTTTTTGTATGGGGTTCGCCCCAAGGAGTTACAGATAACTAGAGGGGTGTTGAACCACAAGTTATTATGTCACTTGGGTTATGGGTGTATGGAATTTATGTGCCTAGGACCATAGGGTGACCGACCTATTTGAGGGAGAGATAAGAAAATTGAGGGATGCATAAGAGACTTTAGGGATACATAAGAGACTTGTAGGAGGTATAAGAGACTTGAGGAGACATAAGTGACTGTGTGTGTGTGACTAGTTCACTTGGAGTTTTATTTTTATGTTTTTGATGCTTGGGAGGCATATGTAGTTGTTGGTGATGCTTTGGGAGGTATATGGATTTGTTTTGTGATGTTTTTGGAGGTGTATGGTGTTGGTGTTATGATTTATGTGTACTCTTGTGAGTCTAGTTGTGTTTTATGATGTTGAGGATTGATGCTCCTAATTTTGGTATGATGTTGTTTCCATCTTGACCCTATATAGCTATAGTTATGGTTTTGAGTTGCGTGAAACCCATCTATGTGTACATGTTGGGAATTCTATTTTTTTAGTCTACTTATGTTACGAGTACCTTTGTGTCAGAAGCATGTGTGATAAGTATTGTGTTGTAAGGGCTATGTATGTTCTTTCCATGCTTCGGTTGAGTTCTTGTGATGTGATACATTCGTGGAAAGTATGTAGTAATATGTCTTGTGGACCATTAGTGTTGTGTTTTTGCCCTTTTGTGGAATAGTGATGTCATTTTTGTTGGGCACCCACCAAAATAAACACTTTGAAATCTTAAAACAGTGAAATATTAAGATCTTGAGATTAATAAATACTGTTAAGGGAAAAGAGTAATTAGGTAATAATGTAAACTCAAAATTGCCAATCTTCATATAACATTAAGAACTTGTCAAACTTCCTTCTTCCTTGTGGTCATGTTTCGCAACAAGTATCATTCTCTGGTGTGACATGGGTCTTGATTTACTCCTCCTCACTCATAAGCACCTCTTTTAACCTTGTTTTTGTGTCTCATCAAGGAAAATGATTTTATAAGGGAGAAAGCGTAGTGCCCACATAAAATAAATAATAATATAAATTAATTTTATGGATCACAAGTGGTTCGAGGAAGTGATCTCCGTGAAAGAGGAGATGTGTTGTGTGCGAGGATATGTCGGAGGGTTGGAGTGTGGTAGACGATTATGTGTAGGAAGGTAAAGGGATGATCCTTCCCCGATAGGGCATGGGTTCATAAATAAATCTCAACCATGTCATTTCCTTCCATAATAATACAACTAATTTACTTAAGATCAAATGGCCAAAACCCACACCGATGCCCAAGTCAATGTTGTAAATTAGGCAAGAAATGGATAATTACAACGGTGAAGATTTGGAGCATTTTTTTATCAATGGTCAAGTTGGGCTCATTCTATCTGATAGGACTATGATGAAGGGGGAGATCTCAACCATAGCAATCCTAAAATCATTTCCAATGTCTTAAATCAACATTGCACACTACTGACCCATTCTTTTTCTTCCTCAAACTAATGTGCAAGTAGTTGAGTGTGGACTTTCTCGAAGTTTAGAATGACTTATATAATGATTTATATAAAAATCCAAGGTCAAGTTTGTTGAATTTGTAGAACAAGGAAGATTTATTCATAATTATTCTTCAATTCTTGAGTTTCTTTTGAGGTTACGCCAATGTGGAGATCATCCTTTTCTTTTCATGATCCGTGGTGATACACGACTATATTGTGATATTAACAAGCTAGCAAAATGATTTCTTGAAGGAAGCAAGTTGTCTGCTAAAGGAGACTCTCGAGACTAAACTCACCAAAGCTTATATAAAAGAACTGGTTGGAGAGCTTAGTAATGGTGAAAGAAGAGAGTGTCTTATTTTTCTAGAATAATTTGAAGATGTAGTACTTACACCTTATACACATCGTATGTGTTGTGAGTGCTTAATAACAAGCTGAAACAACTCTTCAAGTGGAATTACTCTCATGTAGAGATATATTATAAACAAACATGATTTGATCACTTGTCTAACAAATAGCCAGTTCAAGTAGGTGTTAGAAAAAATTGGAAAGAATCATTAAAAAAATTCACTTTTAAAAGAGTTTTCCAAACTCAAGGTGTCGAGATTGAAAACAAAATCATTATCTTTAAACAAGTGGACTTATTTTCTAAATCTTTTATAGATACCTCTTAGAAGGGCGTGGTTATCAATTGTAACAAAATGGAAAAAGAGTTATTGCCAAATGTTGTATTTGCAAGTGCCCCTGGTTAACATGGATGTAAAATTTGGGCATATACACATGTTACTTGAAATGTTCGACAAAATGCCTGAAAATAATATAAATTAAATAAGAACTATAGTTTCATGGGATGCGTTGGAAGATATATATGGTTGAATTGTGTCCATAATGGGACTTAAAGGATTTTCAAGAAACACCTCATCCAGAGGTTATTTTCTAGAGTGTCACGTTTGTAAGTTTGGTTAAAAGACCACATACGGATTTGATTCAATAATGTTAGAATATTTATAGATGGAATTTGAGACCTTTGTGAGCCTCATTCCTACATGTGCCTATTGGAGCTTCAAAATAAGGTATGGACTCCCATCAAGAAACAAGGATGATGAAAATTTATAGATGGAGAGGTGGTTGTCTTGGTATTCATATATTCAAGCATCGAAGCCTAGGTAAAGTACAAACCATTTGAAGGAATTCCTTGAAGAGTGATGAAGCCTTATGGGATATGGGTAAAACCACTTGGATTACCTCTTACTATATGGACACTAATTATTTCCAAGCATGGTCTCCTTACCTTTTTCTTTCATAATTTTTGTAATTTGGTTCTTCATTTGAAATATAATAGAAACATTAAACCAATGGATAATATTACAAATGGATATGTAACAAAATTTAAATAGTGTAAGGAAATAAAACTCCACCTTGTAATTTCAAACTGATTTACAATTTAAACATTAATTATGGCCATGACCATAACCTTATATGATGATACTAAAATATCCAAATTAGGTGCTTGTATCTAGTGGTATTGGTGAGAGTTAGATGATGTTGTAAAATCAAACAATCCATTTTCCTACCTTGCAATGTTAGTGTTATCTAGTTTTTCTCCCTGGTAAAATTGATCAAGCACAACCCTGTACATGAGAAAATCTAAGGGTCGGTTCAGTCCCATGAGCTCACATTCGATCCCAAATCAAGGCGCAAGCGGGCTCAACAATGGAGGAACAAGGTCAGTGATGAGGCCAAATAACGTCAAAGGAGGTAAGAAGCTCAATAGAAGAAAATTGGAGAAAGGGCTGAAGTTTTAAGAACTCACACAATTTGACTCGGGAAAAGATACCAACTCATGGAAGGTGCCACATGTCATCTTGGCACAATTACAAAAGGCACAACGAAAAATGAAGACCCCAAATGTGTATAGGCCCCCCATGTGGATCTTGGCTAGAATAAGCTTACTGAGACGATGCCAAGTGTCCAACCATCGCCGGCTCTCCATTTGTTAGCTCAAGACAACTCCAAAGGTAAATATAAAGTAGGGTCCCTGGATGAGAACAAGCTCACCATGTGATTAGAGTTAAAAATGGGGCAAAGCCACCATTGAATTGGATAGGTATCGCAGAAGTTAGAGGAAGCCTTAACATGTCACCTAAGGGTTCCTTCAAAGGTAAAGTCCAAAGGCCCCGAACTAGTAAGCGAGACCCTCCACGTGTCCAAGGCACGAAACGTTTAATCAGCCGTTGAAAATTCTAAGGCTAGTGGAAATACTGCGTGTCATCTCAAGACAACTTCGGAGGAGAACTATAGAGAGAGTCTCCAAATGAGCGCCAACTCATCACGTGGTCGAGAATCGAAAAGGGTTTCACCGGATGTTGAAAATTCACAGAGCCACATAGGATCCTCCATGTGTCTCTTTGGCACATCTTCAAAGGTGAAATCGAAGGAAGGTCCCAGTGATCACTGACCCTCCATGTGTCTAGGGTCGACATAGTGTGTTTTCCATGAAGGATGGGGTTAGCCAAAATATAAAGGAAATAGAGTAGGCTCATGGATGACGCCATGTGTTAGCTCAACATAACTTCAAGAGTGGAAGGAGGGGGCTAAAAATGTAAGACTTGCGAGGCTACCATGTGGATCCTACATGGATAAGACTCTTTTAATCATCATGATCCCGCATTAGACGCTCGAACCCGACCTTCAAAGCTATCGACATTAAAATTTTCCTCCGTAATTTCTATTTTATTAATGTATGTATTAGGAATAGGATGTTGTTAAGTATAATTAGTAGTAGCATCCGATAGAAGATAACATCACTGCGGTATGATGCCGCTAATAATGTATAGTATGGTAATAGTCAAAAGTACAATAGGAATGTTGTGGTAAAAAGTAAATATTTGTCATAAGTGGTTCGGTAATGTTAAAATGTCAAAGTTAGGGTAAGTAGAGAAGTAGGGTCTACATGATTAGGAATTAGAAATATTATATTGGTAATAAGGACAAGGAGTGAGGTCATAAATATTTTGTGTATTTTATTTGTAAAAAGTCTAAAAATGTAGAACCCATGTGAAATGATAAGGTTTATCTTATCTTAAAAGATAAGCTTACATATACAAATAAGAGTTAAGGTATGGAATATGATTCGTCAGAGTAGATTTCTTATCCTACCTTAGAGATAAGATGGATAAACCTGGATTTTCTATAAATAGAGAGGCCACCCCCTCATTTATCATAGAAGGAAGTAGTGAGAAATATTGTATGGGTAAGTGTGTAAAGGAAGCCAACATTTTGAAGGTGTGTTAAAGAAGCCATTAAGAGGTGTAATTGTGAAGTTTCTCCATAGTTATTGTTGGAAGGAAAGTGAAGTCAATGTAACACTTGAAGTACCTCATGGGTGAGATTGTAACAATTTCATGGTGATATTATAATTTATACTTATATTTCATATTTATCATCATTCCTTCTTATCATAGTCTATGGTATTCTTGTGTTATGTTTGTTGTTGTGTTTCTAGATTCCATCCACCAAACTAAAAGTTTTGCATTAGTAAATAATCATAGCATGAGGAGTTCTGGTAAATAATTATCATATTGCCAATTGGTGATGAAATTTTGGTTCCGTTCTTTAGGACCATTTCTCGTTGGTGGATTTTACGGAGAGATATTCCCACTTAGTCGAAAACATTTGGAGGGTAACCTTGTTTTTACTGTGCATAGTAGTTACCATGGTAAAGTCATTTTTACCGTGAATAGTATTTACCATAGTAACTTCATCTTTTACTGTGAATAGTGTTTACCATAGTAAAGTCATTTTTACCACGAGAAGTCAAGTTTTACCATAGTTTACGGTGGTCATTTCTATTTTCTTTGTAGAAAGGTGTGAAGTCACTTTCAATATAGTGATTCCAATTATTTGTGCACATAAGTCTTGTTGATTGTACTTGTGGGTTGGTATTTCACTATGGTTATTTTTGAAAATGGGGAAGATTCCTATTTTTTCAGCCCAATCTAATGAAGATGCTTCCTCTTTCATTCAAGAGTTTAAACGATCTTGCATTTGTAATGGCCTCATAAGAAGGGAACAATGGACTGAATTTTTTCCTACCTTTTTGGATGGTTCAGCCCTTAGGTGGTTTGAAACACTAGGTGATAATGTGAAAAATTCATGGGATTTATTAACTAAAAGTTTTCTTGAAGAATTTGGTAAACAACGAAATATATGTAGATCTCATGATCAATATCACAAAGCTATCCCAATGAGAGAAGGAGAAGATAAGGTATTATCATACTCATGTTCTAGAGCTAAGGAGGAAGCTCGATGCCCATATCCGGAAGGAAGGATTAGCGAATGGGTTAATGAATGGCATGGATAATCTCCTCGTAAGCACTTCATTCTTGGGATGAAGCCGAGAGAGAGATAACGAGTGAAGTATGACCACCCTAGCTACCATTGAATAAGCAAAGGAGATTACAAGAAGGCAAGAAGAAAGCATGGAAGAGGAGCCCAAAGAAATTGTTGCTAAGGTAGAGCCTACACCAACACCTTTGGTCCAGAATCCATAACCACTCTCGGTGAGCACAAATCTTTTCCCTAGTACATCTACTGAGTATGAAGATCTGCTCAAGAAGATGGGTCAGTTAACTATTAATCTTCTTCAAGGAAAGGAATTTAGTTCTCAGGGAGGAGATAGAGGTCTAAAAGAAATATTTTTGAAGTTGTATGTTATGGTTGTCATAAAAAGGGTCATTATAAGTATAATTGTCCAGATATAGCTTCTACATCTGGTACAAGAGATAATGATAAAGGAAAAACACATGTGAATTATTTTGATGTAGTAGATAAGAGTATAAATAATGAAGCAGATGTGTTTGTAACAAAAAGAAAGAAAGAAAAAGATAACCAAGATGGAAATGATCCTAAGAAGATGAAAGGAGAAACTAGTAAGAAATATAGGAGAAGAAAGTTGGGTGTGCAGGATTTTCTGATTTCATAGGGATAAGGACCATACTCCATCTTAGAAGATCTGTCCAAAAGGCCTACAAATATTACATATGGTCAACTCTTGGCTATGTCTTCTGAGAAGAGGTGGGAGCTGCGAAGTGGAATCAATGCTCGATGAAGGAAGGAGGTTGAGGTCCATGTTTTGGAGGTAGAGGCGGATCCCTATGCTCCACAAGATGAGGTATTATGTAATGGTATTTCAATTCATGATGTCTTAGTTGATGGAGGTGTTGTAGTTAATGTAATGACCAAGTCTGTAATGAATATGTTGGGTTTAAAAATTGATCGCCCCTCAACACTTATGTTAAGGTCATTAAATAAGGGAAAAACTAAACTAGAAGGTGTTGTTTCAAATGTGGCAATATCTGTTATGGGTGTTGTATGTGTGGTAGACTTTCAGGTGATGAAAAATGGTACTATTGCATACCCAATGTTGTTGGGAAGACCATGGCTAAGGAGATTTCATGCAAGAAACTACTGGAATGAAGGCTTCATGACACTTGGACATGGTAGAGAGAGGGTGAAGATAAATTTATCCCTCGGCATCATAAGGTAGAAACTTGTGGATTCTAGTGATGAAACTAATGATTGGACATCCTTTGATTACTCTAGTACCAGTGAAGTGGACATAGAAGATGAAGAAAGTGAGGTTGATCTTTTGGTCATGGATATCGGACAGTCACACCAAACTAACTCATGAACCCATAAAATTATCTCGAAGAAGAAATTGATGATCATCTCCAACAAATAAATATTGGTGATCTTGTGATGGAGAGTGAGAAGGAATGCTACCTCCAACTCTTTGAAGGTACATACACCTATTCACTTTTGATTACAAGGAACTCCGTCAAGTAAGTTGGGTAGAACATTCTATTGAGCTATTAGATGGTGTTAAGCCCATAAAGCAAATGCCATATAGAATGAATCCTATTTTTCCAAGACTGTAAAAGAAGAAATAGATAAGTTGCTTAATGCATGATTCATATTTGTGGAGAATTTAGAATGGGTTTCTCCCATTGTGATCTCAATAAAAAAGAATGGGAAGCTACGCATTTGTGTTGATTATAGGAAGCTCAATAAGGAAACAAAGAAGGATCATTACCCTCTTCCATTCTCAGATCAGATCTTGGACGAAGTAGTTGGCCAAGAGTGTTATAGTTTTGTTGATGGATATAGCGGATACAACCAAGTTCGTATAGTGGAGAAAGATTAGCTGAAGACCACGTTCACCACTCCTTGGGGAATGTTTGCTTATAGAGTTATGCCTTTTGGGTTGTGTAATGCTCAGAAATGTTCCAGTATTTGATGAATAGGGTGTTTGAACCCTACATTGGGAACTTCATCAAAGTATTTATGGATGATTTTTACATCTATGGGAGCAAGATGGACCACCTGCACCAGATAGAGACAACATTTCAAAGGTAGATGAAGCACAAACCTCACTAAACCCTACAAAGTGTGTCTTTGGATGTTCTAAAGGCGTTTTGTTAGGGCATGTTGTATCCAGAGATGGTATTGATACTGATCCTGATAAAGTTTCAAAAATCAAAGAGTTACCATTTCCTATGAATAGAAGTAAGTTGAGATCATTTTTAGGCCATGTGGGTTACTATAGAAGGTTCATCAAGAATTTCTCAAAAATTACATAGCCACTAACCTAGTTCTTGAAGAAGGATGTTACTTATGAACTAGGAAATAAGGCGCATGAAGCTTTTGAACAATTGAAGGAAGCCCTGGTGTCTTCACCTGTTTTAAAGAATCCAGATTGGAGCAAGCCATTCATTGTGTATACTGATGCCTCAGATGCAGCACTAGGAAGTACTCTGAGCCAAAAGGATGAAAATGGGAATGATCATCCAGTTTACTTTGGGAGCAAACAAATGAGTAGTGCTGAGGTAAATTATATTGTAACTAAAAAAGAGGCTCTAGCTATCATTTTTGTTGTAAATAATTTTAGAAATTACTTGTTAGGGAAGAAATTTATAGTTGTAATAGATCATCAGGCTCTAAAATATATTGTAAATAATCCTAACCCATCAGGGAGGATAGCAAGATGGATAATTTTGCTACAAGAATTTGAATTTGATATTATAGATAGGCTAGGAAAGAAGCATGTCAATGCAGATGCACTCTCTCGAGCCTATGAGGGTTTAGGTTCATCTTGTGATGATGATGATTTCCCAGATGTAACATTGTTATCCCTTGACACAATCCCTAGTGAATACATAGATACTTGGAATTACGAATGAAATCAAGTTTTGTTGATGGTGCCAATGCAAAGACTAAGAGGAAGATTACTTAAGCCGATTGTTCATATTCTATTCTCGCATGGAGTATTATTTCGAATAGGACCTGATGGACAATATAAGAGGGCAGTTGGACATGATCAAGGGAAGGAGCTGATAGAAGAATTTCATAATGGTACATGTGGAGGAAATTTCTCTAGACAACTTACAACAAGAAGGATCTTGGATGCAGGTTATCATTGGCCCACTCTTTTTAGAGATTGTTATAATTATTGTAAGACATGTGATATTTGTCAAACACATGGTAACCGTAAGACTTCATCAACTCCATTATGCCCTATTCTTCCACTTGGTCCCTTTGAAAAATGGGGAATAGACATTATAGGTCCACTTCCAACTACCCCACGCCAAAATAAGTATATTGTAGTTGCCACAGATTATTTAACCAAGTGGGTTGAAGCTAGGCCATTGAAAACAGCTTCCATGGATGAAGTGGCAAGGTTCATATATGAACGCATTGTCACCAGATTTGGTTGCCCATTAGAAATTGTAACAGATCAAGGAAGCCACTTCATTAATGAGGTGGTAGAAGCCCTAGTAAACAAGTTTTCTATTAAGCACAGAAAGGCAACAACATACAAGCCAAGCACAAATGTGAGGTGGAATGAAAAAATTTTTGTGTTGTGTTAAATTCTAGCAAAAGATGCAGCCTTGCAGGTACATAAGTGGGATAAAAGGATTCATGCAACATTGTGGGCATATAGGGCAACATCAAAGTTAACAACAGGATACTCCCCATTTTATTTGGCTTATGGCATTGATCCAATTCTTCCTATTGAGTTTGATATTCCCACTGTGAGAGTTATGAAAAATGAAAGGATGGATGAAAGTGATTCAGTAAAAGAAAGGTTGGTACATCTTCATTTGCTAGAGGAAATGAGGGAAATAGCGAAGGATACAAGCTATAAGAAGAAAATGAAGTAGAAGGAATACTTTGATCAAAAGATCCATTGGTCTCCATTTCATGTGAATGACTTGGTTCTAGTATATGATTCCAGATACAAAAAAAAGAAGACAGAGAAAATTTCTTCCAAAATGGATGGGGCCCTACAAAATAGCAGCTATGCATGAAAATGGTACATACCGACTAGAGGAATTGGATGGTACTCCCATTATGAAATGGGTCAACCATGACAAGTTAAAGATTTTCCAGGCACCAGCTTCAGAATGTCCATAAGAGTCTACTCCAAGGATGGAGTAGAAGCTAGGAAGGGGAAAATGTCGACATTAAAATTTTCCTCCGTAATTTCTATTTTATTAATGTATGTATTAGGAATAGGATGTTGTTAAGTATAATTAGTAGTAGCGTCCGATAGAAGATAACGACACTACCGGTACGACCGCCAATAATGTATAGTACGGTAATAGTCAAAAGTACAATAGGAATGTTGTGGTAAAAAGTAAATATTTGTCATAAGTGGTTCGGTAATGTTAAAATGTCAAAGTTAGGGTAAGTAGAGAAGTAGGGTCTACATGATTAGGAATTAGAAATATTATATTGGTAATAAGGACAAGGAGTGAGGTCATAAATATTTTGTGTATTTTATTTGTAAAAAGTCTAAAAATGTGGAACCCATGTGAAATGATAAGGTTTATCTTATCTTAAAAGATAAGCTTACATGTAAAGATAAGAGTTAAGGTATGGAATATGATTCATCAAAGTAGATTTCTTATCCTATCTTAGAGATAATATGGATAAACCTGGAAGTTCTATAAATAGAGAGGACACCCCCTCATTTAGCATAGAAGGAAGTAGTGAGAAATATTGTATGAGGTAGTGTGTAAAGGAAGCCAACATTTTGAAGGTGTGTTAAAGAAGCCATTAAAAGGTGTAATTGTGAAGTTTCTCCCATAGTTATTGTTAGAAGGAAAGTGAAGTCAGTAACACTTGAAGTACCTCATGGGTGAGATTGTAACAATTTCATGTTGATATTATAATTTACACTTATATTTCAGATTTATCATCATTCCTTCTTATCATAGTCTATGGTATTCTTGTGTTATGTTTTTTGTTGTGTTTCCAGATTCCATCCACCAAACTAAAAGTTGTGCATTAGTAAATAATCATAGCATGAGGAGTTCTCGGTAAAGAATTATCATAGTGCCGGATTGGTGATGACAAGACGACCATATATTTTGACGTGAAGCTCACAATTCAGCGGGAGAGGACATTTCTAAAAGCTCTCAACGTCTCTGCTACTCACTTACCACCATTAATGAAAATGATAGATTTGGTCCACCATTTTCGAGGGATGCCAAGGTTCTTACCTATAGCCATAATGAAGGACATGTTTCTTTTCTTACCCAACAAGGAACAACACATGGGGCATGGGTTTTGTAGTGAAGCCCATCATTGTTGTAGGTGATTTTCAAATGCTTTTAGGGTGGTTGGAGTAGGTGAATTCAATGCATTGCTAGGGTGGTTGAAGCAGGTTCAATTTTCCCTCTCTCCTTCTCTCATTCTTCTATATATTGTAAAGGAGGGGCATTTTTCTAAAGGTTGGTCATCTTTTCTCTCCTTTCCCCTTTCTTTTTCTTCCTTATGGTGGAATATGGAGTTTAAGCCTCCTCTCTTGGCTCTGTAATGAAATTTTCTTGCCTCTTGCCCAGTGATGATGTACCATGTGAACTCTTGGAGAAATAAAATTTGTTTTGTGATGCATTTTGTCCATGCTTCCTTATTTTATTGTCTCTTCTCGCCTCTCATCATTGCAGGTATACCTTGTATATCTCGATTTCTATTGCATGTTTTGAGAGATATGTTTAATGGGTTTGAAGTGGTGTTTTGTGTGAACTTTATCTCTATTCTATGGTGCATCTTGTCCACCCCATCCATTGCTCACCCCTCTCCACTTCAAGCATCTGAGATTGTGATCAACAATCCCCTTTTCTTGGTGTTATCACCTCATTAGTGTAGGATTTCCCTCTTTATGCACTTTCTCTCTCCCTATCTCCTTGGCATTGTTAGAATAGGTGTAGTTAGCCGTCATTTCTGCATTAGGAGTAGTTTAGCATTAGGATTAGGAAGAAGAATTGGACATTCTCCGAGGGCCATATCAAGTTCACAAGTCCCACAACTTAAGAGATGGTCCCATGTTATGCAGATTACACCGGATGCCTCACTCACATTTGATGCCATTCGGGGTGTTGTAATATTGCATCAATAGTTATGGCACCCGGTGGGATAGACTGCAGATCTTTATATCTTCACTTCATCAGGTTCGATGTGCTCTTAGTGAATATTTCAACCTTTGGAGGAACTTTCAAGCACATCCGGCGACTCCATTTGGTCAACAATGCAAATATCTGAAGTTACAGACCTTCTTCCCATCCATTTCCACCCATTCTTCTTTCCACATCTTTCATCTTCTTCCATCTCATGAAGTTGTGCAATCATGACTTCATTTACCTCTTAGAACTCATACTTACAGAACCACAATGCAAGATGCCTCCAATGTATTTCCAAACTCCTCCAGATCAACATTATGATCAAATCTAGAACCATTATGCTTACCCATATGAGTAATGTCAAAACCATTTTGGCCATGGAGCTTATCAAGAGAAAGGGTGTGTGTTCGATGGGTATAGTTATGTTGAGAATGTTGTTTTTCGAGTTTCAAAGAATGGAGAGTTAACATGGTTCGATCTCAGTGTCAAAGCAGTGATGAAGGCATTCAAAATCAATTGTAGGGCACCTTATCTATGGGAAGCATGTCTTATTTGAGGCATGTATGATTTAATATTTGTATATAAGTTTTGTTCATATTTCTCTAGAGGTACAATGTGCCAGGCCCTTTAGTATTTATGGCGGTGGAGACCCATAATTACCTGTAATAGTTGTTGATTCCAAAATAAAACAAATACATAGCAACTAAAATTGGGTTTCGAGGAGCCTATGTCTAGAACATGTGAAGCCCCAAGTCGTGACAATCTTCTACTCTCAAAAATATCATCTCCATGATTTTCTTGAAAAAATTAGAGTGCGAACAACATGATGAGTTCGGGGTCACCAAGTGCAAATAGTTGGGCTCTAGTTTTAGGGACGGGATCGGACTAGGATATCATTCGTGACTCCATACCCAATGGAAACAACAAGGAAAATGATCCACTCACCTAGCAGGAAGGTGTCTCGTGAGTCGCCAAATTGTTATCCAAATTTTTCTCCGGGTATAATTGATCAAACACAACCCTGTACATGAGAAAATCTAAGGGTCCATTCAAACCTCGCGAGATAGCATTCGATCCCAAATCAAGGTGTAGGCGGGGTCGAAAATGGAGGAGCAAGGTCGGAGATGAGGCCAAACAAGGTTAAAGGAGGTCAGAAGCTCAACAGAAGAAAATTGGAGAAAGGGCTTGAAGTTTTGGACTTCACATATGAGTCAACTCGGGGTAAAGCAAATGCACTGTGGAGAGTGCCATGTGTCAACTCGGTGTAATTCCAAAAGGTGCGACAAAACGAAGACCCCAAATGTGCACAATACCCCACATGGATCTCGGCATAGAACAGGCTTACGGACAATGCCAAGTGTCTAATCGTCGCCGGCTCTCCATGTGTTAGCTCAATGCAACTCCAAAGGTAAATCCAAAGTAGGAACCATGGACGAGCGCAAGCTCGCCACGTGCTCAAAGTCAAAATGGGGGAAGAGCTGACTATTGAATCAGCTAGGTATCACATAGTTAGTGGTAGCCCCATGTGTTAGCTCGGTGGACCTTAAAAGTTAATGTCCAAAGATAGTCCCCGAACTAGCGCAGACCCTCCACGTGTCCAAGGCCCAAAAAAGTTGAATCTACTGTTGAAAAGTCTTAGGCTAGTGGAAAGAGCTGCATGTCACTCGATGCAACTTAGAGAGGACAAATATAGAGTGAGTCTCCAATGAGCACCAGCTCGCCAAGTGGTCGAGAATCTAAAAAGGAATTCACCAACCATTGAAAAGTCACAGAGCCGCAGGATCCTCCATGTGTCTCTTTGGCACATCCTTAAAAGAAAAATGTGGAGGTAGGTCCCAAGCGATTGTTGGCCCTCCACATGTCTAGGGTTAGACATAGTTCCTTCACCAAGGGAGGGGGTTAGCCAAAATGTAAAGGAAATAGAGTAGGCCCTGAGATGACACCATGTGTCATCTCGACACGCAACTTCAAGAGTGGAAGGAGGGGGCTGAAACCTTGTGATGCGCAAGGCTACCATGTGGGTCCCTGCATGGATAAGACTCTTTTAAGTTTCGTGATCCTGCGTTATATGCCCGACCCTGACCTTCAGACGGCCATATATTTCAACTGGAAGCTTGGAATTGAGTGGGAGAGGACATTTCAAAAATCTCTCAACAGCTGCTACTCACCTGCCACCATTAATGAAAATGATAGGTTCATTCCACGATTTTCGAGGGCTGTCAAGGTTCTTACCTAGCACCATAATGAAGGATAAGATTCTTTTCTTACCCAGCAAGGAACAATACATGGGGGCATGGGTTTTGTAGTGAAGCCCATCATGGTTGCGCAGTGAGTTTCAAATGCTTTCTGGGGTGGTTGGAGTAGGTGAATTCAATGCATTGTTGGGGTTGTTGAAGTAGGGTTCAAATTTTCCCCTCTCTCCTTCTCTCATTATTCTATATATTGTAAAGGAGGGGCATTTTTCTAAAGGTTGGTCATCTTTTCTCTCTTTCCCCCTCTCTCTTTCTTCCTTAGGGTGGAATGTGGAGTTTAAGCCTCCTCTCTTGGCTCTATAATGGCATTTTCTTGCCTCTTTCCCACTGATGATGTACCGTGTGAACTCTTGGAGCAATTAAATCTATTTCATGATGCATTTTTGAATCCCTCTTAGTTTATTGCCTCTTCTTGCCTCTAATTGTTGTAGGGTATATTGTGTATATCTCTAATGTCTATTGCAGGATTTGGGAGCTGTGTTTAATGGGTTTGAAGTGGTGTTCTATGTGAACTTTTTCTCTAGTCTATGGTGCATCTTGTCCACCCCTCCATTGCTCACCCCTTTCCACTTCAAGCGGTGAGATTGTGATCAACAATCTCATTTTCTTGGTTTTATCACCTCATTAGTGTAGGATTTCCCTCTTTATGCACTTTCTCTCTCTCTTTCTCCTTCACATTATTAGAATAGGTGTACTTAGGCATCATTTCAGCATTAGGAGTAGTTCAAAGCATTAGGATTAGGAAGAAGAAGCCGACTTTCTCCGAAGGGCATTTTCAAGTTCGCAAGTCCCATAGCTTGAGAGATGGTCCCATGTTATGCAGATTACACCAGATGCCCCACTCACATATGAGGCCATTCGGGGGTGTTATAATCTCGCATCAATAGTTAGAAAAACTCAATTTCCAAGACTCACAAAATAACACTCTAAGCCCCGTAAAAGAGCTTCCAAGTATCGTATGTGTTGCTTGTTATGTAGAGATTCACGTCAAGCATTAGTTTGACCCTGTTTGAATATTTGTGATCTCTTTGACACTTCTCTAGGATCCCTGTTACTCTATTTTGTACTTTTATGGAGCTAAAATGGAAAAGTTGGTTTTCATTTTGACCCATCATTTGGTTCGGAATAAAGAAATACTTGTCCACCTTTGCAAACCTCTAGTATTTTTACTAGACAATTACCTGGAACCTTCGGTTTGGGAAAATCACATTCCTGGTTAGTTTGGAAGAGGCATTTTCTTGGCCTCTTGTCACAGTTTTTATTAGGTCAAACTTGACCAGTTAGGACCGGTGGCTCCAGAAAACCCATTGTCATTTGAAACCCATTTTCTAGTTCTCAGTCCATTCGAATTTGACGAATTCCCCATAAATAGGGTAATTTGTTAGAAATTTCTCATTATACGTTTGTCCATCGAATGTTAGTTTTGGATGTAGTTTTTTTGAGCCCTCGAGCTAACTTTTGATTGTTTACAACTAGGCCAATTACCACCAATGGCCTCAAAAAAGTGGTCATCTATCATAAACCATTTACCAGTTCTAAATTCTAGCAATTCTTGTGAATTATTTGCGTATATTTGGACACATATAAATTTACCCATGGTGTGTTTTCTCATCGGAAGACAACATTTAAAAGTGGTTTCTTAGCCACCAATCCTAAATTGAATGTTTTTGCAACTAGCGGGAATACGTAGAAAGAAAGTTTTAGGACCCCGTCAAGTTACCAAACCATTGTTGAAATTTTTCGACACTGTAAATAACTATTTGGAACTCTATCTTGTGGCTTGTTATGTAAAATTTAACTTTTAGGAAAATAGTATTTCTCTCTCTTCTCTATCTCTTTCTCTCTCCTTGGTTAAGAAATAAAGTGAAATGAAATGAAATCAATGTACATGTCTCTAGCCCTCTCCTTTAGAATGAAAATTATTATTATTATTATGTAAATGGAAAAATGAAAACCTTAATTATGCCATATTTAGACGGATGTATTGCTAGTGATTTATAATTGATTTTATGGTTACATGGTATTTTAGGATGCGAGAAAGATGGCGGAAAAACATGTTGTAATTCATTGTTTATTATTGTAATTTATATATGTTATTGGAAAATGTATATAAGTATAATGTATTGCCATGTTACAGAAAATTTATATTTGAAATTTGTTAATATATATGAGATGCTAGTGTTAGGGATGCATTGGGAGATGTGCATTTAATCATAGGTGTAATTTTAATTCAGATTTATGTATGGTAAAAAGGTTGGATATATATGTTAAATGAATTTGAATTTAATATCTTGTAGTGCATTTCTAGTGTGTAATAGATGATTAAATAATTGGTGGGTTGTATTCTTTACCTTAAAAATGTAATAAAAAAATCGACCATAACAGGCAACCTTAGTTTAAAACTAGTGCATATCTAACCTCCTCGCATGATCTTTCTTAGCACATGTAAGAAACTCGAAAACCATAGAATGAACTTAAACCTTTACACTCTATGACACCTTCTAGTTTAAGTATATAAGAACCCAAATTTTGAGTTGTCATCATAGTCGGTATGTTTAGTGACATCGTCGTGAACCCGACGTTTAGGAACAACATGGTCAAACTTCTCTGGAATAAATAGAACAAACACTTCCTTAGTATCCTAGTGGACTACAAAGTCTTACGAAGTTAGATCTAGAAATTAACTTCACCATTGAATGAATTCCTTATGGGATCTAGATGACACAAATGGAGCTAGTGAAATAGTTTTACTATGACTTAAACTCTTGTTAATAATCTCTTTAGTTCCTCACAACTAAATGTGTTACCTTGGCTAGTGAAAATATAGCACCTTGGTCTTTTATGGAGGATTTATAGGGTAACTATGTTTTCACACCTTAATCTGATCTATAATAGGGCATAGATCCCTGAGTGCATATTGGAATCAAACTAAATATTAGCTGATTATGAGGTTTACTTGTGGATAGAAAATTGTAACTCTTTGCTAATGAATTTGATTTGAAAGATGTTGACTTAAGAGAAAAAGGGAAACTGAAAACTTGGTCCCGTAATCCCTTGTTATTCCCTTTTATGATATGAAGAAAAAAAAAATTTTCCATGCGAAACCATGAAATGTGAAAACATGGCACCTTACCTTGAAAGCCAATCACTTGTCATTCATGTGTAGTTATAATGCTTCCAATCATGTACTTCTTCAAGATGTTAAACAATTACTTCCATAATTCTTTTTGTTATAAAGTGACACTAATAAGAGACCTAAGAAACAATGTAAATGAAATGAAAAGAAACAAGAGTATATGTGATAATGGTTTAGGAACAAAATTTCACTTGAATTCCTTATGGTTGAATTAAGCATTGACTTTTAGTTAAGAATGGATACAAATTATTCCTGGTGGGACTAGGCATTTGAGCCAATATAGAGTCCACTAAAAATAAAAATTATGACATGTAAATGCTAAATTGACTAAAATTAAATTTGGAACTAAAGCAAATATAGCATGTGAAAAAAACCTTTAACGTAAGAACGAGTTATTGGGAGACTCATAGTTTCTTAAAATTGACTTTAATTAACAAATGATCTATGGATAATTAATGGGATTCAATAAAGGAATCAATCATGCATTCTCCTTTAAAGACTATTGCCCTGCAAAGTAAAGTAATTGAATATTGTAAAGTAGGAAATTTTAAACCTTATGTGTTTAATTCTCTTGAAAACTATAAGGTCATACAATGGAAACCTAAATGTAATGAAGATGTAAACCATAAAAATGCCATGTTGTGGAGTATGCCTACTCGACGTTTCTTACTATAATTGGGTCATTTTCGTGGTTTATGTTGTTGATTATGACATTGATGGTTACCCTATGTTATCCTATTGTATGAGTGTGGTTTTTGTTTATGTAAGTGTCTTATGCATTGTTAAGTTTCTCTACTTGGAGCCCTTATGGTGTTGTTTAGTGAGAAGTGTAAGCCAAGAAAAATTATTCTAGTATTTTTATTGTTCTATTTGTGTTTGTAAAATGTGGGTGTTACATTTGGTGTCAAAGCTAGGTTTATGCTCTTGAACCTCTAGGACGGATTGGAGTTGTGATTATATTTGCATGGTGATGGTGGAGATTGGAAGAGTAATGTGAAATGTGTTGTTATGTGACCAACATTATAATTTTTATATTATGAACACACATGTTGTGTATGTCACTAAGTGCGTATGATGAGAGCATTCGCTCTCTTTTTCATATATTCAATGAGGAGTTCACGTGTGATGTGTCACCTTGGTGTGTGTGAAAATAATATTATTTTAGATTGCAGAGTGTTGGAATTTCTTGTTATTACATGGTATGTAGGTTTCTTGATAGGTTACATGACAAAATGTGAGTAGAGTGAATTAGGATTGTATTATGATGTCACCACCATGTTGTGATGAATTGTGCATGTCACCATAATGTATTGCAATTTATTTTATGTTGTAATGTTATTTACTGTGTTCATCATGCATGTAATTTGTGTAATATGAGATTATTCGTTACATGAATTAGGGGCATATGGGGATCGTATTACCCTATTGTGAAATACCTACACCTTGGGTTCATTATGTTGAAACATGATGTATCATAACCCGTGAAATTAATAATTGTGTTATACCTTGTATATATATATACCATGTATAAGATGTTAATGTATGTATGTATACCATGTAATACGTTAGTTAATGTGCATGAATCACCATTATCATGGTGTTGTAGTCATGTGTTGTGTTTTGAACCTTACATTAGACGACCCTTAAGTGGAACAATTATTAAGAGTGTATGTGTGGAGAGAGGAGGCGTGGACCAGGTTTTCATAATATTGAGCCTACTACGACTAAGGAAGTGGATTCTTAAATAGACCGAAAACCCACTTCTATCTCTTTTGTATGCTTCAAGCTTACTCAATATATTATGTATGCACACCACCTTAGGCTCAACTTATGTAAACTAGTCTCCCTGCATCTCTCTCCCTTTGGGTTGTCCATCGAACAATCTTATCTTATTTTGACTATGTTGAGCCTTTTAGGAGTATGGAGGGATGATTAAGACAAAAGATGATAGTTGTATTATTTGATATATTTTATTTTATGAGATGAGTCTCAATGTCCGAGTGCCAACAAGTCGTTGAGTACCCCTTTGGTGGTCGTATAAGGCCAAATAGTTATTGATGTTTTATTTATCTATACATATTTTATTCGTAAATTGAACATTTTCCTTTTTCTTGCTAAGAGCCAACAATATTCTTGATTGATGTGTTCTTATATTTTTGGCATTTTATTTGGTTATTGCACTAACATGCATATTTTTGCACTAACTATGGATATTTAGCCATTTTCTTTACTTAGATTTAAATTTGATTTTCATGTTTAAAGGTTTTATAGCCTAGCCCAAGGCTTTGGATTTTTTCGCCACTTGGCATTTGAAATGGATTGTTATGCTAGTTCTAATGTTGTAATCTGTGGAATAGGTCATGTGATACACCATGGATTTGTTGAACCTATGGATCCTCTTGTTGTATGGGGGTACGCCCCAAGGAGTTACAAGTAACTAGTGGGTTGTTGAACCACTAGTTATTATGTCAATTTTGTTAGGGGTGTCTAGACTCTATGTGCGTAGGGCCATAGGGTGACCGAAATCTTTGAGGGCCACATAAGAGACTTGAGTGAGGTAAAAGAGACTTGAGGGAGGCATAAGAGACTTGAGGGAGACATAAGAGACTTTTGTTTGTGTGGTTAGTGCATGTGGAGGTTTATTTTTATGTTTGTGATGCTTGGGAGGCATATGTAGTTGTTGGTGATGCTTTGGGAGGTATATGGATTTCTTTTGTGATGTTTTGAGAGGTGTATGGTGTTGGTGTTATGAGTTATGTGTACTCTTGTAAGTCCGGTTATGTTATGTGATGTTCTGAATTGATTCTCCTCATTTTCGGTATGATGTAGTTTCCATTTTTACTCTATATAGGTACAATTATGGTTTTTAGTTTCAGTGAAACCCTTGTATGTGTACATGCATGGAATTCCATGTTTTGTAGTCTGCTTAAGTTATAAGTAACTTTGTGTCAAAAGTATGTGTGACAAGTATTGTGTTGTTAGGGCTATGTATGCTCTTTCCATGGTTCGGTTGATTTTTGTGATGTGATACAAGTAATGGAAAGTATGTAGAAATATATCTTGTGGACCATTAGTGTTGTGTTTGGCCCTTGTGTGGTATAGTGATGTCAGTTTTATTTGGGCACCCACAAAAATAAATAAATTGAAATCTTAAAACGATGAAATATTAAGATCTTGAGATTGATGAATACTGTGAAGGGAAAAGAGTAATTAGATAATTATGTAAATTGAAAACGCCAATCTTCACAGAACATTATGAACTTTTCAAACTTCCCTTCTTCCTTGTGGTTGCGCTTCCGCAACAAATATCATTCTTTGGTGACATGGTTCGTGATTTATTCCTCCGCACATAAGCACCTCTTTTAACCTTGGCTTGTGTCACATCGAGGACGATGATTTTATAAGGTGAGGGAAATGTAGTGCCCACACAAAAAATAAAATGATATAAATTAATTGTGTGGACCACAGTGGTTCGAGGAAGTGAGCTCCGTGAAAGAGAATACGTGTCGTGTGTAGGGATATGTCGAAAGGTTGGATTGTGGCAGAGGATGATGTGCAGGTAGGTAAAGGCACGATCCTTTCTTAATAGGAACATGGGTTCATAAATGACTCTCAACCATGTCATTTTCCTTACATAATAATACAACTTATTTACTTAAGATCCAAAGGCCAAAAACCACGTTGAAGCCCAAGTTAATTTCGTAAATTAGGCGTAATATGGATTGTTAGAGCAAGCATAGATTTGGAGCATTTTTTTAATCAATGGAAAAGTTGGGTATTGTTCTACCTAATAGTGGATGTGATGAAGGGAATATCTCAACTATAGCCATCCTAAAATCATTTCCAATGGGTTAAATCAACATTGCACACATTCTCGATATGCAAGTAATTGAGTGTGGACTTTCTAAAGCTGAGAATGACTTCTAGAATGATTTATATAAAATATCCAAGGTCAAGTTATATCAATTTGTGGAGCAAAGAAGAGTTCTTCATTATTATTCTTCAATTATTGAGTTTGTTTTGGGGTTGCGCCAATGTGGACATCGTCCCTTTCTTGTCATGAGCCATGGCAATATACAACTATATTGTGATATGAATAAGCTAGAAAAATGATTTCTTGAAGGAACCAAGTTGTTTTCTAAAGGAGACTCTCAAATTGCACCCACAAAAATGTATATTAAAGAACGGGTCGGAGAGATCAATAATGGTGAAAGAGGAGGTTTTCTTATTTGTCTATAATAAGTTGAAGATGTAAAATTTACACCTTATGCACATCATATGTGGCATGAGTGTTTAATAGCAAGCTGGAAAAACTCTTCAAGTGGATTTTGTCTCATATGCGAAATATTATAAACAATCATGATTTGATCACCTATCCAATGAGATAGTGAGTTCCAAGTAGATGTTCAAATTTTTTTGGAAAGAATCATCAAAAGTTTCTTCTCTTTTAAAAGAGTTTTCGAACTCAAGGTGTCAAGGTTAAAAAATTCTTTATCTTTAGCCAAGTGGACTTATTTTCTAAATATTTTAGAGATACATCTTAGAAAGGCGTGCTTATCCACCACAACAAAATAGAAAGGGATTTTTTTGTCGATGTTGTATTTTGCAAGTTCCCTGGTTAACATGGATGTTAAATGTGGGAGTATACACATGCTAATTCAAAGGTTTGGCAAAATGCCTGAAAATAATATAAATTTAATAAAAATATAGTTTCACGAGATGTGTTGGGAGCTTGATATGGTTGAATGGTGTCCATGATGGGACATAAAGGATTTTCAAGAAATGCCTCATCTAGAGGTTATTTTAAGGAGTTTCACGGTTGCATGTTTCACCAAAAGACCATATAGGGATTTAATTTGATATTGTTGGTAGATTTGTAGATGGAATTTGATTCCTTTTTGAGCCTCATTCTTTCCTATGTCAATTTGTAGCTTCAAAATATGGTATGGACTCCCATCAAGAAACAACGACGCTTAAAATTTATGGATGGAAAGGTTGTTGTCTTGATAGTCATATATTCAAGCATTGGAGCTAGGTGAAGCATACAAACCATCTAACATAATGCATTTAAGAGGGATGGAACCTTATGGCATGTGGGTGAACACGCTTGGATTACCTCTTACTCTACGGATGCTAATTAATTCAAAGCATGGTATCTTTATCCTTTTCTTTCATAATTTTTGTAATTTGGTTCTTCATTTACAATATAATGGAAACATTAAACCAATGGATAATCTTACAAATGGATATGTAACTAAATTTAAATAGTGTAAGGAAATAAAACTCCACCTTGTAATTTTTGAAATCGATTTACAATTTAAACATTAACTGTGGTCGCTACCATAACCTTATACAATGATACTAAAATATCTAAATTAGGTGCTTGTATCTAGCAAGATTGACAAGAGTTAGATGATGTTTTCAAATCAAAAAATCCATTTTCCTACCTAAAAACACAATTTCCAAGACTTACAAAACAACACTCTGAGCCCCGTAAAAGAGATGCCAAGTGTCATGTGTATTCCTTGTTATGTTGAGAGTTACGTCAAGTATTAGCTCAACCTCGTTTGATCATTTGCACTCTCTTTGATGCTTCTCAGGAGCCTTGTTACTCTATTTTTTACTTTTAAGGAGTTGTTAAAAATGAAAAGATGGATTTTGTTTAGACCCACCATGTGGTCCCAAAAAATGAAATGTTTGTCCTCCTTCGTGAACCTCTAGTAATTTTTCTAGAAAATTTCTGGAACCTTTGGTTTGGGAAACTCACATTCTTGGTTAGTGTGGAAAAGGAATTTTGTAGGCCTCCTATTGTAGTTTTTATTAGGTCAAACTTGACCAATTACGACCGGTGGCTCTGGAAAACCTATCGTCATTTGAAACTCATTTGTCAGTTCTCACCCATTCAACTTGACGAATTCCTCAAACATAGGGGAGCTTGTATGATATTTTTGGTTGCACATTCGTCCATCGAATGCTATTTTTGGACATGGTTTTTATCCCTCGATCTAACTTTTGATCATTTGCAAATAGGCCAATTACAACTGATGGCCTCATAAAAATGGTCGTCTATAATAAACCATTCAAATTCTATCGGCCCTATGAATTATTGGTGTATAGGATAACATGTAGAAATTTAGTTGTGGTGTGTTTGCTCATCAGAAGACAATTTTTGGAAGTGGTTTCCAAGCCTCCGATCCTAAATTGAATGTTTTTACAACTAGCAAGAAAATGTAAAAGAAATTTGTAGGACCCCCGTCGAGTTACCTAACTACTGTGGAAATTTTTTGACACTTGTAAATAAATTTTGTAACTCTATCTTGTGGCTTGTTGTGTAAAATTTGAATCTTAGGAAAACAATGTTTCTCTCTCTTCTTTATATCTTTTCTCTCCTTAGTTAAGAAATGAAGTGAAATCAAATCAAATCAATACATGTCTCTATCCCTCTCATTTTGAATGAAAATTATTATTATTATGTAAATGGAAAACTAAAAACATTAAATATGCCATATTTAGGTGGATGTCATGCCACCGATTTAATGTTGATTTCATGCTCACATGGTTTTGCACGATTGTAAAAAGATGGCAGAAAAGTGTGGTGTAATTCATTGTTTATTATTGTAATTTATATATGTTATTGGAAAATGTATATAAGTATAATGTATTTTCATGTTACAAAAAAGTTATATTTGAAATTTGTTAATATGAATGAGATGTTAGTGTTAGGGATGCCTTGGGAGATGTGCATGTAATCGTAGGTGCAATTTTAATTTAGATTTACATTTGGTGAAAAGATTGGATATATATATTAAATTAATTTGAATTTAATATTGAATTAGTGAATTTAATATCTGTAGTGCATTTCGAGTGTGAAATAGATGATTAAATAATTGGGTGGGTTGTATTATTTACCTTAAAAATGTAATAAAGAAATATAACCACAACAGCAACCTTATTTTAAAACTAATACATATCTAACCTCTTCGCATGATCTTTTTATCACAAAAGAAACTCGAAAACCGTAGAATGAACTTAAACCTTTACACTCTATGACACCTTCTAGTTTAAGTAAATAAGAGCCCAATGTTTGAGTTTTCATCATAACCAGTATGTTTAGCAACATCTTCGTGTACCCGACAGCTTATGAACAACATGGTCAAACTTTCTGGAGCAAGTAGAATGAATATTTCCTTAGTATCCTAGTAGACTAGAAAATATTACGAAGTTAGGTCTAGAAATTAACTTCATCATCAAAGGAATTCCTTATGGGATCCAGATGAGAAAATGGAGCTAGTGAAATAGTTGTACTATGACTTAAACTCTTGTTAATGATCTCTTTAGATCCTCACAACTAAATATGTTACCTTGGCTAGTGAAAATATAGTGCCTTGGTCTTTTACAGAGGATTTATAGGGTAAATATGTTTTTACACCTTAATCTGATCTATAATGGGGCGTAGAGCCTTGAGTGCATATTATAAACAAAATAAACCTTATTTAATTATAAGGTTAACTTGTGGGTAGAAAATTGTAAGTAACTCTTTGCTAACGATATTGATTTGAAAGATGTTAACTTAAGAGAAACCAGGAAACTAAAAACTTTGTCCCATAATCCCTTGTTATACCCTTTTATGACATGCGAGAATAAAAAAATTTTCCCATGTGGAATCGTGAAACGCAAAAACATGGGACCTTACCTTGAAAGAAAATCACTTGTGGTTCATGTGTAGTTATAATGCTTCAAATCATGTACTTCTTCAAGATGTTAAACAAGTACTTTTGTAACTTTTTTTATAAAGTGACGTCAATAAGATACCTAAGAAACAATGTAAATGAGATGAAGAAAAACAAGATTATATGTGATATGAAACGCCCACAAAAATGATGTTCTTGGAACACGTTAAAACCAAACACTTATCCCGAAAATTGTGACTAATTGTTTTTTTGTAAGTTAAGATAAAAGAGGTTACAAGGGTGGTTAACCCCTAGGGTAAATAAAATTAATTTACACCAAATATATCAACTTTACAAATGATGGATCAGGTCTAGTTAAATGATTAAATATTTTTTTCACTTTATCTTTAAGGTCATTAATTAAAAGTCTTTTAGTGAGGTGCCCTAATTTAAATTGCTTTCCTAAGTGGGTTTCTCCCGTTTAATTAATGTTCAATCCAAAATGGTTAACCTTATACTTAATTTTTTTAGTTTCTTTATCCTATTAGCTCAAGGTCCTTTCCATTAATTTTCTAAAACATACTAAGAACTAACAATGACTTTGCATCCTAAGGCAATTAAATGGCCCCATTCACCCATCTACACATACCCTTAATTTTATTTAAAACATCAATAAAATATATTCCTACCAACCAAAAGTATGGTTGATCCTCAACCCTTAGATCAAATCAATTGTGACCACTAGATCCTAGGGCTCCAAACTAACCCTAAAAATACTCAAGCATTCTTATTAAAACCTCTTCTTACCCTATTCTCCTCATTTGGTCTATTTTCTTTTGTTAAAAATGTAGGTTGGAGAGAAGGAAGCCATGGGAGAAAGAGAGGAAGAACTATGGAGGAGTCTACAAGGAGATCAAGCTTAGATTAGTTTAGTTTTTAGTTTTATCACCTGTTATGCCTTTCATTCAAGGATTGGGAGGGTTTCCTTTACCAATATGGTTTTATTTTAAAACTATGTGTATTTGGGGTTCTCTATTTAGGAAAACCCTACCCTATAAATATACATGAGAAAGTATGTTTTTAATCTACTATTTATAGGTTTAATTGCTTTATACAATAAGATTTGATAATTATTTGATTGTTGGTAGTTTCTTAGGTAAATTTACAAACTTAGAATTTAGTATATACAAGTTAAAAATTACATAGGCGTGGATCCGAGAAGTTCTCGCAATAAGTGATGTAAGCCGCCGCCCAGAGCAGGTCGGTGATCCTGGGACTACCACCCTACTTGGGTGAAAAACCATGAACCTCCGCCCTACTGAGCGGTGGTTTCGAGACCACCGCCTTTCCTAAGCAACGTTTATGAGACCGTCACTCTACATAGGGTGGCGGTCTTGTTCCTTAGGAACATAACCTAAAATTCTGAGTTTTTCCCAAAACAAAAGTTGCTAGGGTACTAAAAAGGTCATTCTAAACCTAATTTTACATGTCTAAGTTTTTCATTTGTAAGGTTTAAATTCATTTACTCATTTTAAAATTTTCTTATTTTGATAACAACAACAACATCTACAATAGCCATTTCCATTTTATGCAATAACTTCCTTTTACAATGTAAAGGAATGAACAAGATAGTCTAACTTCTTCTTTTGCATGCATTTCAAATAACACTATGCAATATACTATTTCTTCATACAATTTTCCCTACAATCCACAATAGAGTTTTCAACCATTTTTTTTTCGAATAATCTATTTAGAACAAGAGAAACACATTTATTTTTGAAATAAATCAACTACAATGAAGTAAGGTATTTCCTTTTTAAACTTCCTTTCAATTTTTACAAGACTAGCTTTACAACACATCTTTCTTTCCTTTTTCTACATGCAAAACAACTTTGACATCCAATAATGAATATAATTTTTCTTCACAAGATTTATACAATATCTTCCACTTAAAGTGGGAAAGCTTTACAAGAATGAAACCAAGATGAACTACAATATTACAAGTTCCTCCACCTTAAGTGGGAATAACAATAAGAAGGTTTTATCACAAGAAATATTTCATAAAGAATCCAACAAGAGCTCCAAGCTTCACATCACCAACAAGAGAGCTCCTTCATGATTTTCTTGATCCAAAAAAATGGGGGGAGAGGAAACACTCTCCATCCAACCAAAATATCCAATGAGGAGGAGAAGCCATCCTACTCATCGGCCCCTGAGCCCCAACCACATAAAAATGAGAGGTGTATCCAACACATGGAAAATACAAGCTTCCACATCACAAACCAAGTATTTCACAACCATTCTAAAGAGATTCAACTCAAACTACAACATAAGAAGGAAGACCAATAAATATAAAGAGGCATAAAAATGAAAACCAATGGAGCAAGAACTTATGGGAGGCCACTTATGCCTCCTAATTAGAAATGGATGCCCACCTTAATAACATCAATACATAACTCAAAACCCATACATGCTCTTATACCTCCCTCAAGTACCTATTATGCCTCCCACATACTTTTATGCCTCCCTCAATCTCTTATGCCTCCCTCATAAAAAACAAGTAAGAAATGCAAGCATTCCTTGTCCAAGGTGGGGCACCCAACCTAAACTCCCTCTAAAACATGAAATAAATCTTATGCCTCCCTACATGAATTTCCCCATATTTCACTCCTACACCACACTCAAGCAATCTACCCAACACCTAACAAGCATTCCAAACCGTAAAAAACAAGCACACAAACACAAAATAAAGGAATAACATAAGCAAGAGTAAAGCTCCTACCTTTCCATAGTAGAGCTTGTTCCAAGAGTCAATTTCAAGCTTCTTCAAACCCAAGAAATCACCAAAAAGCTCCAATCAAGACCACAAGCACTCCAAAATCCTCTAACTCCCCACAAAATTCAAGAGCACAAAATAATGAAGTAACCCCAAACAAGCAAAATAACTTCAATAAATAGAAAAGGGAGAGAGGAGGGTGAGGTGGCTCTATGTAGGATGCCACATCACACATCCTCAACTCCACCTCACAAGTCAAACCTCAACCCCAATGCACAATAAATTTGTGGGTGAGAGGAATGACACATTACTTACACACACAATCCAAGCCCACACCCCCTAAGGACAAACTTAAAGACCCATGTAAGAAAAGTGCAATAAATGTCACTTTTTGACTTACAAAACACTTAATGGGGTCTATTTTTGACCCCCAATCCATAGGTAGGGTTGGTATAGCAATTTAAGAGGTGTGGGACAAGTTTAACTTGTCCCACAAGCCTTCAAAATTGGCCCTTAAGGCAAAATTCGAATTTCCATGAAGGGGTAGAGTGTACAACACTCAAGATCACAAGCACTCAATCTTACAACACAAAACCCAAGAGCCATCTAGTCTAATAAATGAACTTCTTTTGGTCACATCTATAATTATCTAAGAACAAGATTAATTAACTTTAATTGAGACACTTAAACCCATTAAGATAAAGGGGAAAGAATACATCATTTCTAAATAATTAAAACAAGGAAATTACATCACATACTACATCAAATAAAGGAAACTAAATAAAAGACAACACATAACCCCTTGGTCATAATTTCCCCTAACAATAATTCAAACACACACAAAAATACATGTTTCCATGGTGACCCTTGTTGAATTCACCTAGCATTCCAATGTGGTTGGTCTCCAATCCCCCCGATGTTTGTTGTGAATATATTTACCTGCAAAACACATAACACCTCCTTCGGCCTCATGGCACATCAAAACATCCAAGATAAAATATGAAATTTAAATCCACAATCATCTACATATGAAACAAATCATCATCTAGGAAATTACGATATCATTTACAATTTCTAACAATCATCTCTATTCTACATTTCATCCATGTCAAAATGATCACAACATTAGTTCAATTATCAAGGCCTACACAAAGTGTGGTGAAAGATATCACATGTCAGAAATATATATAACCATGTCAACAACATATCAACATCAATATAAAATGTCTCTAATGATCCAAACACATCATATATGAATCGAAATCAACAACAGTCCAATATCTCTAACATCTAATATCATGCTAAATAAAAAAGCTACAATAATATCCATAAGTGTAGTTGACAATATTGAAATAACTAAAAAAATGGTGCTAAAGGAATCTGGGCACTACATGCCCCCCCCTTTAGACTCGACTTCCTCTTGGAATTCACTGGTAAAGGTGTGGAAACTAAACTCGTAGTAATGTAGTATCCTCCCATGTAGCAGAAGTCTCATCGTACTAGTCGCTTTGGACCCTAACTTGGTCAATCTCTCATCGCATGAAGGCCCTGTGGTCCTGCGCTCTATAATGTGGATGGGCTCCACCATCACCTCCCCCGATCCTTACACTGTAATTTGGTCTAATCTAATACGTGAGAAGGATCAGAAATATATCTCCTAAGCACAAAAATGTGAAACACATCATGGATGCGAGACAAGCTAGGTGGTAATGCTAGACGATAGGCCAAGGGACCGATGCACTCCAAGATCTCAAAGGGACCCACAAACCTAGGATCAAGCTTAGAACCTTTTCGTAATGGATAGGGCTCTTATGTGGTTTGACATGAAGAAACACCTTCGCTCCCACCTCATAGCTACGATCTGTCCTATGCTGATCTACATACTTCTTATGCCTTTCATGCGCCTCCTGTAACCTCTTCCTAATCAAAACAACCTCTTGGTCCATGTCCTACAATAAGGCTGGCCCAAGAGAAACCTATGTTCTCTAACCTATCCCAAATCAAAGGTGTAATGCATTCCCTACCATAAAGTTCCGAAAAGGAGCCGGGCCTATGAACTCTGGAAACTATTATTGTAGGAAAACTCCACCAAGTATAAATACTCCTCCCATCTCGACTAGTGATCCATAATGTACTTCCTAAGCATGTCCTCTAAGATCTGATTCATCCGCTTAGTTTGTCCATGTGTTTTGTGGTGATATGTTGTGCTAAAATTGATCCTTGTCTCGAGAGTATGCGCATGGTGGTGCGAAGTGAGAAGTGTACAAAGGATTGCGGGCAAAAATGATCTTCCATAGAATCCTGTGCAACCTAACAATCTCATCAAGATATACCCATGCTACTGCACTAGTTGTGTAGGTGGTCTTCACCAGAGAAAAAAGATCCAGTTTTTTCAATTTATCCACCATGACCATGATGGTGTAGTGGTGGTATCTCGACATCGGTAACCCAACAATGAAGTCCATGGAAATAGTGTCACATTTCCACTCCAGTATGGTGTGAGGAAAGGGAATGAAAAATAGACGTTGATGCTCAACATTAACCCTCTCGACACTCTAAACAACATGACAAAACTAAGCCATGTCCCTTCGAAGTCTTCTCCAATGGTACAACTCTCTCAAAGTTGTGTGCATCTTCTTCACCCCGAGATGGGCTGAATAAGGTACACGATGGGCCTCTGTCAAAATGTCTTGTCTCAAGCCTCCATCTCTAGGAACATATATCCAACCTCTATGTCTGAGAAGGCCATCTCGCCTCTAAATAAAATCCATCGAATCTCCCTCAAGGGGTCTCGAGACTCAATCTCCGCTCCGGCTGCAAGGTAGAAACTATTAAGAGGAAGTTGCTGCAAGATCCTTCTTCTGCAAATATGTACCCACCGAAGTAGCCATAACCACAAGTCTAATCTACTCATGGTTTCTACAAACTGTTCTCCTTTCGCTTCACATGCTTTATCTACATATCATACTCACAAAGCAACTCCATCCAATGCCACTGACAAGCGTTGATATTGGGTTGCGTGAAGAGGTGACGAAGACTCAAGTGATTAGTCCTAAGTGTAAATCTAGCCAAGGACGAAGTGTCTGCACCACACGAAGGCATGCACAAATGTTGTAAGCTCAAGATCATGATTCAGATAATTGAGCTCATAATACTTGATTTTGTGAGACTCAAAAGTAACTACTCTATCCTCCTGCATCAACACACCTCCAAGTCCTACCAAAGAAGCATTTGTGCAAACGTAGAACTCACCCTGAGGATCTGGCACTGATAGAATAGGTATTGTCATGAGACATTCCTTCAATTTTGTGAAGCTTGCTCACATCCATCTAAAGAAAGAAACTTCTTCCCTTTCCACTGAAGGGAAGTGATGGGGTGTGCAATCCGAGAAAAGTCTTGAACAAATCTCCTATAATATCCTACTAAACCCATGAAGCTGCACACCTCGGTCACACTAGTGGGTGCTAGCCAATCCATGATAGCTCGAATATTGGAAGGATCGACTATGATACCTTCCCCAGAAATGATGTGGCCCAAATACTACACCTCTGTCTGAAAGAATGCACACTTCTCCAAGTTCCTGTAAAGATGCTACTCACAAAGACACTGAAGAACCTAGCAAAGGTGCTCCTCGTGCTCCTCATGCGTATGTGAGTAAATCAGAATGTTGTCAAGGAAGATGAGCATGAAGTGATCAAAAATTTCTGAATACCCCATTCATCAAGCTCATGAACACTACGTGGGGGCATTCGTCAGACCAAAAGGTACCATTGTGAACTTATAGTGGCCATATCTCATACGAAGGTAGTCTTATGAATATCTTCCTCTGTGATCCTCAGCTGGTGATATCATAACTTAAGATCTATCTTGGAGAAAACTATAGCTCCCCTCATCTGATCAAATAAATCATGAATTCGTGGAAGGGGGTAATGATTCTTGATCATTACTTTGTTTAGCTGGCGGTAATCAATACACAACCGTAAAGATCCATCCTTCTTCTTCACGAAAATCACTGGTGCAACCCAAGCGGATACACTAGGATGGATTAGACCTTTCTCTAGAAGGCCCTCAAGTTGCAAATTAAGCTCATAGAGCTCTGGGGTAGTCATCCGATAAGGTGCTCGGGAGATAGGCTATGCGATCAGGAACCGGATGTATGTGAAAATCTATCTCACATGGGGAGGTAATCTGTTAGTGTAGAATCACAAAGCATCTTTGAATGTCTACAACTGGATGGGTTGATAATCTTAGTTTGATTTCATAAAGTGTGGGACTTTACGAATCGGGAAGCTCTTCGGATGAAGGCCGGCACCTATTCTCTATCTAGTACACACATTCATATTGTAGAGGTTTACTCTAAACCTATTCTAATTTTCCAAGGAGAAAAAGTCGAGGAGGTGCGAGAAATAAAACCTAATCTAATAGAAGTGATGCACCAAAGGAATTTTGAACATTTATATTGCCCTTAAACACAAACGATTAAAACATGACACAATATCCATGCAAAGATGACCAAGATTGCAATGAGGGACCAGAAGAAGAAAATAAACATAAGAGAGGTTTGAAATCATCCACAGACTTATTCTATTGCTCCAAGAGTTTGATACAGTCCATCACATTGGCCAAGAGGCAAGATTTCATTACAATTTGAATGGGGGGTTCAAAAGAATCCATGAATTTACCTACAAGGAAGAGAAGAAGGGAGGGCACAAAGCAATAATGTCGAACCGTTAGAAATTTCCCCTCCTCTACAATATATAGGAAGAATGAGAGGGAAACGAGGGAAAATTCGAACACTGTTCTAACCGCCCTTGAAGGAGCAATGATTTGTCTCATGGAAAAACACATTGCCCCCATCAATGTTCCTTGTTGGGCAAGAAAGGAGGCCCATTCTTCATCATGGTGGCAAGTGGGAGACATGATGGTATCGAAAATGATGGGCCAAAACATTAATGGTGGCAAGTGGGTAGCAGGTGATGAGATCTTGCCAAAAGGTCCCCTTTCACTCGATTCCGAGCTTCGGTTGAAATCTATGGCCACTTGAAGGTACTTCGGATCTGGAGTCTACTTGCCCATATCCATGTGGCAGCCCCGCGTGTCTTAAGGTTTCACTCCCTCCGTTTGGATCCTAAATTTATGCCCATTAAGGAAGGTGGTGCCATGTGCACTTTCTATGTTTCATTTATTTCTACCTAATCCCTTCCTATTGGCAGAGACATTGTGTCGAACCGAGACATGTGGAGAGTTGGTGCATGTTTGGGAACCACCTTTAAGTTTTCCCCTTGAAAGAGCGCTAAGGCGACACGCATGGCTCCTCTTCACCGGCCTTGAAATTTTCAATGGCAGTGCTACCCCTTTTGACTCTAACCACGTGGTAGGATGGTGCTTGTTTACGGTCCGATTTTTAATTTACCTCTTGGAGTTACACCGAAGAGACACGTGGGGCTTTCACTAGCCCCACATTACACTTAGCCAAGTTTGTTCTTGAGTGAAGCAGTGTCTACCTCGTCCCTTTGGTGAGTTAAAGGGCCCACCATATATAATTCCAAAAACCTTGTATGAGTGGGACCCTTGTAGCTAGCTCCCAAAATTATGATGGTGGGACATGAGGGGGCTCACACATGTTTAGGACCTCCCTTTGGGTTTCGCCATTGAAATGCATGGCTCCTCCTACCAGCCTTGGGCTTTTCAATGGTCGGTGTTGTCCCCTTTTGACTCTGACCACGTGGCGGGTTGGCACATGTTTGAGACCTGCCCCAAATTTTTCTTTTGAAGGAGCACTAATTGGACGCATGGAGGCTTCTGCAGGCTCTGTTCTATTTGGCCAATTCAATGGTTGTCTCTGCTCCCCATTTGTAATTCTAGCCATGTGGTGATCTCGGCACTCATTCACGAACCTCTTTTAGATCCAACCTTTGGAGATGTGTCGTTGAGGCATGTGGCACCCTCCACACGGTTCCTGTGTTTTGCTTGCTCTTGGACTTGGTTTTGGAATCAGAGGTGAGTCCACACGATTGGGCCAACCCTTCCATTTTTCTTGTGCAAGGTCACATTCAACCAATTTCACTTGGGGGTAAAATTGGGATAACAATTTTGCAACTCGCGGGATCACCTGCCTGCTAGGTGAACGGATTAGTTACCATAAGTATCCATTGGGCACAGAGTCATGGGCGGTAGCCTGATACTTATTTTATCCCTAAAACTACGAGCCTGACTACTTGCACTTGGTGACCCTAAACTTGCCCCGCTATCGCACTCTCAATTTTTGTAAGAAAATCTTGAAGATGAGATTTTGAGAGTAGAAAATTGTCTTTATCTAGGAATTTTACCTATTATGTAAATGGACTCCTCAAAACCTGATTTTAGTTGTTCTCGCATTTTTAATTTTGAAATTAGCAATTATTATAGGAAACTATGGGTCTCCCTTCTATAAATATTGAAGGGCTTGGCACATTCAACTATCCCTAGAAATAGATTGTGCACGAGCAACAAACACCACAACACACACTATATACAAAACCAAAATCATACATATCTCAAGTGGGATATACAGAGTGTGCAAAAGAATTTCTTCTTCTGAAAACAAACCTATGCCTACCCTACACTAATGAGAGAGATGGGAAAATTCAAACAAAACCCGACACGGGAAATACAATGTAAATGCCCTTTCTTACGATCTACAGCCATGAAGATGATTTGGGAACAAATCTAGAAGAGATTAGGAGTGAAAGGTTGGCTGTAAATTGATCCTTCACCCCTCCATTCATCAAGGCATCAACAAGAAACAAGACATAGACCCCTTTTGACTATTGTTCAATTGGTTCCAAGGGGTATTATTGTTGATCCTTGGCACATTGAAGTCCTCCCTCATGCTTAGAAGAAAACATGACTGGTGTTGGCTCCGCTCTTGGCTCTAATAAAGCCAAGTACCTTATAGGGCATGGTTTGGTCCTTTGAATGTGCCCAATACTCATATTCCAAATTCAAAAGGAATTCTTCTTGCAAGCCTTCCTGGAAGAGGTGACTATCTGTAATTAGATTTTCTTCCTCTTTCACATCTATAGACAACTGATGTGTCACCTTGGTGAGTGGTACGAAAGGGATGGCAACGTCCTATTCTTTTCCTTCCTCTACTTCTGGTATGGCACTTGGAAGATCAAACTCTTCCAACTTTGATTCAAGAGGCATGCTATAGACTACAGGTTGTGCTTGCATCTCCTCCTTCATGGCAAAAGAGGCTCTTGTGGTTGAAGAATGAATGATGGGGTAGTGAAAGTTGTAATTTCTACGGGCTCCTCCTCATCAAAACATTCCTCCAATTCTGATAGGCAATCAAACTCTTCATTATCTTGTTGTAGCAAGATTTCTCCCTCTTGCATGGCACCCTTCGAATCTACATTCTTCTCGCCATGTGTAGCTCTATCTTCAAACATTAAGCTAGTGAGTTCAATTTCTTCCAAAAATCAAAATTTTGGAGAGATTGAGTGGGAGAGTAATATGTAACGTTTTGTACAACCCAATCGTGATTCAAAGGCCTTTGAATTCATCTTGTTCACCTCCATGTGCTCCTCCTCAACTGGACTTGGAGTTATTTTTTCTTTCTCTTCCTCTCCGATTTTTGTAATGGGTTCATGATCAACAACCTCTAAAAAATAGTTCCGATGTGGAAACTACTTTCCAAGCAAATGGATTTCTAATCATCATGTTAGGAAATATAATTTGTTAGTGCTCCCATTTGTATGGATTGAATAATATTTGTAATATATTTTTATTATATGAGTTTATAACTCAATAATAATAAAATACATATAGTGTGTGAGTGAAATAGTTTTGTTAGTATATTATGTTATATGGTTGTTATATAAAAAAACATATAACAATTATTTGTTGGTGAGTTTTAACCACTCACGTATATAGAGTGTGGGAGATATTCGTGGGAGAAGAAGTTAAGGCTACCTCCTAAAATATAGGAATTATATGTCCTATATATATGTAAATGTATCTAAATGTAATACATGATGTGAATAATATATTCGGTGTTTCTGCTGTGCAAACTTGTGCATTCTCCAAGATTTGGTATCAGAGCAGATCTTTGTGATCCTCTTATCATGGATCATTAAATTGTTTACAGGGGCATATTCAACTAGTATAGTGCCCTCATCTATGGCTTATTCTCCCTGATTTATAGTTTTTAGATTATTTTATATCAGTGTATACGTATGTTAGATCTCAGTATTCATCCCTATTAAGATCATATTTTTCGTGTGGATGCAAGCTCTCTTCCGAGGTGCATGGTTTTGCATTGGCATTTGTACCTACTACCTGTGCTTAAAGCTACCTACCTACCATTTCTTGATCTGCTACTGTTATTTGGCATTGTAGCCTGCCAAATCCAACGCTGCACAATATATTTCTGTGTATGACAATCAGGGCAAAGATTTTTCACGCAGTCCTATATCTATGTGAAGACGTCTATGTGCAGCACTGATAGACAACACGGTATTGAAGCTTACAGATGTCTTGTAGCTTTGGGCCTCACAACCATTGACTTCGGTCTTCATTGGAAAGCCAGAGTTGGTAATAATTCGTTCACCACACACCGACGTTCCTGGTTAACTGTCTACACAATTCTCTACCAGCGTCATTGATTGCACATTGAAGTTCTCTCCATGAGTATATACGGATTAGTGGCTCAGAAATATCCTTTCAATGGCGGCATTAGATTGATCCCTTCAACAGTTCCCTCGGCTGAAGTGTGCATGGTGTGTAGTCATTAAAATATTCTTAATTTTGTTTAATGTTTTATTAAGAGTTTAGTAGCCTTTGTTCATTGTTTTGATACAAAGTTGTAGTTTATTTTTTGTATAGTCATCGGTTTAGTATAAGTCAAGTTGTGTCTTATAGTCAAGATTACATTTTTAAAGTTTCTTTTTAATTTGAGTGTGGTTGATACCACAATTTTTGTTTTGTAATTATATAAACAAAGTGTTGTTTATATTTGAGTTATCAAATAGGTGTCATCAAGTTATATGTCAAATATTGTCTTGTTAGTAATTGTCATTAAGTTGAATAATCATTATGTATTAAAATGAGTCATTAGTTTTTTGGGTCATCTTGTTCAGTTAAAAGAGTCAAAGTTTAATATTAATGTTTATATATCATTTTGTAGTCTTTTGTGTCTCATCATTGTCAAGATTAGTCGAAATTTGTGTTAATAGTTAATTATCGTCATTTAGGTGATTATTAGGAAAATTGTCAAAATTGTAAAAATAAAAAAATTAGCCTCACGGACGCATTTTCGGTGTTACCCGACGTCCGGAAAAAATAAAGTGTTTCACATTGCGGGAGGGAAGAAAAGAATAAACAATGTGGAACAGTTGAGCTTCATATCCAAATCCAGCTGAGCTAGCAGCATGAAACCGGAGGCAGGAGGCAAATGGAGGTTGGAGGTCATTCAACGACCTCTCGTCAGTCGCCAACGATGGGGCCGCACAGATGATTTGGTGGCATTTGTTTTCAGTTGTGTGTTTGCTTCAGATTTGCAGTGATCCTGTTTTCAATAAGTGGAAATTTCACATTGAGGGGGGGAACATCATTCCAATGTTCCATTTCTAGTATGTCAGTTTTTTCTATGTATGTATGAGCAACATATGTCAACAGAATTTCCTATGTTATTCCCTGCAGTGAGATGTGATGAGAGCTGAGAATAGTACTTGGCATATCATGATGTGGTTGTAGGTAAACCACTTGAAAACCTTCATTTGTGGTTTGTGGTAAACCAATAGCAAAACCACCATTCTTGGTTGTTGGTAATCCATTTGCAAAACCATCACTTTGTGGTTTGTGGTAAACCAATTGCAAAACCACCATTCTCGGTTTGTGGTCAACCGTTTGCAAAACCATCCCTGAGGTTTGTGATCATCCTGTGAAAATCACCAGATCATGAGCAGGTGCAAGTACAAAGGTAGGTTTTCCCATGTTCGCACTAAGGGGGGAATGTTAGGAAATATAATTTGTTAGTGCTCCCATTTGTATGGATTGAATAATATTTGTAATATATTATTATTATATGAGTTTATAACTCAATAATAATAATATACATATAGTGTGTGAGTGAAATAGTTTTGTTAGTATATTATGTTATATGGTTGTTATATAAAACAACATATAACAATTATTTGTTGGTGAGTTTTAACCACTCACATATATAGAGTGTGGGAGATATTCGTGGGAGAAGTAGTTAAGGCTACCTCCTAAAATATAGGAATTATATGTCCTATATTTATGTAAATGTATCTGAATGTAATAAATGATGTGAATAATATATTCGGTGTTTCGCCAGCAAATGTGCATTCTCCAAGACATCACTTTCTTCCTCTTGCTCTATTGTTGCAACATTGGCTCCAAAATCAGCCCTAACCACAAGTTCTTCAACTTTCACCTCCTCTCTTGGCTTCACCATCAAGGGAACTTTTTCAATATCGAACTTAAGAGACCATCTCTTCAAATCCTCTATTATTTTTTGTCGATTGAGCTCTTGTTGTTGTCCTCCTTGGTTGGTTTTTTGATTGTTTTCTTCCCAAGTTGAACTTGGAAAGAAGGTAAGAGGAGGGTTGGGTTGGGGGACAAATGTTTTGCAATTATTTGTGGTGATGAGAGGGACAAACTTCATGTTTCTTTGGAGGGAATGACCATTTGGAAGGGAAAAGGGCAGAAGAACTGAGATGAGATGGAAGACTAGAACTTGGAGGAGTGAAATCCACAATGGGGGTAGTAGGTGAGAGACTTGAAAATTGAAACTCAGAACAAGATGGTGTTGCTTGGGGAATGGGAAGAGGATTGTGGGGTGGCAATGCTGAATTTTCCCATTGACCTGTAAAATATTCAACATCCTTAACCCATTCTTCAAGTTGGGGCAGCATCTCAACGATGTAACTGAGTTTCTCTTGCGGGCTGAAATAGCTTGGACCAGGGCCTTCCCATGGACAAGGGACCCTAAATCCAATCTTGAATGCTTTCTCTTGATTCGTAGCCGAGCCTGCATCATACTTGCCTCCAATTTTTCTATCTTCAGCTGCAGCTCCACATTCTTGGGCGTAAGATATCCCCATAGTTGACATACTCTTGTTCTCCCATAATTGCATAGTCTAGCTCATGTCCACACTGATCTTGCATATTGCTCTTGTGAGTATGCCCATTGTTTATTTTCTTTATAACATGGGTTTGGAGGAGGTTGATAATAACATGAGAATGAATTTTTACATGTTTGGAGGAGAGTATGGACTGTATGGTAGTTTCTGCAAATGTGATTTCCACTGTGGGAATGAAGCCATGATTGCACAACTTCATAGAATGGAAGAGAATGAAAAAGATGGAAGAAAATGGATGGGGAGAAAATTTAGATCATGGGTTGTCAACCAAATGGAGTCACCAGATATGCTTGAAAGTGCCTCCAAAGGCTAAAATCTTCACCAAGAGCACATCGACTTGATGAAGTGAAGATATAAAGCTCTTCATTATGGTCCAATGGGCATGCCAAAACTATTAGTACATAATCAAAACACCCGTGAATTCTGCAACTAGATGGGTTGAGATGCTCAATAGTGATTGCATAACATGGAGCTTCTCCCAAAGTGTGGGACTTTGTGAATCAAGGAAGTTCTCCGGATGATTTCTAGATCCTATTCCTCTATCTAGGTACATATGTTCAGATTGGAGAGGGTTTACTCTAAACCTATTCTAATTTTCCAAGGAGATAGGGTCGAGGAGGTGTGAGAAATAAAACCTAATCTAACAGAGGTGATGCACCAAAGGAATGTTGAACATTTGCATTGCCTTTAAACAAAAACCATTAAAATGTGACACAATATCCATGCATAGATGACCAAGATTGCAATGAGGGATCAGGAAGAAGCAAATAAACATAAGAGGGGGTTGAAATCATCCACAGACTTATTCTATTCTCTAAGATTTTGATATAATTCATCATATTGGCCAAGAGGCAAGATCACATTAAAATTTAAATGGGGGATCGAAAGACTCCATGAATTCACCTCAGGGAAGAGAAGAAGGGAGGGCATAAAGCAATAATGTCCAACCATTAGAAATTTCCCCTCCTCTACAATATATAGGAAGAATAAGAGGAAAGGAGGGAAAATTTGAACCTTGTTCCAACCGCCCTTGAAGGAGCATTGAATTCCCCTACCATAATGATGAGTCTCGCTACAACACCCATGCCCCCATCGTTGTTCCTTGCTGGGAAAGAAAGGAGGCCCATTCTTCATCATGGTGGCAGGTGGGAGACTTGACACCTCGAAAATGGTGGGCTGAAACATTAATGGTGGAAGGTGGGTAGCAAGTGTCGAGAGCTCTCTAAAACATCCCCTCCCACTTAATTTTGAGTTTCTGGTCGAAAGATATGGCCGCATGAAGGTGATTCAGATCTAGAGTCTACTCACCCATATCCATGTGGTGGCCCCACACATCTTAAGGTTTCTCTCCCTCTTGTTGGCTCCTAACGTTGCGCCAATGAGGCAAGTGGCACTATCCGTGGGTCTCGCTATGTTTGATTTATTTCTACCTAAGCCCTTCCTATTAGTGGAGACATTATTCCTTACCCGAGACATGTGGAGAGCTAGCACATGTTTAGGAAACACTTTTGGGTTTGCCCCATGAAAGAGCAACGAGCTAACACGTGGCTCCACTCACCGGCCTTGGAATTTTCAATGGTCAAAGTGCTGCCCCTTTAACTCGACCACGTGGCGGGTTGGCGCTTGTTTAGGGACCAATTTTTTATTCACCTCTTAGAGATTCCAATTCAATTCTTGAGTGAACACTTCCTATCTCGTCCCTTTGGTGAGTTAAAGGGGCCCACCATATATAATGCCATAAAACCCTATATGTGTGGGACCTTGCAAACTAGCGATTCCGAAATTGTGATGGTGGGACACGTGGGGGGCTAGCATGTGTTTCAAGTTGTGTGATTGAGACAAGTTGATCCTCCCACTAGCCTTGGAATTTTCAGCGATCGTTGTGCCCCTTTTGATTCGACCACGTGGCGGGTTGGCACATATTTGAGACCTGCCCCTAAATTTTTCTTTTGAAGGAGTGCCGATTGGACACGTGGAGGCTTCCGTAGGCTATTTTATTTGGCTAATTCAACTATTGTATTTGCCCCCATCCGGACTCTTAGCCACATGGATATCTAGCGCTCATTTTGGAAACACTTTTGATCCAAAATTTGGAGATGTGTCGTTGAGGCATGTGGAACCCTCCGTAGCTTCTTGTGTTTTGTTCACTCTTGGACTCCTTTTGGGATCAAAGGTGAGTCCAAATGATTGGGATGACCCTTCCATTTTTTCGCATAAGGTCACGTTCGACCAATTTCTCCTAGGGGTAAAATTGGGATAGCAGTAACCCTAGTAGATCCCTTGGAAAACATCATCAAACTCTCTCAAAATGTGATGGTCATTAAGGGATGATCCACTAGACTCATACTTAAATATGTCACTAACCATAATAGCATACATCGATAACCTTGTCAAACACACCACTTAAGCTACATAGTGGAGATGGTGTGAATGTAAATGGTCCTCCTAACTCCTACTATCACCGAATCAACTCCCAAATCATTTTACAAGTAATAATCTTATGGTAACAGTCCACTCTATCTCTGTGTGTGAGACAACTATTCCATGCCCAAGATGACACCATAAGAACCCAACGGAAGGATTTGAAGATCCAAGGTAGTGGTGAAGGGTCCTAAATCCACTACACACTCCTTAACTAAGGAGTCTATAGAAATTTTGGCTCCCAAAGCCATATCAACATCCCAACTATAACCCTAGCTAACTGTCACCAACCTGTAATGCTCTACTAAGGATGGTGCAATAAAAGAATCAGACAAACAAGAATCAAACAATATAGAGGCATAAATACCACCAATACTACCTTTCATCTCTATCACGGTACTCTAGTGCTCAGCCGATGGTTCTTGACCATTGTGTATATTCGATGGCTCACCCTACATCTCCAATAGTAAGCTCTAAGATTTGCATCGCACCCTTGTTACTAAGGTTCTATGGGCACTCTCTCTAATGATGTCCAGAACGCCACAACCACAACAATGCTTGGTCCTCCTAGTGAGATACGGCTCTGGTCGGTACTCTAGAGGTCTCATGTTATGGATCCTAATGATCTCGACTATGGAATATTCAGGTCTCTCGCTAACGAGATCCTATACACCGAGATCTCGGTGCACCCTGTGTCCCGATGGGAATCCTAGGAGGAGGCCCCATACTCAGTCCCCTATGTGTGTCAAATCTTTGAGGAGGTTGGTAAGGTGGGCGGGCTTGTTGCTGCTACGGGCCGCCGAGGTGGTTGGTGTGGTGGTGAATGAAGACTATCCCAAACTCAATCTACCATAAGGAGGAGGAACTAACCCCCTCGATCTACTATCCTACATTTGTCGATGTGGATCTGAACTCTATCTCTAGCCTGCTTGCATCTTCCCTCGTGTCTCCTCTGCAATATAGGCCTTCTCCAAGGCCTCTACTAATGTTTATGTGAAGTAAATGCGTACTACACCACCCAAATCCAAATTCAGGCCCCTGATGAACCTATGAATCCACACCTACTCATCCTACACATTGTCGACATACCTGGAGTAGGTCCAAAAAGTGACTCATACTCTACATGTACGGCCATAGATTCCTTACGAAGGTCATGAAACTCATCTATCCGTCTTTGAATAAACATCTTAGGAAAATATGTTCTCCTAAAATGCTCCTCAAATAGCTCCTGAGTAATCTGTCTCCAAGTCAACATGGAGCTTCTACTCCTCGGTCCTCCACCGACTCTGCTCCATCCCTTAGAAGATGGATCACATCACGATATTTCGTGTTGCTAGAGTACAAGGGCGAGAGAAGCATCCACTCAAGCTCACCAACCAAGTGCCACGCCTGAAATCCACCTGTATCTCCAAAGCATAGTGAGATGGTCGTAACTTTAGGATCTCCCTTATATGGTCTCGGCAATTGACAACCGATGACCCCTATTTCTCTCTCGCATGTTCCTCCCTCTATCTAGGGCTCGAGATCTATCCCTATGTCCTAAAATATTATCTCCATGCCTCTCTCTATGGTGACTCTTCCCTAGTCGAATCCATGCGAAGTTATCTTCCCTATACTCCTCATTGTGTCGAGGGGATGCATGGGCCTCCACCGATATCTCCATGTCATTTCTAGAAATTTTCCTCCCAAGACCCTCTGCGTATAGCGGCATTGAGGTCCTGAAGCATATCTAAAATCTGGGGTAAAATGGTCACTACCGCCGATCTCGGGAGGTGGTATATCTAGGTTTATGTGAAATGACCCCTCATCTAGTTTGTGTTGGCATAGCATCTGATTAACACGATGAGATCCCTCTCCACCATCAATTTGAGCTTTTGGTGTGATGGTAAGTTGTTTGGTATCATAGCTACATGATTTTCCATCACACCAAAAGTTCGATTGATGGTGGAAAGGATCTCATCATGTTAATTAGCCTCTACGCCAACATCAGAGATGCATGACTTATCGTCATCACACCAAAAGCTCGAACTCGATGGTGGAGAGGGATCTCATCATGTTAATCGGGATGCTATGCCAACACCCTCCAGACGATGGAGCCGGTATACACCCAATCAAGCCCAAAGGCATATTAAGAGGAAGTGACACCGAGAATTTCGAGGAGGTCACCCATCCTAGAACTACTCTGGGGCTGGCGCGCTTAACGCCCGGCTCGATACCAAACGATTTTTGCTATCACACCAAAGCCCAACTTTTGGTGTGACATGGTAAGAGGAAGTTGGACACCAGAATTTTTCGAGAGGTCACCCATCCCAGTAGTTCGGGATGGGTGACCTCATGGGAAATTCCCAATGTCACTTCCTCTTAATATGCCGATGGCCTTTGATTGGGTGTATACCCGCTCCATCGTGCGGGAGGGTGTTGGCGTAGCAGGTAAATAACACGATAAGATCCCTCACCATCGTTTGAGCTTTTGTGTGACGACAAGTCATGTAGCTCGAGTTACACAAGTTTCACGTCACCCAGCAGTAGCTCGCGATGGTGGAAGGTCTCCGTGGAAATTCTGGTGTCACTTCCACTTAATATGTCATTGGGCTTGATTGGGTGTATACAGCCCAATCGTGTGGGAGGGTATTAAGAAGAATCGATTAACACGATGAGATCCCTCTCCACCATCCCAAAGCTTTTGGTGTGATTACATGCAAGTCGTGTAGCTTTGATACTAAATGACTTGCCATCACACCAAAAGCTCAAACTAATGGTGGAGAGGGATCTCATCGTGTTAATCAGCTGCTACGCCAACACCCTCCCGCACGATGGAGCCGGGTATACACCCAATCAGGCCCAATGGCATATTAAGAGGAAGTGACACCGAGAATTTCTTGGGAGGTCACCCATCCCAGAACTACTTGGGTGGGCGCGCTTAACCGCCCGGCTCGATACCAAATGATTTGCATCACACCAAAAGTTCGAGCTTTTGGTGTGACGACAAGTCATGTAGCTCGATACTAGGCAAGTTAAGCGCTCCCGGCCCTAGAGTAGGCTGGGATGGGTGACCTTCCATGAAATTCGTAGTGTCACCCTGTTAATATGTCATTCGGCGGGAGGGATTGGGTGTATACCTCTCCAACTCCATCGCTTTTGGTGAGAGGATATTCATGCAATGTTGGTGTAGCAAAGATTAACACAATGAGGTCCCTCTCCACCATCGGTTTGAGCTTTTGGTGTGACAACAAGTCATAGCTTCGATCTCGATTACCATCACACCAAAATCTCAAACTGATTAACATGATGAGATACCAAACCCTCTCACACCAAGCTCAAGCGATGGTGTGAGAGGATCTCATCATGTTAATCAGCTATACAACTTACCATCAAACCAAAAGCTCGAACCGATGGTGGAGAGGGATCTCATCGTGTTAATCGATTCTTACGACAATACCCTCCCCACACGATGGAGTTGGGTATACACCTATCAAGCCCAACGACATATTAAGAGGAAGTGACACCGGGAATTTCTTCGGGAGGTCACCCATCCCAACACATTACTGGGGCGAAAGCACACTTAACTTCCCATGGTATCGAGTTACACGACTTGCCGTCACACCAAAAAGCTCAAACTGATGGTGGAGAGGGATCTCATCATGTTATTTATTTGCACGCCAATAGTTTTACCTCCTACACGTGACTCAAGACAAGAGTTAGTTCATCATTTTAGGTCTTGTTTCGATTTTCTATGTTTTCTAAATTATACAATCATCAAATAGTGTGGTTTTCTAGTTTTAAAAGGAAACAATTTTGTACTAGGTTAAAAGTTTATGTCTCGTGTGTTCTAGTGTGCTCAAGGGTGCAAGATTTGAACCCACGGCTCGATGCCAAATGTAACTCCTGTAAAAATGACATTCTAGAACATGTTAAATCAAACACTTATCTCGAAAATTGTGACTAATTTTTTTATAAGTTAAGATAAAAGAGGTTACAAGGGTGGTTAACCCTAGGGTACATTAAGTTAATTTACACCAAAAATATCAACTTTACAAATGATGGATCAGGTCTAATTAAATGATTAAATATTTTATTTACTTTATCTCTAAGGTCAATTAATTAAAATTCTTTTAGTGAGATGCCATAATTTAAATTTTTTGGCTATGTGATTTTCTCCCCTTTAATTAATGTTCAATCCAAAATGGTTAACCTTATACTTAATTTTTTTAGTTTCATTATCCTATTAGCTCAAGATCTTTCCATTAATTTTCTAAAACATACTAAGAAATAACAATGAATTTTCATCCTAAGGTAATTAAATGGCCCCATTCACCCATCTACACATACCCTTAATTTTATTTAAAACATCAATAAAATATATTCCTACTAACCAAATGTAGGGTTGATCCTCAACCCTTAGATCAAATCAAATGTGACCACTAGATCCTAGGGTTCCAAACTAACCCTAAAAATCCTTAAGCATTCTTATTAAAACCTCTTCTTACCCTATTCTCCTCATTTGGTCTATTTTATTTTGTTAAAAATGTAGGTTGGAGAGAAGGAAGCCATGGGAGCAAGAGAGGAAGAACTATGGAGGAGTCTATAAGGAGATCAAGCTTAGATTAGTTTAGTTTGTATTTTTATCATTGTTATGTCTTTCATTCAAGGATTGGGAGGGGTTTCCTTTACCAATATGGTTTTATTTCAAAACTATGTGTATTTGGGTTTCTTTATTTGGGGCAAACCCTACCCCATAAATATAAATGAGAAAGAATGTTTTTAATCTACCATTTGTAGGTTTAATTGGTGGTAGTTTCTTAGGTAAATTTAAAAACTTAGAATTTAGTATATACAAGTTAAAAATTACACAAGCGCAGATTTGAGAAGTTCTATCGTAAGTGACAGAACCACCACTCGAGCAGTGGCGGTCCGGGACAACCCCACCCTACTGGATGGTAAATCATGAACCATTGCCTTTCCCGAGCGGTGGTTATGAGATCGCCACTCTGCATTGCAGGCAACAATCCTATTCCTTAGGAACATAACCTAAAATTCCAAGTTTTTCCCAAAAAAAAAAAGTTGATAGGGTACTAAAAAGGTCATTCTGAACCTAATTTTACATGTCTAATTTTTTCATTTGCAAGGTTTAAATTCATTTACTCATTTTAAAAATTTCTTATTTTGATAACAAAAATAACATCTACAAGAGTCATTTCCATTTTATTTAACAACTTTCTTTCTACAATGTAAAGGAATGAACAAGATAGTCTAACTTCTTCTTTTGCATGCCTTTCAAATAACACTATGAAATATACTATTTCTTCATACAATTTTCCCTACATTCCACAAGAGAGTTTTCAACCATTTTTCTAATAATTTATTTAGAACAAGAGCAACACATTTCTTTTTGAAATAAATCAACTATAATGAAGTAAGGTATTTCCTTTTTAAACTTCCTTTCAATTTTTACAAGACTAGCTTTACAACACAAATCTTTCTTTCCTTTTTCTACACACAAATTTTGACATCCAATAATGAATATAACTTTTCTTCACAAGATTTATACAATGTCTTCCACTTAAAGTGGGAAAGCTTTACAAGAATGAAACTAAGATGAACTACAATATTACAAGTTCCTCCACCTTAAGTGGGAATAACAATAAGAAGGTTTTGTCACAAGAAATATTTCATAAGGAATCCAACAAGAGCTCCAAGCTTCACATCACCAACAAGAGAGATCCTTCATGATTTTCTTGATCCACAACAAAAATGGGGGAGAGGCAACACTCTCCACCCAACAAAAATATCCAATGAGGAGGAGAAGTCATCCTCCTCATTGGCCCCTGAGCCCCAACCACATTAAAATGAGAGGTTTATCCAACACATGGCAAAAACAAGCTTCCACATCACAAACCAAGTATTTCACAACCATTCCAAACACATTCAACTCAAGCTATAACAAAAGAAGGAAGAACAAAAATATAAACAAGGCTTAAAAATGAAAGCTAAAGGAGCAAGAATTGATGCGGAGGCCACTTATGCCTCCCAATGGGAAATAGATGCCCACCTTGAAAATCTTCCAATACATAACTCAAAACCCCTACATGCTCTTATGCCTCCTCAAGTGTCTCTTATGCCTCCCTCAATCTATTATTCTTCCTCATAAAAAAGTAAGAAATGTAAGCATTCCTTGTCCAAGGTGGGGCACCTAACCCAAACTCCCTCCAAAACATGAAATAACTCTTATGCCTCCCTACATGAATTCTCCCCATAGTCCCCTCCTACACCACACTTAGGAAATCTACCCAAGCACCCAACAAGCATTCCAAACACTCAAAAAAAAAAGCACACAAACACAAAATAAAGGAATAACATAAGCAAGAGTAAATCTCTACCTTTCCATAGTAGAGCTTATTCCAAGAGTTAATCTCCAAGCTCCTTCAAACCCAAGCAATCACCAACAAGCTCCAACCAAGACCACAAGCACTCCAAAATCCTCTAACTCCCCAAAAATGCAAGAGCACAAAATAATGAAGTAACCCCCAAACAAGCAAAAGAACTTCAATAAATAGAAAGGGAGAGAGGAGGGTGAGGTGGCTCCATGTAGGATGCCACATCACACATCCTCAACTCCACCTCAAAATTCAAACCTCAACCCCAATGCATAATAAATTGGTGGGTGAGAGGAATGACACATTACTTACACACACAATCCAAGCCCACACCCCCTAAGGACAAACTTAAAGACCCATGTAAGAAAAGTGTAATAAATATCACTTTTTAACTTACAAAACACTTAATGGGGTCTATTTTTGAACCCCCAATCCATAGGTAGGGTTGGCATAGCAATTTAAGAGGTGTGAGATAAGTTTAACTTGTCCTAAAAGCCTTCAAAATTAGCCCTTAAGGCCAAATTGAATTTCTATGATGGGGTAGAGTGTACAACACTCAAGATCACAAGCAATCAATCTTACAACACAAAACCCAAGAGCCATCTAGTCTAATAAATGAAATTCTTTTGGTCACATCTATAATTAGCTAAGAATAAGATTAATTAACTTTAATTGAGACACTTAAACCCATTAAGATAAAGGGAAAGAATACATCATTCCTAAACAATTAAAGCAAGGAATTGACATCGCTAAAAATCACATATTACATCAAATAAAGGAAAATTAAATAAAATACAACACATAACTCCTGGTCACAATTCCCCATAACAATAATTCAAAACACACACACAAATACATGTTGCCATGGTGACCCTTGTTCAATTCACCTAGCATTCCAATGTGGTTGGTCTCTAATCCTCCCGATGTTTGTTGTGAATATATTTACCTGCAAAACACACAACACCTCCTTGACCTTATGGCTGCATCAAAACATCCATGATGAAATATTAAATTTAAATCCATAATCATGTAAATATGAAACAAATCATCATCTAGGCAATTACGATATCATTTACAATTTTTAAAAATCATCTCTATTCTACATTTCATCCATGTCAAAGGATCAAAACATTAGTTCAATTATCAAAGCCTACACAATGTGGCAAAAGATATCACATGTTAGAATTATATATATCCATGTCAACAACATATAAACATCAATATAAAATGTCTCTAATGATCCAAACACATCATATATGAATCGAAATAAACAAATGTATGTAATGGAAAGTTGCAAAAGCTATGGAATGAGGCTAAAGAACCTCAAAGCTTTGCTAACTCATCCATGCACCATGAGATAAGAGATAAACAAGAGTTAATCCTATACATGCATCATAACTTTGAAAAAAACATCAAAACCTAGCATATATACTACTCTCTACTCTTTAGATTACTTAATTTAAGAAATTGAACCTAAAAAGATCAACTTAGCAATCAAAGGGTGGTTAATTGTTTATGGTTTTCAAGCTTTCAAGAATGGAGTCTCCCCATTAATGGCTTCAAGGCCAATGGTTCTCTCCATATTACTCAAAACTTGGTTTATGGATGCAAATGGAGGAATTAGCTCAACAATGGAGGAAGGAAAGCTTTAGATCAAATGCCTTATTAGCTTGGCTAATGCAAATGAGATCTTAAGATTTCTTAGGCTTGTTTTGGCTTTAGCTTATATAAAGTTGTGTTTTTGAATGGGTAGGCTTAGCCTTGCATTTATAGTTTTTAGTTTGGAAGAATTTGGAATTTGGGGGCATGTGGGACTAAATTCTAAAAAAAACTTTAGGATTAGATTAGGATAAACATGATTTAGGCTTAGTTAAGCTTGGTTTAGGCTAGTTAACTAGGGTTTAGGCTAGTTAAACTTGATTAAAAGTGATTAGAGAGTCATTGAGAGTTGGGAGGGTCGGAAAACCAATTGTAACTGATGGATAGCCACGAAGCCAATAGAAGTGGTCTAGAGAGAAATAGGGAGGTTCTAAAAGGTCGAAAGGAGGAATGTTTAGCTAATAAGAGAGATATTAGCCAAACAAGTTTATTATAGGAGGAATACGACTGAGAAGGTGTCGTAAATGGGCATCCGAGAATGGAGTGAAGAAGGGTTGATTAACAAATGTCATCAATTGGTTGAATTGGATGAAATGCTAAGTGTAAGCATATTTTAGGTGTCTACATTTGCCCCTGTTTGAGGTGATGTAAGCAACGTCACTTCAAAGAAAGTAGACAAGCATAAACAAGTAGAAAATTTTGAAGGGATAAAGAAAATTGAGTAGAATGGAGGATGCCCCTCGATTGTCAATGGGGTGATGAAAGAGGTCGATCGACGATAGAAAAGATGACATAAAGAGAACAGAAGAAAGAATAGTGTGAAGAAGGAGAAAAAGGGATATAGAAGAAAAAGAGGAATATGAGGAAGAGGGAATGAGCTAACATCCATCCAATGCCTTTAAACAACTTTATTTTTCATCATATTGCAAAGGATCTTCATCATCGGTCCTTATTGAAAAGAATGAACAAAAGTGTAGTATGACATGAAAAGCCATATACGAACAAATGTCCATTGCTAAAAACACCAACTACATGCAACATAAAAAATGCAATGCAATACAAGAAAGTAAAAGATTCCTAACTCCATGCAATATACAAAATGCAATGCAATACGACAAAGTAAACAAGCTAAACTAAAAGAGAAACAAGATGCAATGTTTTTGTTATCAAGCTTGATTCGACCTTTGTGAATTAACAAAAAGGGTTATGATGGTGCCCCAAGAAAGGATACATGCAAGGGAAATAATGGAGGACACTTTGTCCGATGAAAAAACAATGTGCACTACAAAACAAGTACGGTGAAACTCATTGTGCCCCAAAGTATGCATTGAAGTAAAGCGGCCTTAGCTTTTGTTGATGGAGGTAGATCAAAATGATCCACGAGTCATGCACATGAACAAATGAGAACCAAAGAGCGGATGTTTTGTAGGATGATTTATATTGTTTTTGATGTTTTTGAAACATGTTTGAATGTTTTTTTTTAAACATATTTAAATGTTTTTATTTTTCTAACATATTTGAATGTTTTGATTTTTCGAACATCTTTGAATGTTTTGATTTTTCCAACATATTTGAATGTTTTGATTTTTATAACATATTTGAATGTTTTTATTTTTCTAACATATTTGAATGTTTTGATTTTTCCAACATATTTGAATGTTTTTTATTTTTCAAACATATTTGAATGTTTTGATTTTTAAAGTTTTTTGAAACTATGTACAGGAATACGAGGAAGCGTGGATGCCCCCAGTGATTGATGGGATGTACAAGGGCATAAGGCCATGTGCATATGAGAAAGATGAAGATGAAAAAATACCCCAATGATTAGGTGGGAGTATTCAAAGGAAAAATCTTCACAGGTAGAGTGGACCCAAGGCCATTATGGATAGCCTACGAAGCCAATAGAATTGGTCTAGAGAGAACTAGGGAGGTTCTCAAAGGTCAAAAGGAGGAATGTTTAGCTAATAAGAGGGATATTAGCCAAACAATTTTATTATAGGAGGAATACGACCGAGAAGGTGTCATAAATGGGCATCCGAGAATGGAGCGAAGAAGGGTTGATTAACAAATGTCGTCAATTGGTTGAATTGGATGAAATGCTAAGTGTAAGCATATTTTAGGTGTCTACATTTGCCCCTCTTTGAGGTGGCGTAAGCGACGTAATTTCAAAGAAAGTAGACAAGCATAAACAAGTAGAACATTTTGAAAGGATAGAAGAAAATTGAGTAGAATGGAGGATGCCCCTCGATTGTCGATGGGGTGATGAAAGAGGTCAATCAATGATAGAAAATATGACATAAAGAGAACAAAAGAAAGAATAGTGTGAAGAAGGAGAAAAGGGATATAGAAGAAAAAGAGGAATACGAGGAAGAGGGAATGAGCTAACATCCATCCAATGCCTTTTATACAACTTTTTTTTCATCGTATTGCTAAGGATCTTCATCATCGGTCCTTATTGAAAAGAATGAACAAAAGTGTAGTATGACATGAAAAGCCATATATGAACAAATGTCCATTGCTAAAAACACTAACTCGCATGAAACATACAAAATGCAATGCAATACGAGAAAGTAAAAGATTCTAACTCCATGCAACATACAAAATGCAATGCAATATGAGAAAGTAAACAAGCTAAACTAACAGAGAAACAAGATGTAATGTTTTTGTTATCAAGCTTTAGTTCGACCTGTGTGAATTAACGAAAAGGGTTATGATGGTGCCCCAAGAAAGGATACATGCAAAGGGAAATAATGGAGGACACTTCCATCCGATGAAAAAGCAATGTGCACTATGAAACAATACCAAGCAACTCGTTGTGCCCCAGAGTACAGACAAAGTAAGCAGCCTAGCTTTTGTTGATGGAGGTAGATCAAGATGATCCACGAGTCACGCACATGAACAAGTGAGAACCAAAGAGTGACATTTTGTAGGATGATTTATATTGTTTTTGATGTTTTTGAAACATGTTTGAATGTTTTGATTTTTCCAACATATTTGAATTTTTTTATTTTTCTAACATATTTGAATGTTTTGATTTTTCTAACATATTTGAATGTTTTGATTTTTCTAACATATTTGAATGTTTTTATTTTTCTAACATATTTGAATGTTTTGATTTTGAAAGTTTTTGAAACTATGTACAAGAAGACAAGGAAGTGTGGATGCCCCAGTGATAGATGGGATGTACAAGGGCATAAGGCCACGTGTGTATGAGAAAGATGAAGAAGAAAAAATTCCCGGTGATTAGGTGGGAGTATTCAAAGGAAAACTCTTCACGGGTAGAAGCGGGACCTAAGGCCATTGTGGATAGGTTCAACATTATGGTGAACATAAACCAATGAAGTGTTGGGAAGAATCAAGGATGACCCAGCGTAATTTTTCCTAAAAGCACATGATAGAAAGGAAGGAGAAGATTGTTTTTGTGAAAGGGGACAAAGGTGTCCAAAAACATGGCAAAAAAGTAATCTTATACACATGGATGTTCAATGAACGAAGTAGAAGAATGATGTGAATGATATGAATGTAGCTTAGAAGCCTCACGATGAAGAAGTGATTAGCCAAAGGCACAAATCGTGAGACAAGATACAAACTAGAGTAAGATTCTGAACAAGGTCCAAAAAAGACACTTGGTAACATAATAATCCTACCTACTCATAGGGATCCGGTGTGTGAAAGTGGAATTTAATTACCTCTTGAAGTGAATAGTTAATAGACAACAAGTGAAGACACCTAGCCAATGTGTAGGAATGATTTATTTTGAAAGGCGATATGAAATTTTGTGAATGAAGGGTGGAAGGATAGCCGTACATTGCTCGCTGCCGCCCCAGTGTCCATAGCCCCGACATGGAGATGTATTTGATTCTAATCACAACATTTCTCTACTACCGATCAGTGCATCCATATCCTCGATAGAGATTATTGGAAATACCCCAAAGAGATTTGTTTATCAATTTGCTTTTTCTTTTAGCTTTTAGCTTTTGATTTTGATTGACTTTGATTCTTTTTCTATCTAAAAACTTATTTCAGCTCTCTTGTTTGACAAAGGGTTAAGACCCATAGATGGCTTGATGGAAGGAGGTGGAAGTGATTATGATGATGACATTGGCTAGTGTCAAAAATATGTCCAAAAGTTCTTCACAACAATTTTATTAGATGTTGAATGTGATAGGGTCTTCAAGAGGTGATCGTTCTTTAATTTACCAAGGTGATAAAATACCAGGGTCAAATAGATACCATAGAGATAAATGTCGTAAAATGTGTGTGAAAAGGCTAACCACAATATCACCAAAGGGATGAAAATGGTAGGAAGACTTGCAAAGGAATGATAAGAAAGGGAAGAAAGAAACATCCATGTGTACGCAATACCTGATTGCAATGTGTGATCTTTGTACCTTTGATTTTTGCTTGTGTTTTCTCAATGTTTTTTGTATTTTTGAATTATTTTTGATTTGTAGATTTTTGATAGTTTTCAAAATTTGGGACCAACAAAGTCACTCTATGTGGTAAGATCCAACAACAATGTTTGTGACTTCCTTGATAAGGGAGACTAGGCATGTTTGTTTATCAAGCATAATATTTTCTCCGATCTCAATGATCGAGGTGAGCTCGTACTCAATAAATGACTGTAATTTATCTTGAAACATGGATTTCATATGTGGGATATTGAATTCCCTATCCAAAGGTTTATGCACTTGGCACCATACTTGATGGTTACGTTGATGTGTGTTCTTGAAGCGTGTTTGATTTTGAACCCTAAGATTATTGGAAGTGTTGGAAACTTTGAGCTCTTTGCATTCCGATCATAACTTGATAATGAACTATTTGGGTTTCTTATAAGCTAACATGTGACTTGTTTGATCCGAGAAGGAGAAGAAAGTGAACGTGGACATTTAGAAGTGATGCGAGAAATGACCGCGGGCTTGCCACAACCATTGATAGAAGAAATATGTGATGAATGAAAAGGATACGGTCCAAGAATTGAAGAGGATGGGCTATGAGGAGGTGAGCCATTGATAGAAGATGATGAAGGGCTACTAGAATACGGCCCTAAGATGGAAGAAATTGGGCTACGAGGACATGGCCCAAGAATAGAAGATGATGAGCTACCCCAAGGTGACCCATATATGAAAGATAATGGAGGGCTACTAGGACGTGGCCCAAGAATAGAAGAAGATGACGAAGGGCTGCTAGGGTGTGACCCAAGTATAGATGAGGAGGGACTACTCGAGAGGCATCCCATAGATAGAAGAGGATGAAGGGCTACTAGGACGAGGCCAAATAATAGAAGGTAATGGGCTACTAAGAGGTGACCCACAAGTAAAAAATGGAGGACTACCGGGGTGGCCCAAGTATAGAAGAAGACAATGGGCTACTCAGTGGTGACCCACAATTAGAAAATGGAGGGCTACCTAGGGGTGGCTCCAAGATAGAAGAAGATGATGGGTTACTCATTGGTGACCCAAGACAAGATTTTGATTGAGGAATGATGATAGATAAGGAATGATTAGGTAACAAGAAGATAGGCCATGGCTCAATGCTAGACCCGATATCTCATCATGATCAAAAGAAGGTGAAGATGGAATAGAAGAAGAATCAAGTTCCATGAACTTAGGCTCCTCATATATGTTTTATTGAAAAGGATTAACTTCTTTTCCCCAATACGTGAGCGTATCGAGTTCTAGAAAGAATCCTTGTTTGCAATCCTCTAGAGGGATATCATCATGTAGTTTAATTGTTCCTTCATTTAGAGAGAAATCAATCAAGAGAGATTGTTGTTCTTCGACCATGGGAGGTTAACTATAAGAAACAGTTCAATAAGAGGGAAGTAGGATTGGTGGTAGTTCATCTCTTGAATGGATAATTTGGATCTGGACCTAGATTTATTTTCTAGAAGACGATGCAATGTAGGAGAGAAAATAGGATCACATAGCCATCCGTTAAGTTGCAACGTAGGAGTCGAATTAGATGATTGACTAGAGGGAATCCGAGTTGTGGAACTCTTTGATGGAGGAAGAGGTCGTTGAGATGACTGATGAAGGAGGTCCTGCGAAGAAAGGGAGGACCGTGACTCAAGAACCAAATTAGATGTTTGATCGATGGAACTTGGAGTCACACAAGTCTTCAAAGGAGGAAGACATCATTGAGGTGAGTTGGAATAAAGGTCCTGTAAAGGAAGGGAGGACCATGATTCAAGATTTGATCTAGGGGTATTCGAACAATAGTTGGGATCCGAATCTTCAGAAGAAGAGTAGGAATCTGAATGGTAGTTTGGATTTGAATCAAGAAGAAGAGTGGGGGAACCTGAATAATAATTTGGATCAGAAGCATCCAAACCATACCACCAACTATGAGCTGAAGGTGGGGAACAGGTACCCGAATGGGCCCTCTAGCATGAAGAACCAAACGAGGTTTAGTTGTAATGGGAATCTTTTGATTTGAATTGCTAAACCTAGGTTCCATATTGTTGTAAATGTGAGAAACCGCATGATAGTCAGTCATTGTTGGCATTGTTTAAGCATAAATGTCTAGACCTAGATAGTGGGATGAAACTCCTTCAAAGGGAAGGAAGTGACATGTCGATTCGAGTAGCATAATGACAACCAACTAGACATTTTGTAAGTATGGAGATGCGTGTGTGATTTTCTAAAGAAGGTCTAAGGAAAATAGACATTGTGATGACGTAATCTCGACGAGATCAAAAAGGATTGTCCTAGAAAACAATTTTTTCAGATGAATAATCACAAGGAACAATCATGCAAGTTTGAAACACAAAGCCAATCAACAAGGAAATACACCCTATGTAAATGCGTGTGCAAAGTGATAGTTTGATGCAAAGATGATCAAATGATGAATCAATTTGAACTATGATGATGATCTTGAAATCAAGATCAAGTGGCCATCAAAGATATGAGGACACATCCATGCACTTTAGATGTTTAAAAACTCAGCCGCAAATATGGATGAGTGTAAATGAACAAAAAGTGGTGAACACCATCTATGACAACACTCTCGAAAGATGCCTTCTCTTGCCCCAAATGGGCAACAAGAATGTAAAGGTGTAGATCAAAATATGGAAATGAACTAAGCGTCACTTGGGTAGAAGTTCACCTCATCGAAGATGAGAAAGAAGCTAAGCTAAGTGAAACGTCATCCAATTTCATGATGAAAGGCACTTAGATCCAACTTAAGTGATTCTTTGCCTTGTTTGAAAAACAAGGTTCTGAATCCAGACAAGTCATCACTTCGTGAAGGCCAAGATGCGATAAAGGACTAGCAAAGTGGGCTCCAAGACAAAATGAATTTCCTAATAAGTTCTCTCAACTAGGTGTTACAAAGTTATCCACGAGTGGGGTGATTTACCCAAAAAGTTGCAATGACTAGTTTGGGAGAATCTCAGATTTTCCCCCTTCAAGAACAATGGGTAGTAAATGCATCCATCATGTACTTTTAATAGGTTCATGATAGGGAAAACTTGTAACTTTATCTCATAAGGAAAACTAATCAAGTGGGTAAGTGAAGCGCTTCCTGTTTCATCCACGAGGTTACATAGCGGTGGACTACTTTAGGGTTCCTAGTACCACCCCCATTGTTATAGCTTAAGGCGTTATGCCAAAGGGGTTATGTTCTAGTTGAGAGGATATGGATGTACCCTTTTCGAAACCTACAATACAATGTTTTGAATGTGGTGTGTTTTTTATCTTGCTTAACTTAATGTGGTTTTAAGTAGCACACCGTTTGGAAACCTGTATGAAAACACGTATTAGAAGGTTTGTGTCTTGTTTCATTTTTGATGTCTTTCTTTGACAAGAGATTTTGGTACTACATACCAAGATTTAGTAATTTTCCAAAAAATGTCATACAAAGGAGATAAGATGTTGTTTTGATTTCCCAGATTGTCCTAAGATGTAAGGAAAGAGCATACGCAACAAGGTATCTCACTCAAATTTGTAATGAATGGAAAATTCCTAAGTATAATGTGAAAATGAGTTCCTTTTAACCAACTTTGAAAGCTAAATAAACCATTTTGCAAATATGAAGAAAGTGGTGAAACGTTTCTAATTCCCAAGATCACCTAGAAAGGCGCGAGGGAAGAGCATACGCGCTCACAAATAAAGATGCAAATGTTTTTATTAAGTTAGTCTAAAAAAACTTAATGCAAAGGAAACCTCTAAACCACTGTTAGAATCCTACAAGAGTTAGAAAACCAAGAAAATCGAAAAATTCTAGAAATCCAATTTTTGCACTTTTTAAACAGTTTTTAGTAATTTGCATTTTTGGAGGTCTCCAAAGAATTTTGGGAGTTTTGTGATAGAAGATAGTATACCAAAGGTATCTAACTTTTGGAAGTTCCCTCACAAAGTACGCTTCGTTATCTTTCTAACACTTGTTCAAACTCTGAAAACAGGTTAACGAGTCAAAAGATATGATCAAAACAAGGAGCACTAAAAATAAAATAGATAAATCCGGCCTACACAGAGACACCTACATGCCCAGAATGACACATATGCACCCCAACCAATGGATACACACCCAAGTAGATAGGTATGCGGGAAAGGTAAAAAAATGCAAAGTCAACAGAGTGGAACAGGACACCTGCGCACCTAGAGTGACACATACGCGCCCTAGCCAATGGATACACGCCCAAGCATAAAACAAACAATTTTAAATTTTTACACAGTCAAACCTTTTACGCATACATGGCCAGAGAGATGGATACATGGCCTAGATGACGAAGACGCGTGCGCATCCTTGTAGAGGTGAAATTTATAGATTGTCACATAGTCGAGCGCCTGATGCATACACGACCAGAGAGGCGGATACACGGCACATATGATGAAGACACGTGCGCATCCCTCGTAGAGATAGAATTTGTAAATTATGAGGAATTCTAGATAGCTATGCACCGATCCGATGGGTATGCTGGGGTTTTGATGTGTACACGCCCTTTGTTTGACACCTACGCGCACCTTGTGAAAACTTGTAAAAACATGGATTTTCAAATTTTCAAGAGGAACATATTAGTGGTTAGTCAAAGTGATATGTTTCTATATCAAACCCACAAAATGTATATAAATGAAGATCATTTATCTAGGTTTATAAATAAAAATGAGAAAATAACAAGTGATTTGAATAAAAAAACTTGAAAATGAGCTTTGAAAAACCTAAAAGACCTCCATTAATGGAGGGTGGACATAAGTGTCCCACCAGGCGTGCAAATGTATGTAATGGAAAGTTACAAAATCTATGGAATGAGGCTAAAGAACCTTAAATCTTTTCTAACTCATCCATGCACCATGAGATAAGAGATAAACAAGAGTTAGTCCTATACATGCATCATAACTTTGAAAAAAAATCCAAACCTAGCATATATACTACTCTCTACTCTTTAGATTACTTAATTTAAGAAATTGAACCTAAAAAGATCAACTTAGCAATCAAAGGGTGATTAATTGTTTATGGTTTTCAAGCTTTCAAGAATGGAGTCTCCCCATTAATGGCTTCAAGGCTAATGGTTCTCTCTATATTACTCAAAACTTGGTTTAAGGATGCAAATGGAGGAATTAGCTCAACAATGGAGGAAGGAAAGCTTTAGATCAAATGCCTTATTAGCTTGGCTAATGCAAATGAGCTCTTAAGATTTCTTAGGCTTATTTTGGCTTTAGCTTATGTAAAGTTGTGTTTTTGAATGGGTAGGCTTAGCCTTGCATTTATAGTTTTTGGTTTGAAGAAGAATTTGGGGGCATGTGGGACTAAAGTCTAAAAAGCACTTTAGGATTAGATTAGGATAAACATGATTTAGGCTTAGTTAAGCTTGGTTTAAGCTAGTTAACTAGGGTTTAGGCTAGTTAAACTTGATTAGCAAGTGATTAGAGATTCATTAAGAGTTGGGGGGTCCGGATAACCAATTGTCACTAATGGATAGCCTACGAAGCCAATAGAAGTGGTCTAGAGAGAACTAGGGAGGTTCTGAAGGGTCGAAAGGAGGAATGTTTAGCTAATAAGAGAGATATTAGCCAAACAAGTTTATTATAGGAGGAATACGATTGAGAAGGTGTCTGTAAATGGGCATCTGAGAATGGAGCGAAGAAGGGTTGATTAACGAATATCGTTAATCAATTGAATTGGATGAAATGCTAAGTGTAAGCATATTTTAGGTTTCTACAACAATAGTCCAGATCTCTTATCGGGCTAAATTAAAAGCTACTTTGTGGTCATAATATCCGTAAATAAATGTAATCTATAAAAATATCAAAATCACTAAGCCTCTTAAAAAAAATGTGTTTGGTCATGTTTTGTGTCGAAGGGAAGTGGGCACTACATGATAATGGTTTAGGAATAAAATTACATAATAATGGGAGGGGCGATAAAGTCTTTCACGAACCCTAAACGAACCACTAACACTTAATTCCCTAATCATATTGTTCATTGAGGCAGAGACGACACTAGTATAGAGCATATCGGAGGCTCTACTAGGGTGGGAATCAACTCCACTTCACCACACATTATTGAAGCTTCATATAATGGCCTCGTTGGTGGTGGCCATGAGAACACTAGGACTCTACGCGGTGGTGGTTCTACTTGTGCAGGAGCTATCAGTCAACCAAAATCACCTTTTCGAGCTCCCTCAAAGCTACTTCATCCGATATCTCAATGGCTAGTGGATCCGAAGTTGGAAACAATATAGACTGCTACACTTTGTAGGGGGTAGATTAAACATATCTAAAAGGGATGTTATAGAAAATGGCAGCCCCACCATTCCTCGTCGTGGTTCGTTAGAGGTGGAACAGGTATCTCGCCCCAGATGCATTCCTTGGGTGACGATAGTGGTTCTTTCAAAGAGGCATTCGCATGGAAAGAAACTCTGTCATGTCCCCCGCTGAAACCCCCTAGTGTTACATTTGGTGAGGAGGTCATTGAATCGAAGATTTTACGTAGAAACATGCTCGATCTACAAATTTGGAGATTTCTACCCTACCCTACCAGACTTCATGCTTCGATCTCTAAACACCAGAGTCCACTCCTTGAAGGAAGGTTAGACATTTATCCCTCGTGCAAAAGATATTTTCATTGTGGTTTTCTCTCCGAAGGCGATAAGGAAATCATAAAGCATCCAAACTATGGATTTGTCAATCACACTACCTCATTATAAAACCATGGTTTCCCTCTTTTAATCCACTCACCGAATCCTTTTCTTGCAAACTTGTTTGGATTAGATTGCCCCATCTACCCCTATAATTTTGGTCTAGTGAATGTCTGATCTCCATTGGAAATGTCTTGGGACATATTATTTACATTGATTCTCAAACCACCACTATACCCATACTACCTATGTCAGGATCTTAGTTGAATTGGATACCTCTAAAAACCTCCCTGCAAGCATAGATCTTAAATTTCATAATAGAACTTGGTCACAACTGTTAGATTACGAAGGTATACCTTTTAGATGTAGAAAGTGCTTCGCTTAGGTCACACTACTACTAATTGTGGGATAGAAAAAATTCACTAAAATAAAAAGTTGGTGGAAAGATGCCCTGCCATAACATATGGTTATTGATGCCAAGGAGGATTTGGACTCAAACGTTGATTCTAACACTAGGTTGGAATCGGTTTCGAAACTCATGTCTTTGAAAATATAGTGGTTGGTAGTAAGAAAAATACAAGACACTTAACTAAATCAATCCAATCTATTGTTCCAACTTATAGCATGGCGGAAAAGGAAAATACCCCTTCTACCTCCTTTGAGGAACTAAATACATATCTCGCCAATTAATTCTATTGAGGTAGTTCTTCCTTTTGAGGAGGTTTCAGAAGGTTGGAAAATGGTGCACAAAAAGAAGAAACCCACTGGAATGAATATCGATTCTCCGCCTAAATGATTTCTTCTTTGTTGTTTCATTGCAGATTTGTTGTTATGTTGTTGTTTGTTGTTGGCTTTGGTACTATTCTTGGCAGTTTTTTTCTACTTTTGGGCCTTCTTTTAAAATCTGGATTTTGATCTCTTTTGATTTTATATAATTGTAAAATCTAGCTAATGAGCCTTCTTGTACAAGGGTTTAGTCCCTTTCAAAAAAACTATTTGCCCTTAATAAAAAAATTAGCATTGTCTTTTTGTTAAGAATGGATACAAATTGTTCCTGGTGGGACTAGGCATTTGAGCCAATATAGAGTCCACTAAAAATAAAAATTATGACGTGTAAATGCTAAATTGACTCAAACTAAATTTGGAACTAAAAAAACCATAGCATGAGAAACAAACCTTTAACGTAAGAACAAGTTATTGGGAGACTCATAGTTGCTTAAAATTGACTTTAATTAACAAATGATCTATGGATAATTAATGGGATTCGATAAAGGAATCAATCGTGCATTCTCCTTTAAAGACTATTGCCCTACAAAGTAAAGTAATTGAAGATTGTAAAGTAGGAAATTTTAAACCTTATGTGTTTAATTCTCTTGAAAACTATAAGTTCATACAATAAAAACCTAAATGTAATGAAGATGTAAACCATAAAAAGGCCATGTCGTGGAGTATGTCTACCCAACGTTTCTTACTGTAATTGGGTCATTTTCTGGTTTATGTCGTTGAGTACGAAATTGAATGGTACCCTATGTTATCCTATTGTATGAGTGGGTTCATGTTTATGCAAGTGTCTTTGTGTTGTTTAGTTTCTCTACTTGGAGCCCTTGTGGTTTTGTGTAGTGAGCAATGTAAGCCAAAAAAATAAATTATTCTCGGTATTTTTATTGTTGTATGTGTGTGTAAAATGTGGGCATTACTTCCTTGTCGTAATACATCAACTCTATACATATCTTTCTAATTTGAAATTCCATATTATTATTTTCAAAAAAAGATCATGCAAATCTGATTTCATATGTTCAATGTGTATGTGCAAAAATACACATAACAATCCAAAAATAATTTCTCACATAAAATACGATTTTATTGGTATGGATTATAGTCTAATAAAAAAATTGTATATTCGGCAACAAAAATTTCAATATTACCCTTCAAATTGTGTATGTTGGCCCTACTAAATGAAATGAAATAAAAAACAGATCATTTATATAATATTTATTTGCATCTATTCATGTATACTAATATTTCAAATCTATAAGCAGGAAGACATTCTTAATACTTAAAAAATTGATAATCGTTGATACCTAGTCCGAGAAAATACTTACGCGTACATAGCGTTCACCATGATCTGTGTGCGATTAAATTCAGGCCGTAGATTTGCATAATAAATTTAATCACGGCCACCAATCTTGAAGTTATTTATTCTAATTAATCATTCAAGGTCTACTTTTGCGATCTAACAAAATCAATCTAAAAAAACCTTTTGAAAGTTAAAAACAAATATTTTGAGAACAGTTATACATCTACCTTTACAATATTAGATACGTCTCATGTTATTGACAAAAATAAAGGGTGTGTTCGAATGAAACCTATATAACCATTATTCAGCAATGGCGATGGCAATGACACGGTAATAACATGTGGTTGGGTGGAATATAAGATAATTGCAGCATTACTAAATGGTCAATGTCCCATTACCATTATTTAGTGTGCGGTAGGTAGCAATTTGATCAAACCTAACTCCACGAAAGTTGCAACTGTCATGATAGACGTTTACATCATTCCACAGACATGAAACCGAAAGCCTTTCATCATCTATCCACATTATCTCTCTCTCTCTTACGGGGAAACTTGTTAGGTTTTGTTTAAATCGTCAACATTCACATCTCTACTTCGTCACGCCTCGCCTTTACAACCCACAACAATCAACCCAACAGCTGTAACCCGCATGACAACACCGGAAAACCGTGTAACTCTGGTGTCTTCTTGGAATTTTCTTGGATGGTCGGTTTCCCTGGACCGACCTTATAAGTATATATCTTCCCTTCTCCTCGTATTATGCATTGTCCCCTACGTTCTCCTCGCTTACAATAGTGTCTCGTTTCCACTTTGACGGCTTTAGAAAACAATCATGGCGCTCCTCCTCCTCTTATGCTTAGTCTTTACCCACCTTGCAATTTTGCAGCATGCAGTCTCTGCGAGTTTTTACAGCGACTTTGACATCTCGTGGGGTAACGATCACGCTAAAATTGTGGACAACGGGCAGCAATTGCAGCTTACTCTCGACCAGTCCTCAGGTACATATTACATATTTTATTTGTGGATTACTGCCCCTATTCAATTAGCATTATGGCTTACCTTGCTTTATGCATATATAGGTTCTGGTTTCCAATCCAAGAATGAATATCTGTTTGGCAAAATCGATATGCAAATCAAGTTGGTGCCCGGCAACTCGGCAGGCACTGTAACTGCTTACTATGTAAGTTATTTAGTCAGCTAATTTATATTTGTGGTTGCAGTTACACATGTTGTTAGCACCCTTTCGTTTAGTGCGCTAATAAAATATATCTGGTAATGGTTTGGTGCAGCTGTCGTCACAAGGGGATAAGCACGACGAAATAGATTTTGAGTTCCTGGGAAACCTGTCTGGAGATCCCTACATTATGCACACTAACGTCTTCTCTCAAGGCTTGGGCAATCGCGAAATGCAATTCTACCTCTGGTTTGACCCAACTGCAGACTTCCACACTTACTCTGTGCTCTGGAATCCCCAACAGATTGTGTAAGTAGCACAATACTCTTACTCCTTTAACTTAACAGCTTAATTTCCGTCTTGGCGTGGGCCTTGCAACCTTGAAAATGCCATCGCGTTTATAATACAAGTTATGATGCAGATTTTCTGTGGATGGAACTCCGGTGAGAGTGTTTAACAACAACGAGAGTTTGGGCGTGGCATACCCTAAAAATCAAGCAATGAGAATATATTCGAGCCTGTGGAACGCGGACAATTGGGCAACCAGAGGAGGTGCAGTGAAGATAGATTGGAGCAACGCCCCCTTCGTTGCCTCCTACCAAAATTTTAATGCACAGGCGTGCACTGCTTCCTCTGATTGCTCTGCAAATTCATGGTACGCTGAACAAGCATTGGATTCGAGTGAGCAGCAGAAGCTTGAATGGGTGCGCAAGAATTACATGGTTTATGACTACTGTTCCGACACCAAAAGGTTTCCACAGGGCCTTCCCGCTGAATGCCCTCGCCAGACATCGAACTGAGTCAAATACGTCGACGGAGGAGTTTTTAATCGTTTTCTCATATTATTTCACGCGTTCAATTTAGGCGATAAATGCCACGCGACAATGTAAAACAGTAACTCGCGTCATCAAATTGTTTAGACCAAGCCGCCGGTAACGTACCGGCAACTTAGTCTCACCCTCACCATGTATGTGAATCGCTTACGTTTGTTGAATGCTATTTCATTGAATCACAATACATCTGGAAGTAAGTCGATTTCAGATATTGCATTAAAAACTGTACACGTCATTTCAACGAATTCAGTGGACTTTATCAACCATGGGTATGACCGCTACCGATGAGAACCATTTCCACTTCCAGCCAGGGATGGAAAATTTTAAACTCAAATTATTATTATTATATTTTCATTTTTAAATTTTTTTCAATAATTTAAAGATCAGCGAATATGCACTGACCTCTCAAACTCTAATATAAAGCGACTCGAGCACTACCAGTTTACTTTATTTGGAGCATTATACACGTAATCTAATCTCATTATATATTTTTATATATAATCACAAAATTGTATTTGAATTGTTAGTTATAATTTTAAATACAACCGAATATATAAATCTGCCACTCTAATGAAAAGTCGTAAACATAATTATACTTATATTGGCACAAGTAAATAAAGTAAATATTTTATCTATTTATTTATTGTCTATAATTTTTTTGGTTTGAAATCTAGCAAATCATAGACCACCATATCCACATTGTGATCGAGGATTTTCATTCCGCCAAATTCGCCCGAGGCACGATCCAGTGTCATCCCTTATTACGGTATCTCCCGACTTCACTTTCAGCGAGAATTGAACCCTGGTGGACTCTTTAAGAGCTAAGCATATTTAAGTATTGAGTAAAACATCATTCCATATTATCTAGAATTTGACTATTTATAAGTTTCAATTCTTAAGATAGAATTTAACTTTTTAAAATAATTATTTTAACTAGCAATCGCGTGTGTACAACGCAATGTGAATGCCAAACGATATATGTTATTTGATTTAGAGGGATGGTTATTACTTTTGTAGTTTATATTGATAAGGGGTGTTATTGATTTCGTAAGTGTAGCAATATAGATGAAGCAATACATTTAAAGGTTCTATCTCTATATTTCAAATTTGTTACAAATTCGTAAATATACATATTCAAATCTTATATCATGAGTGGGTATCCTTTCGTACATTTACGGACTATTCTATTTGAGCTAAACATGAATACAGAAGACTTCTATACATTTGCAGATTTTATATCAAGAGTAGTATCCTTTTGCTTATGCTCTTCCCATTTTCGAGATACATCATACTATCCCTCTTATTGTTCTTAATCATTAAAGACCCTAAGAAGATCCATGAAATGCACATTGAACTGTCTATCAAAGACCACTAAATGTGTAGTGAGAGCTCTATCATAGTCCACCAAATGTCCATTGAGATCCTTTGTAAGTTCAAATCATGTTCTTAGTTCCAGGTCTTTAATCAGGGGTATTTTTATGTTTAATTCAATGTGTTGCAAAGAAATACTATTGAGAAAAGGGGCTTGTGAATCAACCATATTGGTCTTTGAGCTACTAACAGAACCTGAGCAGACAATACCTTCCATGTCTCACACATGACAAAAGTATATGGAATAATGTCAATACGTTATAGGCTTTGACCCATAGATAGTGGAGGACACGATCTTTGAAGAATTATCATCAAATAAAGACCTAGAATTAGACTCCTCCAGTAATGCAAAATCAGTAAATTACCTTCCTGGCTTCCTAAATTTAATTTTATGCCTCCATTTGGATGAAATGTTTTGAAATAAAATGTATCTTTGCCTCATCTTTGTTTGTGTTTATTCTAAAAGATTGCTTGAGCTTGTGAATGTAGATCTAGATTTTAGTTTCTGAATATTCATCTTCTTTGACTGAAATAACCTTTTGAATTTTGTGATGATGTGCTTGTGAAGGAACACAACTTTTCATTGACGATTCCATCAAAAATTTACTTGAAGTTCCTCTCCATACACTCTATCCATTGTTCTAGGAACATTTTGTCATACATTCCTTAGACTGTGTTATTTCTCTAGTTGTCTTTCACATTTAAAATTTGAGAATAAGTAGATTCGTTGAGAAGATTGTAGCACAACTATCTGCAACGGTCAAATTGGAAGCAAAGATAACACATTATGTTGAGAAAAAATCAAAGTTGGTGTCAAAATTATTAATAATGAGAGGTGGAATAAGAATGGAGACTGGTTATGATGATGGTCCACATTAAGGAGTGTGTTCAAAGAAAAGTTTTGTAAGAGCTATTGAAATGGGGTAAGAAACACTCAAGAACCCCAAAGCTTTGTGCAAAAGCCCCTTAATGGACCATATGATAAGAAATGAGAAAGAAATTCTATTTGCATGCATTAACTTGAAGTAAACAAACAACTTAAACAAATGAATTTAACCTCTATTCTTGAAAGCTTAAAGTAAATGAACCTAAAGGGATCTAAGCAACAATTTATGCTTCAAGAGAATGGGATCTCACCATTAATGGCTTCAAGGCCAATGGTTCTTCCCATTTACTCCATCTTATGTGCTAGAAATGCAAAAACAAAGCAAATAGCTCAATAAAAGGTCCTAATCCTAGCAATAATACTATAGTTTAGGTTAGAGGGAAGAAGTGTTCTTAGAAATGAGAGGGGGTAGTAGGCTATTTATAGTTTTCCATTTAGGAAATGGGAGGCTTTTTTGTGCATGTGGGATTAAAAGGAGTCAATAAGTTAATTAGCATGTCAAAGTAAGATTTGCCTAGTTTTAGAGAGAGGTTGATCATGGTTAAGACTAGCTAACCCTATTTAGAGGGTAATTAATCTCATTCGAGAGAGAAATTAGGTTTCGGGAGGGTTCTAAAGGCCTAATCAATCCAATGAAGTGGATTGATATTCCGAGGAGCTAATAGAGGTGGTAAAGAAGAGAATATTAGCTAAGAAAAGGTTATTATAACCTATTTAATTAGTTTACTAGAGGAAATACAACCAAAAGAGTTTTGTAAGAGGGGAGTTAGATAGGTCTAAGTGATGAGGTGTCGCCAACCTACGGGAAGAGGACTATTTAGGCAATATTAGGGATAATAGTGCTTTGATCAGCGTAGTGTGTCTATATTTTACCCTCTTTAGGGTGACATAAGTTACATCATTTCAATGAAAGTAGACTAGTACAAATGAGTAGAAAATTTTGAAGGGGTGGAAGAAAAATTAATAGGATGAAGGATGCCCCTCGAGTTTTGATGGGGTGATAGAGAAACTCGATTGATGATCGAAAAGAAAGTAGGAGAGAAAGCAAGAAGAAAGGAGATGAGAAAGTAAAAAGGGATATTGAGCTATCCACAAACCAGTGCTTTATAGAAACAATACAAAATCATTATTTTTCTTAGAATCCTTATCATCGGTCCTTATTAAAATGTAAGCATACGACGGAGGCATAAAATGACATGAAAAGCCAAAATAAAAACAACCGTCCCTTCAGGAAAAAAATGACCAACTCCATGCAACATACATGAATGCAATGCAATATGAGAAATAAACAGTCTCACCTAACAGGGAAATAAGTACAATCACACACACTTAAACCAACAACATTCAAGATAGTTACACAAATACTTTGTTATCGATATGTAGTCCCAAATGTTCTGATAAATGACAAGGGTGAAGGATGATGCCCCAAGCAATGTGTATAGTGCAAGGGAAAAGATGGAGGACACTTGGGTCCAGTGAAAAAGCAATGTGCACGATGAAAACAATACCAAGCAACTGATAGTGCCCCAGAGTACAGACGAAGTAAGCAACGTAGCTTGTGTAGGTGATTGAAGATTTAGATGATCCGTGAGTCGTTGTTTCAAAATATTTGAAAACGTCAGCAAGATATAGGATGAGTGCCATGTGAGAGACACAAATTTCATTTTGTAAATGTGTTTTTACAAATTTTTAGTCCATTTTTGAAGTATTTCAATGTCTTTGGTTTTTAGATGGTTTTACAATTTTTAGATTTTTTGACAAGTCGGCGAGAATTTGTATAAGAGATCAAAGATTTCCTAAAAATATGTGCAATTGACTAAAGGCAAAGGTAAAGGCGTTAGTTAGCAAATAAAATTCCCAGCGAGAAGAATTATAAGAAAAAAATAATTATTTAATAAAAATAATCATCACAATAGGTGAAAGATAGAGGAAAAATAGAAGAAAAATGATAAGAAATGACATACGAAATAGGTGTAAATCATTTCAAAGATTGTAATGAAGAAGTGACATGAGGGTGACAATAAGCGCCCCAGCGTATGAAAATGAGTAAAAATAATTATTTTAATAGAAAAATAATCACCTCAATGGATAGAAGAAGGGCTAGAATGATCACGGAGGAAAAAATGCCCCGGGGGCATCGCGGCAAGACCTAATATACCCACCTAGGGGATTAAATCAATCACGATCAGTTCATTTGTACTCGCGAGTCTTTGCAATTTTTTACCACGAGCAAGAGCGATAGTGTGGATTGAGATGGCAAGGGCTCTACCGAGAGAAGGAAGGCGATGAGCGGATTGCATCCGAGAGTTCATGCGAGACCCAGCGGATGGACCCTACGTGAGTGGCCTACCCCTCTTGGTGAATTACGCATTTAATGCACATTTTTAGAGCATTTTAGGCTAGGTAGAAGAATTTCGACGTATGCACGTACGCACATATATCGATGAAATATACATGTACGTGTACACGTATATGTCGAAAGAATGGATACGCGCGTTCATGTAACCGTTGGAGGAAAGCGACGAGGATGTGCACACGTGTCGGTAGAAAGGGCCATATACGCATACTAGGTGGGGGTAACTGGGACACGCACGCATCAAAACCAGAGGTATGCATACGCACAGTATCGATGAAGTATACGGGTATACACATGCATCAAAACCAGCGGAATGCGCGTACACGTATATGTCGAAAGAAAAAAGAGCACGCGCATTCATGTAACCGTTGGAGGGAAGCGGCGAGGATGTGCACGCGTGTCGGTAGAAAGGGCCACATATGCATACCGGGTGGGGGTACTTGGGGACACACACGCGCGTGCATGGAGACTAGTGCGCCGATGTTATATTGGGTGCGTAGGTGTCGAATGGGCAAGAAACAACAGAGGGGCACATATGCTTGGAGATAGGAGAATATGTGTCGGGATGGACGCGCATGCATTGGACAAGGCGCACACGTGTCGAAGAAAGCGTAGAACATCCTTCCGGAAAAATGGCTAAGGAGAAAAGAAGAAAAACTAGAAGAAAGTGAATTTTTGTAAGAAATAAGATGGAAGAATGGTGATTTACTAACAATTTTATATAGAAGTGTTAAGCGATACATGTGTGCTTTCCTATTTTGTAGCGTATACTACCCATCTTGTAGACCCGTGAGCGATATGGTTGGCTAGCGACAATAGAGGCCCATTGGACGATGATGATAGAGCGACATTAGACAACCTTCTATATGTTATGGGATTGGCACATGTGGTGATATGCCCTGATCATATTAGACCATGGCCTCTAATGGCTATAGTAGAGCGAGGGCACGGTGAGAGTCATTGCTTTCAGCTCCCGACCAAGGAGGTCACGATTACTCTTGAGGGTGTGTGGCATATTATGCGGGTCCCGATTTAGGATCAACTTATCCGACTTCTATGATCTGTTAGACTGATATTACACGAGATATCATAGAATTTTTGGTGTCTCAAGATACCACGACGTGAGATGGCCATTAGGCTATTGCGGTGCATTAAGGACTTAGAGCTAGACCAAGTAGTGGTTTATATGATAGCCTTCGTTAATGGAGTCTTACTCCCTGACAAGACAGTGCTTCATTTCTGCTCGGCCTCCTTGGAGTGATACATGGTTTGGTAGAGGGAGAGACCTATTCACAGGGTCGAGTGCATTCTAACACATCTATATTGGGACCTTCACTTGATTACCTACTACCATCAGAAGACGGTAGGACCATCCCGCTTGCTTTAGATTTGGGCGTGCGACCACATTTCCATTGGTCGTTATACGCACCCAAAATTACGTGTGCTACATTGTCGAGAAAATAGTTATAAAGGTCCCCAATAATGAAGGTGTTCGAGCTCCAAAACACATTTCGGTATATATTTGTAGCCTAGATATCCTTGCTTATCTTTTCCTTGCATTTTCCCCCTTCCCCCTTCTTTTTGTGCTTGTTTTGGCCTTGGTGCGGGACCTCCACCCTACCCGGGTGGTGGTTATAAACCACCACCCTTCCCGGGGTGGCAGTTCAAAAACCACCGCCCTACTTGGGGCGGTAGGGCGCGATCTGGTCAATTTTCCTAGAATCTTCACATGAACAATTACATGTAACGGTTCACTTAAGTTTATTTTTGAACGCGTCCATGAGCCGAATTTGCTAAAAATAGCTTCGTTTGCTTGGTTCTCCTTGTTCCTTCTATTTTAAAATAGATTTAAAGAGTGGAACTACCTCTTCAATTCCTTGTGCATGAAGTAACCTTATATCCTTTATTCCTATATATTACATGCTTGTATTCAAGCAAAAAGCTTGAGAATTTTATGTATCTTGCATTTATGTTGTAGTCAATTAAACTCCGATTATAAGAGGAAGGAATCCCATGCGCACCGGCTTATCACCCAAGAGAAGATGAGCACTCACCCGAGACATGTGCGGGTGTTGAGTTTCTCTTTATGTGAGTTTTTAGTGGGAAGCATTCATCAATGATTAGTATATGAGTATTCAGAAAGAATTTTAGACATACGAGGATTACGGGGCTCGGGATGGCCTCCAGATCCTTGTAGGTTCTTGATTGTGTTTTAAAAGACTCCATAACATATAATATAACAAAAATAAAGCTACAACCATTCATTCATAGCATGAAAGGAAAGATAACTTCTATGAACAAAATATACATGAAACCCACGATATTCATATCTAATTGCAATCGGTAACTCATCATTGTATTCATTGTTTCATTACTGAATAGCCATAGTGGGGGAAGACTTCAATCATGCACATCACTAGGCTTGGACAACTACGCAAAAACAGAAAAGAAATTACAATGCTAAGCTCAATACATTCATTTCTGCATCATAGCCCCACTCGTAGTAATCCTATAAAGTTTTACCCATGTTAACTCTCTGTGTGTGTATCTCTCCTATCTTTTCCTCTTAGGTCTCTCTCCTTTTCTTGGTCCGCAGGCACTTGTATTTATCACCTTCCTACGCTGCCAACTCGCCTTGTTGCACGCCCTCAAATCCGTCGCCAAGTGTCGAATGTGGTCCCTCAGTGAGCATGTTTCCTTAGGCCTGAGCTCTCCACTCCATCTCATGATGGTCTTCTAGAAGATTCCTTTGCTGGCATGCTCTTTCCTAGGCTAATTATTTCCGGCCGACATGTTATCCGTATGCAACCGATCACACTTTTCACATGTTATACCTTTGTTGCTTGAATCGGCTAAGTCCACGAACCTCCTTTCATGTGTTGCGCGCACTATATGCTTCCTTGATCTTTTTATTTGAGTGATTTTTCCTTGTGCGCCATCCTATAAGCGGGGTCACATGCCCCCACGCGCCTTCATACTTAGTCAATATTTTAGGGGCCCAACATCACCCCACACTACACTGTTCTCCGCCCTCGGAAACATTCTACTTGACCAAGGTGCAAGTTGGTTCAATGGAACCAAGATGTAGATAAATATTACAAAAATGAATAAGGAATGAAAGAATAGGGGAAAGAATGAAGAATTGGGGGGAACATTAAACCAAAAGGTGGGGAAGTCCTTCAAGAAGACTACCTTTAACTTACTCCTTATATCAACCTCGTTGCGCCTCCGACAGAGGTCACCAACCAGAGGTTTACCTCATCAAAACTTAGGCTAGGTCCCGGGTGCCCTAAGTGTCTACAATTTGTTCCATATCTTTACCTAGGTCTATGAGCTTTTCCATTCTCCTAGTAATTTGAGGATATAGTTCCTTCGGTCGTGTCATGGTTGAGCCCCTTAGTGCCTCATTCTCTTCGGATCTTCTTTCTACTTCCGTCGGGACTCTATCCCACTCCGCCTGTTTCCTTTATTATTTTCACGGAACTCTTTAGCTCCGCTTCAAGTGTGGTGACTAAGGAGCTTGCCACCTTATATCTATTGGCACACGTGTCATATGCGGCCTCACAGATTGGGAAGCAACCTTTACATCTGTGAGCACCTTCTTATACTCGGCAACCAAGCTATCGCCTTTAACCGGTCCTCCTCCTTGGTGCGTGGCTACTTCCTCCACTGATTCCAATGCCAAGGGACGTTAAGTCTTCTAGGAATTCCAACGTTGATGCATACCTGCGGGGGATAGGCATTAGATCGAGTGTTTTAAGATGATGGTGCTTTTATCAAGTCTACTTTCGTGTAGACCTCCCGCACCTTTACCTTTTCCTCCTTGAGCTCGTGCCTTGGCTGTGCACTAATTAATTCCTCATGTTTCAAGCTTTTGGCCACCTTAGCCAAATCTTCCTCCTTCTTGGCCAGCTTTCCCTCTAAATCCCTTATGTTTTCATTCTCGCGTGAATAGTCTTGCCTCTATTTCCGGTGCGACCTTGTTTAGAGCATTACATACTTGCTCGCCTATGAGCTCCGGGAATTTACTAAGGGTTGTCTCCTTATACTCCGGGCGCAGTGTGATAAGTGCCTTTGGCGAGACTTCAAAGTCTATCTCATCGACATGGGATTCAAATGCCCAAGAAAGCATCTTCTTGATCCTGGGGTATGTGCCCTCCTTCTCAAACGATCCCATGGCTATAAGTCTTTTGGTGGGTACCATGCTCTGGAATCGTGTGCGTAGCACCTTCTTCTGAAGTTATCCACGTAGACCATTATCTTCCCATTCGCATCTAGAGGACTTCTTGCTCGCCACTTTGGTTATTTTCTCCTTTGTAAAATCTTTGGCCCTCTGTCCCCGACATCCCTCTCATCTTCCTTGTATCTTGTGCTTTCATCTCCTTGTGCGCCTTTCGCGCGTGAATATGAACTCTTTATTTTCTTCTCCACTCTCCTCCTTCGAGTCATGACATAACTAACTATGCGAGGTTCCAGTGGTTCCTTGTCTTTTCTCGGCTCTTTCTCCTCATCGCCACCCTCTTCACTCTCATCCTCTCCTTCTCCCGAGATATCTCTCCAAGATGTCGATCGCCTTTGAGTCCGCCTTCTTCATCTACCTTCATGCGCTTCTTCCCGAGAGGTTGCTTTAGTCGGGAGATCTCGCCTTCTCTTCTTCCTCTTGTGACTCCTCCAAGGTGGTGGATTGTTTAGGCACCCCTACTTCGGCATCTTCCCTTTACTAGGGACTTCTTCCTCCAAACATAGGTGCTTCAGGCAGGCGCGCTCGTAGAAGGCATGCTCATTGTCTAAGCAAGGTTAGTACACTTGGTGCTCCTTCCTCTCCTATGCCCCTCTTCTTAGACACTAACTTCTTCATTCCTAGGGGTCTTCGTGTATGGATATTTCATCCACCAAGTATGCACCATTTTTGAATTTCGGTCTTATCCGCACATATACACGCGCGTTGCAGATCCTCCAAAGCAATAGGAAGTGTTATTGGTCTATTCATGTGGATCTCATGCGACACGTAATTCTCCACGTACGTGTGCTTACCTCCGTGATAGTTTAGTTTCCTCCTCATATCCTTGTGTTCTGGTCCAATTTTCCTAGCTCTAGCCTTAGGTTTTTATTATTTAAATTTGTTCACTCCGCTGGAAGTACTAGGCGGTGAGCGTGAAAGGGAGCTTGTACAAAGGGCTCCATAATTCATCGACAATTTTAAACCTACCCAAGCAATATTAATCGTACACCGCGAACTCGGCTTCTCCTTGTGTGGCTTCGGGATTTGTTCGTCGATCCTCCACTCCACCCCGAATGCATTTCTCAAGCGCGTATACCATTTTTCAAGCTGCGCTTTATGGGGAGCCGTCATTGTATCACATGCATACTTTTCAAACCTCTTCGCGGGTGAAGGGTCTTGATTGGGTACTCCACACAAACTTATATGGTGCATCCAACACTCCAACTTCTACAAATACTATGGTGAGCAGGACATTACTTAAAGAGAATCATGTCCCCTTCCTTTGCACACTTTACAATTTCCTCAAAGCAATGTATGCAGATAAGTTGTAAATAGTCCCCTCTGCAATCTTCCTGTAGACATGCAGCCATGGCTTGTTGACTTGTGTCCACCTTTCTTGGCCATTCAATTTCGTTACCAAGTGCGCGGCCATCTTCATAACTGGGTCCTTGATGTCTGAGATGTCATAATACCGCAATCCTTTCTTATAGGCATACTCTATGATGGTCTCTTGAATAGCTTCCTTGTCGCCAAGGTCATCTTCTAGCTATCTCCCTCACATATGAGGCTTGTAAACCGTGCAATGCGAAACCGGGAGTTACACGCATCTTGTACCCAACAAAGTGGAAGTAGTCCTCATGAAACCGAGACATCAACCACTAGTACAAGCGATCCGGCTTCCCAAAATAAAGCAACTCGTAGAGTTGCAACAACCCTGCCTTCGCCAACTTGACCTTCACGTCATCATTGGAGATAGGCAACCCTTCAGGTGTTCACTTGTTAGTTGGGCGTACCAGTTCTAATGTCATTTATTTCTCTATAGTGCTGGTGCAGTGATTATAGTCACTAACTGGTATGTTTCTCAAATGGGATTCCCATTCCTTTCCCATCATCACTCCATTAGGGTACTGCATTTCTGCATACCATTCTTCGTTTGTTTCCACCTCGGGTTCTAGTTGTTTAGCCTTCGCTTTTCCCTTCCCTTTCTTTGGTGCCATGGTCAAGGTAATTATATTACTCCAGTCCTCTCCTTGTTACTCTGTTTTCCTTCTCCCAACCTTCGATCTTAGATCCGTGATACAAATCTCCTAAACTCGTGCCCTAGTTTGTTGAACCCTAACTTCGATACATTCTTCACAAGACAACGCCTTTTCACTTCGTTCCACGCCCGTGTAATTCCTTCCTTCTGGTTCACAATCTCAAACTGGCTCTTTACTTGTTTGATCACATAGATCTTCTCTCGATTGAATCTGAAAAAGTCCTAGCTTATATCTTTCGCTTATATCTCCAACTCTTTGTTTTCGCAAAGTAAAATGAGAGTGCCCCGACCCTCTATTTATAGTTTTTCCTTTTTCTCGGTCATTAAATGCTACTTTACCTACCCCATAATTTGTTCATTTAATGTATCTTTTTAAAACAAAACCCATCTTCAATGACTTTACTCACGTGCCCTTCCCGCATGAAAACCCCTCCAACCCGACAGAGACTCTTACATGCGCTTTAGCCTGCGAAGGCACTTCTTCCGTCCGCATTCTTTCTTTCGCCTACCTCGTATTGCTTTAAATGCACTTCATTTTCCTTTGTACGCAGGATCTATGAGTAGCTTTACCCTGGCACCAACCATTCTCTCTTTTCTCTTCATCTCTCTTTTAACTCGGGCTACTCAACAAGGCTCTTCAACACAACTTCCTTGGTACTTTTAAAACACGTGCTTCTTCACTTTTCTCCACCCCACACTTAAATGATGTGTGGTCCTCTGTGCACTCATAAATTCTCCAAAAAATAGCAATAAGGTTACCGTGCACCCGAGGTGCAAAACAAAACAACAACGTGAAAGGGAAACACAAGGAAAAGAAAATGCATAAGGGAAAATTCTAGATTAACTGGCAAAATTGCCTTATTTACAAACACCAAGAAGACTTATTTATAGTAGGGCTTCACCTACCGCCATTGAAGTGTCTAGTAAATTCCGTTCCATCCGGCAGCTTGTAATTGGCACACGCCCGAATCAAGGATGTACGAGATTGTGTAGGGACCTAACTAATGGAATTTCAACTTCCCAGGATGGCACAGAAATTTAGAATCATACAGTAACACCATCTGCCCAACCTCAAACTTTTTGTTTCTAATATGGTGATCATGCCAAGCCTTTTTCTTTTCCTTTTTCGTTGTTTGGCTCCAACAGGAAAGTGATCATCTCTCATCTAGTTTCATTAGTTCATCAATTCTTTCTTCCAACACTTGTTCATTGGCTAATCCTCCTGTGCACGCTATTCGCAGAGAAGGTAACATAAATTCAACTGGAAAAATAGCTTCACACCAAACACCAATTGAAAAGGTGTGGCTTTATTTATTATTTTATACGTAGTCCTGTAAGCCCATAAAACTACTGATACCTTGTCATCCCAATCCTATCTTCCAACATCATAGATCTTGGTCAAGGTATGACTTAGTATTTTGTTGAATGCTTCCGCGGTTCCATTTGCTTGTGGGTGATAGGGTATAGTCTTATGATGAGCTACCATGAACTCGGACGCATAAAGAGGATCCTCATGGTCTCATTTTGAAAATGTGTACCCCTATCACTAGTCAAACTTAAAGGGCATCCATACCTTGTGATAATGTTCTCCCATAGGAACCTTGCCGCCGTGTCGCACGTGTAATCTTTAGTTGGGGCTGCTTCCAGTCCACCTTGTGAGATAACTGCTCAAGTGATGACATAACGTGACCTGGTCCTACGTGTTCTTTGGTGCAAAAGGTCCTACAAATTCTATCACCAACTCTTCAAAAGGCTCTGCGCAGAATAGGAATAGGGTGTAAAGGCATTTCATCTCTCCTTCCTCATTTTCCAATGTGTTGATAGTGGTCACATGCTTTACAATAATCTCTACAATCCCTGTACAAGGTTTCCCACCATAAACTTGTCATTAAAATCTTGCGCACGGTGGCATCACCTACGTAATCGCCACCTGCACTTCCTCCGTGTGTTTCCTCCATTATGGCCAGACGCTCATGTTCTAACACACACCTGCGTAAAACTTCATCATGTCCCACTTTGTATAAATCTCCACAAATCAACATGTAGGGTGCGATGCGTATGGCCAACTGATTTTTGTCCAATGCCCTCATTCCATCCGGTGCCACACCTTATTTTAAAAATACAACAATCTCTTCCAAATCTGAGGGCATGCGCCACAATCTAAAAATTTACATGTCCGGCATTGTTTCCTCAATACTTTATGCGTTCTCTCGAATCAATTCTTGACATGGGATGATCGGGTCCACAATTTCTTTTTCTGGGCTTCACTACAACGGTGAACTCAAACTCTTGAAACAACAACACCCATCGACATATGTGCCCTTGAATAACAAGCTTGTTTACTAAATACTTTAATGCCATGTGGTCGGTGTAGAATACAAAAGGTGTTGCCAGAGAATCTTGTCAAAATTTGAAAAGTGCATAGATCATTGACAATGCCTCATGCTCGCTTGTGGTATAATTCTACTTTGCTAGTGTTAACTTCCTACTCGCGAAATAGAGAGGATGATCAACAATCTCTCACCGATTGTGCAAGTATTGCTGCAATGGCGGTTCCTAAGGCATCTACATGTAAATTGAAAGGCTTGTCTCGAAGAGGGAAATCACAAAATAGGCACGGTAATAAGCCTATCTTTTAATGTATCAAACACCCTCTCGTGCCTTTCCCCAATGGAATGTACTTTTGTGTCTAAGGAGCTCCTCTAAATGCACGCGATCTTGGCATACCCCTTAATGAATTTTCTATAATATCCTCGTATGCCTAGGGAATCCGCATGCTGTGCTCTAGATAGTAGGTTCCCTTAACCCCGCAATAACCACAACCTTAGCGAGATCTACCAAAATCCCTCCTTACATATGATATGCCCCAATAAAGTCCCAAAGGGTGTAGAAAACACACACTTCTTAATGTTGAGGGATATCCTCAACTGCCTACACCTTTCAAACATTAATCTCAAGTTGTCACAATGGTCTTTAACCAAACCATATACTGTCTAATCATCCAAGTAAACCTGAAGAAACTTATGAATGAAGTCTTGGAATTCTTGCACCATTATGCGTGAAAAAACAACAGGCACATTTTTCAAACCAAAGGGCATGACCATATATGCAAAACTTCCCCACTCGGTGGCAAAATTTGTCTTCTCCGATCCTCTGCAATCTGGACTTGGTGGTATCCTGAAAATCCATCCATAAAGGAATAGATTTCACGCCCGGTGAATCCTTTGAGAATTTCTTCGATGAAGGGGGTCGAAATGGATCAATGACACAAACCGCATTTAATTCCATATAATCCACACAAATTCTAATCCACCCATCCTTCTTGATGCTAATTACCATCGAACTTATCCATTCGATTCTTCTACCGCCTCAATGATCCCGTAAGATATCATCTTATCTATCTCTTCCTTAACCTTCATGCGTAAGTTGGGATTCATCCAGTAGGGCCTTTTTCTAACTGGGTGCGCACCTTCCTTCAGTTTTATCCTCATTTCCCCTAAGGAATGGTGGATGCCTTTTATCTCATGGTACCCGCGTGGGAATAAATCCTCGAATTCACGTAACAGATCAATGATCCTTGATACTTCCTTCTCCATCAAATAATCCCCAATAATAGCTTCCTTAGGTTTTTCTCCTGAACCGATGTTAACCTTCTTTGTCTTTAAAGGCTCATGGTAGGCACGCACACGAGCATTTGCACTACCCACTACTTCACGCATCCCCCACTGGAATGCCTAACATTTAAACTCTTTGACTCCTCTCCATCAATTACATATCGACTTTCCCTTTTCCTTTTCCAAACATGCGCGCTCAAGCTGTAACTCTTCTATTTTTTCAATCTCTTCAAACGTGCCTCTAATCCCTGGTTCACCTAGTAGTACCTTGATACCTTACAAGGCCTTATCAACCAATGGTTTGGTAATCCGATGCTCAAAGGCTTGAATAAGATCAGCCGCAAGCTCTTGCCAATTCCTTGTTTGGTGGCATGTCTCGAATGAATGTACCATACGCGTGCACAACCCTGCAGTGTAGAATACAAATTATGCACCCAGAGGGATGGTGGCAAGGCCTCTGCACCTTCTTTCTAGACACGTTAACACTCCTGGATATGGAAAGAGGCAGGCTCCTTCCCATGGTACTCCTTGATGATGGTGGGTATATTACTTCTAGAAAATCGGAGAGAGCAATTCTTACCTCATGCCATTCTAAAAGGCTCTCCTAATGCATGGCCCACCAATCAGCTTCGTGACAAGAAAGATGTAAGTCAGCATCTCCCTTCATTCCTTTTCATTTTTCCACTGAGCTTCTATCTCCTGTAGAAAGATCTCAGGGAAGGCTCCTCCGGAGTATTTGGGTAGTTCTTTTCCCCAAGTGTTTGTTGAACCATGTGTGCCTTAGTTACCTTGGTCATCGATCCTCTCAACTACCATCCCATTAATTTGTATGTCCCATGTGCCCGATTATCACATACTAGGATGGTGGTATCACTCATCGACCGAGCATCCTCAAATTGGATAACCCAGTTAATAGGGTGTACCATCTCTCGGGTCTACGATTGAGTGCACATAAATTTTGTCCAAAACCTCTTCTCCCAATGGTTCAATATACGACGTTAACTTCCCATCAACCGGGGGTATAATAACCCACTCCTCTTTGTTCTCAAAACTAATGTACCCTTTATTGGCGGAGGTCCACATTATTCTTGTAACACCAAGGGCACCCAAGTAGTGCTAGGAAATTGTCCGCCTCGGTGAGAGCTAAGACTTGAAGTCCCCATAATCTTGGCTCCTTGGATAGTAATAGCTACATCTTTCAAGACATCGATGGGAATTACCTTAGTCTTGTTAGCCATATACAACACATTTGAAGATGGCTATAATGCAGTCTCCCCATTTGATGCCATGCATCCAAAGTCAAAACATGAACCTCCGCGCCATATCAATGAGTATATTGTTGAGGAGCTATCCATCCAAAAATGCATTCAACATAATATCCTTGTCATAGTCGAGGTTGTGTTGGGGAAGGTTTGCATGCAAGACCTGCCTCTCGTGCTCTTCTCTTGTGCATGGTACCTTCTCCCTCAACTAGGATCCTAGCAAAGGAATGATGTTCTCCTGCCTTAGCATTTTACACACTTCCTTAACCTCATCTAGGTCATCTTTTTGTGCCTCGATCCTCCTTCCTTGTTCCTCCCTCCTAGATTTCTCCTTTAGACATTGGATCTCCCCTTGCAGGCTTCGAATAACATCCATGGTGTCCTGATATATCTCCTTTTGATGTGAGGGTATGGGTACTTTCCATGAATGACCTCTTCTCTTAAAACGAGGCTCTTCTGTCTTGGTATCTCTCTTGTGTGCACGGCTCACGCCTTGTTGTTACCAAAATAGGCTCCAAACCTTCATCCCGTGTTACCCGAGGCATCCATTATATGTCCTGTCTTCCCGATGCTAACCATCATAGTGCCTTTTTCCTTCCTATGCTACTAATTCATATGCTCATATAGCTTTGGGCACTCCTCATACTTATGCTTCTTTCTACACCATGAGCACTGCAACAAGTCTAGGCACTCATGCTTGTAATGTTCTGTAGATCCACAGTTGAAACATGTCCCTCTTAGGAACTCACTCCTTCAATTGCGGTTACCTCATCCATGTAATCCTCCTCGAAAACAATTTCCTCGCGTGCCTCCATCTGCGCACTCCTCATAACGGTGATCATCATTTTTAGAACTACTAGCAATGCTAGTTTGGCACACCCCATGATCAATGGCCTCATGTATCTCGATCAATGAGCCTACATGATTTAGTATCATGGGTCATGGATGTGCAAATCTTGCAATAACATGATAAATTCTTTACGATCACACACTATAGCAAGGGACATCGGCATCATGGTCCCCATGATGATTTCACAATCAAATGTTACAGCGCATACCATACTGGGGAAATTATCCTTAATGTGCTCCTCTATCTTAGAATTTGTGCACCACAAACCACTATGAGTCTCATGGACCGAGTTCACAAATAGATTTTCCAATTGTTTACCCATAACAGATGAATCGAGCCTCAAGAATGGGATAACGCTAGTATCGATACTACCAATGGCTTCGGCATGCAAGGCAACCTCCAATGCTTCACGTGGATTTGTGGAAGTCTTATGAGACATGGCCCTTCTAAAAGGGTGATCAATCCTCTAACAAACCACTGCGTGCATCTTGAGAAGGATGTATATCATATGATAATTTAGACAAGAGAGTCTTAAAGTGCACATCATACTCCCATACACTCTCTGTCATTCCTTGTTATATCTCCTTCAAAGTGCTAATGCTTTTTACTTGAACTCAGGAATGTGGAACTCTTCCAGGAATGCATTCTTTAAGGTAGTGTAATCCACCACTATTTGATGAGGATCATACTTTCTATACTAGCTATGCGCATGCCCTTGCAACGTGGTTACAAATTGACTAGCCTTTCATTCTGGGGTTGTGATACCTTTCGCACGCCATAGCAATTCACACTTGTGAACATGTTCCGCAACATCCTCAATGCCCCTATAATCTAGTAAGTGCAGAGACATTTCAAAGAAAAACATGAGGTGGTGGTGGGGTCCTTGTCCGAACTGAGCCTTGGTTCCCTCCGGTGTTTCCTCCACTACCACGATCCACTGAGGTCCATTGGGTCTGTGCCTCTAGAGCCACTAGATCCACCGGGACCACTGGGTCCAATAGGGCTGTAGGAGCTGTGTCAAGTGCCCCGTGGTCCCACCGCTGTGCGTTGATGGTTTGCGATGGTGCCCCCACCATCGCTACTTTGTCCCATGCCCCTTGTTGTGAGACCAAAAGTTTGTACACTTGCCCCTTGTCCAAAAACTCCTCCAAATCTTTGGAATATGTGTAGCCATAGAAGAAGGGAATGTAAAATTGTATCTCCTTGGCATGGATATTTTTCTTCCACTAGTTTCAATTTGGATCAATACTTCTTCTGGTTCGGGAAAACCAAGTGCCGGGGCTCTCCATCCTTGGGTGGGTTTAGATATGCACCAACGACTCTCCTTGAACTCCATGTAATGAACTCTCACCGGAGAAGTCTGAAGGGGTCTACCTCACGCGCTTCCCAATATGGGATAACATAGACTACTCGGGCTCCATGTCCTCCGCGTGAACCTCAATTCCTTCCCGCAACGTCTTCTTCCATAGATCCATCACACTAGTAGCTTCGGCGCCGTCTAGTAATCTCCCTTTCATGTGCTTCACCATAATTGAGTTGTCTTTCTTACCTCTCCTTTTCGTCGTGTCATCGCCATCTTCCTCCACTGGAGTTTCCTTACCCAATGCTAAGAATGGTTTAGTTGGCCATTGGGAGCGCTTCTAGACTCATGGTAACCATCAATATCTTCATAGATATAGGGATAACACGTAGAAATGATCCCTAGGTTCTCGTAGAAACTTGAACTCAACCTCCGGACAATAATACGTCGAAATGGTGTATTCCAACATGTAGATAACTAGTACTTCTCCCCACTAGTGATCTACAACACGGGTCCATGTCGATCTGCATCCTACAACCTTTTGTAGTCTTCTTTGGTCCATATCCATGATCCTTAATGCCAACTTGATCTAGATGTAAAGGGTGAAAGCCACCTAAATAACTATCTTGAGAAGCAAAGAAAAAAGTCTCATATAGGTCATGGTAGAGATTCTTCTCTACCCATCTACGTGTATCAAACTCAGTCTAGTGCTAAATCTCTAGGAAAATTCACCCTCCATTCTCTTGAACCATGATTCAACATTTTCAATGTTAATCGATCCATCATTACTCTTTACAGATCATGATGCATCCTATATCCCACTACAACTTTGAAAAGAGGTCCTGCAAGAACCAAGATGTAGTCAATTTTACTCCCATTATAAGGGGAAGGACTCCCATGCGCACCGACCTATCACCCAAGTAGAAGCTAAGCACTCACCCGAGGCACACACTGTGCCTTTGAGTCTCTCATTTATGTGATTTTTTAGTGGGAAGCATTCATCAATGATTAGTATAAGAGTATTTAGGAAAGAATTATAGACATACAACGATTACGGGGCTCGGGATGACCTCCAAATCCTTGTAGGTTCTTGACTATGTGTTTTAAAAGACTCCATAACATATAATATAACAAAATAAAGCTACAACCATTCATTCATAGCATGAAAGGAAAGAGAACTTCTATGAATGAAATATACATGAAAACCACTGATATTCATATCTAATTGCAATAGGTAACTTCATTGTATTCATCGTTTCATTACAAAGAGCCATAGCAGGTAGACTGCAGTCATGCACATCACTAGGCTTGGACAACTACGCAAAAATAGAAAATAAATTACAATGCTAAGCTCAATACATTCATTTCTACATCATAGCCCCACTCGTAGTAATCCTGCAGAGTTTTACCCATGTTAACTCTCTCTGTGTGTATCTCTCCTATCTTTTCCTCTTAGGTCTATCTCCTTTTCTTGGTCCACAAGCACTTGTATTTATCACCTTCCCCTTCCCGCGCTACCAACTCACCTCACCACACCCTCGGATCCGTCACAAAATGTCGAATGTGGTCCCTCGATCATGTTTCCTCGGTCTTGAGCTCTCCACTCCATCTCATGATGGTCTTCTAGAAGATTCCATTCTTTGGCATGCTCTTTCCTAGGTGGCATGTTATCCATGTCTGTTCGATCACACTTTTCACGTGTTCTACCTTTTTTCTTATATCGGCTAAGTCATGAAACCTTTTGCGTGTCACGTGCATTATATGCTTCCTTGAGCCTTTTATTTTGTGTGCTTTTACCTTGTGCACCATCCTATAATCGGGGTCCCGCACACCCACGCGCCTTCATACTTAGTCAATATTTGGGGCCCAATAGTTGTCTTTGCCATAATTTTGCTAGGAACTACATAGCCAAGTTAAGATCTTTTGTGCTATCTTTCTTATACCCGCATTACGTCCAGATTGCTTCAAATCTTCCATTACTCAAGAACCATCCTCTTGTTATTGTTCTTTGCATTCTTAATCCTTGCACTCACATGAACACTCAGAGAAAGAAAGGAAAGAACTTAGGGGACAGATACTCATACTACTAGATTTTCTAAAGCTCTTGATCTTTGAGGTTGGAGTTGTGTATTTGTTTGTTTTGTTTTTCCAAATCGTCATTTACACATAAAATAGAGTAGAGAAACAATTCATTTCCATTAATCACATAATTACAAGTAGATCAAATCAATAGGAAGTTTTCTCTTCAATATTACCGGGGGAGGTAGTGGGTGAATAATAGCTGTTGGAGTCATGATTTGTTCTTCACTTACGAGGTAGGGTTAGAGATATTTTATTTAAATTAGAGTAGATCTTAGATTTAGATTCACACATTTACATAGATAGCTAGCTACATCCAGAGTTATTTGTGTTTAAATTGTTTATTAGATTAGGTGCATTGTGCGAAAAAATAGAAAAACACAAAAAAATATTTCCATAGATTAGTTTGTTTTATTGCTTTGTTATAATATATTGAGAAAACACCAAATATATAGTTTATATTTCCTTTGATAGATAGTTTATTTAAAAAAAATCAATTCATTTTGCATGACCATCAATTTTCCGTAGCAGAGGAAAAGACCTAAAGTTGTGATCCTCTGGTCCCACAACCCAATGGGCTAGAATTAATAAGCGACATTGACATAAGTCTATGCTTAACAATCTTATGCACACCGCCACATATGCAGAGAAAATAAGAATGTTAAAGACCTTGAACATAGCTGGGGACTGCAATCGAGCCTACGAATTTTGGAATGATACTAGAAATAGGATTTGATTGCAAGCATGACCATATAAGGGACTCGGCCTCAACAAGTCTTTGATTGTGACCCAAAGGTCATGACCCAACAACAGCCTACTAGTCGATTAGATATCGACACTAGCCTATGCACACAGTATTCATATCCTCACCTCTTCTACCCGATATTATCACACAAATTTCATTATTGATTATAGCAGCAGATTAGGCTAAGACTTTGGACAAGACCGGAGAATCGCCCTTAGTTCCTACAGCTCCACTACACCTTTTGTCTCAATTTCCATGACCTTGTCTAGGAATCCATACAAGGAACATGCATATTACTTTCCATGTATTCCGTAACCAATCAATAGAATCTTGGTTGAACTAGAAATCGATTGGAGTCTACGAGTAGCCATCATATCAAACCCTACCATCATACCCCTTCAAAGTTAAGAGAGTATTCTTTTCCTTAGATTCACAGATTCTGTTATTGCATGTTGAAGACATAAGGTTGCCCAATTATCTTAGTCATCGCCATCACTTTCGCTCCCATTTCAATTCCACACCGGATGTCTTGGCACAACCTCAAGAGGTCGGGTGTGAAGAAGGCCACGTGTTGATTTTCTATCATACAAAAGTGGTGAACCCGACGTGAAGAGCTAGTCTCTAAGTGTTTCCACTTTCATCCATCCTTTATTCTACGGGTATTCTTATACCCCGAATATGTTAGGATATGATGAGTACGGTTGACCCATCCTGGGTTTCGACATGTACCAGTACCAATCAAACATACCACAACAGTCACCTTCACTTTCAACATGGGCAGAAAACCACTCATCCACTCAAAACCCCTCTGCTTCAGGAAACCAATGTTGGTTCTTCTGTACGCATCAAAGAATTGGATCAAGTCACTCAGACTTATCCTCTGAACAATCAAGTTCAAATAACATGACATTCACTGGTGAAGTGAGTTCATCTCCTCGGGTATTATTTTGATAGCCCATTACCATACAATCCAATCAACTCCCCATCTCGATGAGGAGTATTTAGCACAATATGCTAGGAGTGAGCAAAAATTCCAACAAATGAACCAATATTTCGATAGGTTGCAAGGACAAGGTGATGTCCTACTTCAAAACAATAATGTTACCCCTCCACCAATTGACAATACAACCAATGAGGGGTGGAAACATCACGAACAATTCATAGCGGGATACCATTCTCCTCAACAACCTCCAAAGGTTCAACCAAAGGTATCTAAGAAAGGTATCGCCCATCAACGGGCGATGTCATTTCAGCTTTGGTTGATAAAGTTAAGGAGTTAGAGCTTTCCTAGAATACACAGAATTCATATGCCGGGAAAGCATGGGCTCCTTCCTATTCACAAAACTATGGGCAAGTGCCGATCGCACAAAATCTATCGGCATACATGAATACTCCAAATCATGGGGACTTGTTAACTGGGATGGGTACCTTGGGTATGCCTCCTCAAGCTACATATGGATATTTAGAACAATTGCTAGTTGGAAGTGCATTCTCGAATGCTATACCAGCCAGAAAAGAAACATTCCCTAGCTTCGTGCCTTCAGCTCCATATCAAAGTAATCAACCCCCTTATATGCACATGTATTCTAAATCTCCATAGGGGACATGTACTCATACCCAGGTCCATATGGACAATCACAGGGGATGTCATACGCCCCGCCAAATGTCTATGTTGTCCCATTTTAGTAGCCAATGCAGCCCCCACCTCCCCAACAAGGGTCTTCAATGGTGGAAACGTATGCAATGGGGACTTATTCTGAATATCTCAAAGAACCCCTAGATTTCTCTATTCGGGAAGTCATGCTCCCGAGACCCTTGCCTAATCTCCTAAAGTTCAAAGGGGAGGGCGATCCAAATGCCCACATCAAGGCTTATACAATGGCCATTTGAGAGATAATCCCATGGGATGCAGTCGTTGTAAAGATTTTCCCTAAGACACTTGAAGGTATTTCTCTCGATAGGTATTATAGGATACCGGAAGCTTCGATACACTTGTTCAAACAACTCGTGTCATAATTTATCAAAGATTTTGATATGAAAAAGCTGTTGTGAACATGAATGGAGCGAGTTTGAATAAAGGTATTGTAATAGGGACCCATGATCATGAAGCCTTAACTTCACAACCTGCGCAGTGGCACCCCCTTTGGATGGTCGTCAACAAATAAAGATTGTAGGTTTGGTTGAGGTATACGTTGAACCCTAAATAACATTGCAACAAGAGCTATAGAATATTCATTATAGCAATCCCGATCTATCCCGGTTGTGTCAAATAGTGTTCATGACATGCTAAGTAAGCCAATAGGGCTTATCACTTGATTAGTGATTTAACTAAGACCTTTTCACACATTTCCTTTTATATCTAGTGAAGAATTCCCCGCTCATCGATCCACTCTCTTGGAAGCTCTTGGTCTTGTCGACATTAAAATTTTTCTTCGTAATTTCTATTTTTTTATGTATGTATTAGGAATAGGATGTTGTTAAGTATGATTAGTAGTGGCGTCGATAGAGAAGATAACGACACCGTCAAGACTGCCGCCAATAAAGTAGAGTATGGTAACAAAGTAAAAGTACAATAGGAATGTTTTGGTAAAAATTAAATATTTGTCGTAAGTGGTCCGTTAATGTGAAAATATCAAAGTTGGGATAAGTAGAGAAGTAGGGTCTACATGATTAGGAATTAGAAATATTATATTTGTAATAAGGACAAAGAGTGATGTCATAAATATTTTGTGTATTTTATTTGTGGAAAATTATAAAAAGGTGGAACCCATGTGAGATGATAAGGTTCATCTTATCTTAAAAGATAAGCCTACATGTAAAGGCAAGAGTTTAAGCATGGAATATGATTGGTGGAAGAGATTTCCTATCCTATCTTTGAGATAGGGTGGATAATCTGAATTTCTATAAATAAAGAGGCCACCCCCTCATTTAGCATAGAGAGAAGTAGTGAAAATATTGTATGAGTAAGTGTGTAAAGGAAGTCATCATTTAGAAGGTGTGTTAAAGAATCTATTGTGAAGTTTCTCCCATAGTTATTGTTGGAAGGCAAGTGAAGTCAATAACACTTGAAATACCTCATGGGTGAGATTGTAACAATTTCATGTTGATATTATAATTTACACTTACATTTCATATTTGTCATCATTCCTTCGTATCATGGCTATGGTATTCTTGTGTTATGTTTTTGTTGTGTTTCCAGATTACATCCACCAAACTAAAGGTTGTGCATTAGTAAATAATCATAGCACGAGGAGTTCTCGATGGAGAATTATCATAGTGTCGGATTGGTGATGACATTTTGGTTCCGTTGCCAGGACCATTCCTCGTTGGTGGATTTTTTGGAGAGATATTCCCACTTAGTCAGAAAAAATTTGGAGGGTAACCTTGTTTTTACTATGCATAGTAGTTACCATGGTAAAGTCACTTTTTATCATGAATAGTATTTACCATAGTAAAGTCACTTTTTTACCGTGAATAGTGTTTACCACAGTAAATTCATTTTTTACCGCAGTAAGTCAAGTTTTACCATAGTTTACCATGGTCATTTCTATTTTACTGTAGAAAGGTGTAAAGTCACTTTCTATTATAGTGATTCCAATTATTTGTGCACATAAGTCTTGTTAATTGTACTTGTGGGTTGGTATTTCACTGTGGTTATTTTTGAAAATGGGGAAGATTCCTATTTTTTCAGCCCAATCTAATGAAGATGCTTCCTCTTTCATTCAAGAGTTTAAATGATCTTGCATTTGTAATAGCCTCATAAGAAGGGAACAATGGATTGAATTTTTCCTACCTTTTTGGATGGTTTAGCGCTTAGGAGGTTTGAAACACTAGGTGATAATGTGAAAAATTCATGGGATTTATTAACTGAAAGTTTTCTTGAAGAATTTGGTGAACAATGAAATATGCAAATCTCATGATCGATATCACAAAGCTATCCCAAGGAGAGAAGGAGAAGATAAGGGATTATCATGCTCATGTTCTAGAGCTAAGGAGGAAGCTCAATGCCCAGATCCAAAAGGAAGGATTAGCGGATGGGTTGATGAATGGCATGGATAATCTCCTCTATAAGCACTTCATTCTTGGGATGAAGCCAGAGATCAGAAAACGAGTGAAGTATGACCGCCCAGCTACCATTGAACAAGCAAAGGAGATTGCAAGAAGGCAAGAAGAAAGCATGGAAGAGGAGCCCAAAGAAATTGTTGCTAAAGTAGAGCCTACACCAACACCTTTGGTCCAGAATCCACAACCACTCTCGGTGAGCACAAATCTTTCTCCTAGTACATCTACTGAGTATGAAGATTTTCTCAGGAAGATGGGCTAGTTAACTATTAATCTTCTTCAAGGAAAATAATTTAGTTCTCAGGGAGGAGATAGAGGTCCAAAAGAAATATTTTGAAGTTGTATGTTATGGTTGCCATAAAAGGGTCATTATAAGTATAATTGTCTAGATAGAGCTTCTACATCAAGTACAAGAGATAATGATAAAGGAAAAGTGCCTGTGAATTCTTTTGATGTAGTAGATAAGAGCATAAATAATGAAGTAGATGTGTTTGTAACAAAAAGAAAGAAATAAAAAGATAACCAAGATGGAAATGATCCTAAGAATATGAAAGGAGAAACGAGTAAGAAATAGAGGAGAAGAAAGTTGGGTGTGCAGGATTTTCTCGATTTCATAGGAAAAGGACCATACTCCATCTTAGAAGATCTGTCCAAAAGGCCTACAAATATTACATATGGTCAAATCTAGGCTGTCTTCTAAGCTAAGGCGGGAGAGCTGTGAAGTGGACTCAATGCTCAACAAAGGAAGGAGGTTGAGGTCCTTATTTTGGAGCAGAGGCGGATCCCTACGCTCCACAAGGTGAGGTATTATGTAATGGTATTTTAATTCATGATGTCTTAGTTGATGGAGGTGCTTGATTAATGTAATGACCGAGTCTCAGTAATGAATATGTTGGGTTTAAAATTGATCACCCTCAACACTTATGTTAAGGTCATTAAATAAGGGAAAAACTAAACCAGAAGGTGTTGTTTCGAATGTGACAATATCATTATGGGTGTTGTATGTGTGGTATAATTTCAGGTGATGAAAAATGGTACATTGCGCACCCAATGTTGTTGGTAAGGCCATGGCTAAGGAGAGTTCATGTAAGAAACTAATGGAATGAAGGCTTCATGAAACTTGGATGTGGTAGAGAGAGGGTGAAGATAAACGTGATCCCTTGGCATCATAAGGCAAAACCTGTGGATTCAAGTGATGAAATTGATGATTGGACATCCTCGATTACTCTAGTACTAGTGAAGTGGACACAGAAGATGAAGAAAGTGAGGTTGATGTTTCGGTCATGGATATCCTTCCAGTCACACCAACTCATGAACCCATAAAATTATCTAAAGAATAAATTGTTGATTGTCTCCAACAAATAAATATTGGTGATGCTATGATGGAGAGTGAGAAGGAATCCTACCTCCAGCTCTTTCGAAGGTACATACACCTATTCACTTTTGATTACAAGGAAATCCATCACGTAAGTTGGGTAGAACATTCTATTGAGTGGTAGATGGTCATAAGCCTATAAAGCAAATGCCATATAGAATGAATCCTAATTTTTCCAAGACTGTAAAAGAAGAAATAGATAAGTTGCTTGATACAGGATTCATATTTGTTGTGGAGAATTCAGAATGGGTTTCTCCCATTGTGATCTCAATAAAAAAGAATGGGAAACTACGCATTTTTGTTGATTATAGGAAGCTCAACAAGGCAACAAAGAAGGATCATTACCCTCTTCCATTCTCAGATCAGATCTTGGACGAAGTAGCTGGCCAGGAGTGCTATAGTTTTGTTGATGGATATAGCGGATACAACCAAGTTCGTATAGTAGAGAAAGATAAGCTGAAGACCATGTTCACCACTCCTTGGGGAATGTTTGCTTATAGAGTTATGCCTTTTGGGTTGTGTAATGCTCTGGTAACGTTCCAACGCTTGATGAATAGGGTGTTTGAACCCTACATTGGGAACTTCATCAGAGTATTTTTGGATGATTTTTACATCTATGGGAGCAAGATGGACCACCTGCACCAGATGGAGATAACATTTCAAAGGTTAGATGAAGTACAAGCCTCACTAAACCCTACAAAGTGTGTCTTTGGATGTTCTAAAGGTGTTTTGTTAGGGCATGTTGTATCCAGAGATGGTATTGGTACTGATCCTGATAAAGTTTCAAAAATCAAAGAGTTACCATTTCCTATTAATAGAAGTAAGTTGAGATCATTTTTAGGCCATGTGGGTTACTATAGAAGGTTCATCAAGAATTTCTCAAAGATTGCATGACCAGCCACTAACCCAGCTTCTTGAAGAAGGATGTTACTTATGAACCAGGAAATAAAGCGCATGAAGTTTTTGAATAACTAAAGGAAGATTTGGTGTCTTCACCTATTTTAAAGAATCCAGATTGGAGCAAGCCATTCATTGTGTATACTGATGCCTCAGATGCAGCACTAGGAAGTACTCTGAGCCAAAAATATGAAAATGGGAATGATCATCCAGTTTACTTTGGGAGCGAGACAAATGAGCAAATCTTGAGGTAAATTATATCAGAATCGAAAAAGAGGCTCTAGCTATCATTTTTGCTATAAAGAAGTTTAGAAATTACTTGTTAGGGTAGAAATTTATAGTTGTAACAAGTAATCGTGCTCTAAAATATATTGTAAATAAGCCTAACCCATCGGGGATGATAACAAGATGGATAATTTTGCTACAAGAATTTGAGTTTGATATTATAGATAGGCCAAAAAAAGCATGCCAATGCAGATGAACTCTCTCGAGCCTATGATGGTTTAGGATCATCTTGTGATGATGACGATTTCCTAGATGCAACATTGTTATCCCTTGACACAATCCCTAGTGAATACATAGATATTTGGAATTATTTGAATGAATTCAAGTTTCCTGATGGTGCCAATGCAAAGACTAAGAGGAAGGTTACTCAAGCCAGTCTTCCATATTCTATTCTACATGGAGTATTATTTCGAATAAGACCTAATAGACAGCACAAGAGGGTAGTTGGATGTGATCAAGGGAAGGAGCTGATAGAATAATTCCACAATGGTACATGTGGAGGACACTTATCTGGACAACTTACAACAAGAAGGATCTTGGATGCAGGTTATCACTGGCCCACTCTTTTTAGAGATTGTTATAATTATTGTAAGACATGTGATATTTGTCAAACACATGGTAACCGTAAGACTTCATCAGCTCCATTATGCTCTATTCTTCCACTTGGTCCCTTTGAAAAGTGGGGAATAGATATCATTGTAGGTGCACTTCCAACTACCCCACGCCAAAATAACTATATTGTGGTTGGAACATATTATTTAACCAAGTGGGTTGAAGCTAGGCCATTGAAAACAACTTCTATGGATGAAGTGGCAAGGTTCATATATGAACACATTGTCACCAGATTTGGTTGCCCATTAGAAATTGTAACAGATAAAGGAAGTCACTTCATTAATGAGGTGGTAGAAGCCCTAGTCAACAAGTTTTCTATTAAGCACAGGAAGGCAACAACATACAAGCCAAGCACAAATGGACAGGTGGAACAAACAAATTTTGTGTTGTGTCAAATTCTAGCAAAAGATGCAGCCTTGCAGGTACATAAGTGGGATAAAAGGATTCATACAACATTGTGGGTATATAGGGCAACATCAAAGTCAGCAACATGATACTCCCCATTTCAGTTGGCTTATGGCATTGATCCAGTTCTTCCTATTGAGTTTGATATTCCCACTGTGAGAGTTATGAAAAAGGAAAGGATGGATGAAAGTGATTCAGTAAAAGAAAGGTTGGTGCATCTTCATTTTCTAGAGGAAATGAGGGAAATAGCAAAGGATACAAGCTATAAGAAGAAAATGAAGCAAAAGGAATACTTTGATCAAAATATCCGTTGGTCTCCATTTCATGTGAATGAATTGGTTCTAGTATATAATTCCAGATACGAAAAAAAAGGCGAGAGAAAATTTCTTCTGAATGGATTGGGCCCTACAAAATAGTAGTTGTGCATGAAAATGGTACATATCGATTGGAGGAATTGGATGGCACTCCCATTACGAAATGGGTCAACCATGACAAGTTAAAGATTTTCCAAGCACCAGAATAGTCTACTTCGAGGACGGAGTAGAAGCTAGGAAGGGGGAAAATGTTGACATTAAAATTTTCCTCCGTAATTTCTATTTTATTATGTATGTATTAGGAATAGGATGTTGTTAAGTATGATTAGTAGTGGCGGTGATGAAGATAACAACACCGTCGATGCATGTGCCACCAATAAAGTAGAGTACGGTAATAGTCAAAGTACAATAGGAATGTTGTGGTAAAAAGTAAATATTTGTCGTAAGTGGTCCGTTAATGTGAAAATATCAAAGTTGGGATAAGTAGAGAAGTAGGGTCTACATGATTAGGAATTAGAAATATTATATTTGTAATAAGGACAAAGAGTGATGTCATAAATATTTTGTGTATTTTATTTGTGGAAAATTATAAAAAGGTGGAACCCATGTGAGATGATAAGGTTCATCTTATCTTAAAAGATAAGCCTACATGTAAAGGCAAGAGTTTAAGCATGGAATATGATTGGTGGAAGAGATTTCCTATCCTATCTTTGAGATAGGGTGGATAATCCCAATTTCTATAAATAAAGAGGCCACCCCCTCATTTAGCATAGAGAGAAGTAGTGAAAAATATTGTATGAGTAAGTGTGTAAAGGAAGTCATCATTTAGAAGGCGTGTTAAGAAGAATCCATTGTGAAGTTTCTCCCATAGTTATTTTTGGAAGGCAAGTGAAGTCAAGAATAACACTTGAAGTACCTCATGGGTGAGATTGTAACAATTTCATGTTGATATTATAATTTACACTTATATTTCATCTTTTTCATCATTCCTTCATATCATAGCTATGGTATTCTTGTGTTATGTTTGTTGTTGTGTTTCCATATTACATCCACCAAACTAAAGGCTGTGCATTAGTAACTAATCATAGCACGAGGAGTTCCCGTTGGAGAATTATTATAGTGCGGGATTGGTGATGATAGTCTCGCCCATTTGGCTAACGTTACCCCTCCACCAAAGGCGTAGATAAACCATATAGACTTTGAAATTTTCCTCTCGGGGCAGCCCAAAAGGGATATTGGGTTTTTATTTGACCCAGATGCTGAAATAGCTCATAGAGGCGATCGACCCTATTTTTGTAGGTTCAAATCTACAACAACCTGTGTGAAGCACACAATGATCGATGATGGGGCAGTTAATATAGTCCCCTTCTCTTTTCTTCAGAAGTTAGGATATGGGGAGACTAATTTCTCCTCGACACAAAACACATTGAGGGGCTATGATAGTCTCAAGGCAACCTCGATCGGAACCATAGTATTACCAGTCACTCTTGGACCCAAAACGATGCTTACTGAGTTTTATATTATAGATCAAGAAACCAACTATAATATGATCCTTGGTCGCCCTTGGATCCACCGCATGAAAGCAATCCCATCCACCCTATTCCAAGAAGTCAGATTCCTACATTTAGGGAAATTCTTTGTCACTCAAGGTGATCCAAAGCCCTTTGATATACATCTGGCCAACTTAAGGAAAATGCCTAGGGGTCCACTCTGAATTTGAGCTTCCCACCAACCAGTTAAACAAACCAGCAAGCACGTTACCAGAAGAAAAGTTGGTTCCCATGATGGAATTAGAGGTTACAGGTTTGATTGAGGGTATTCTATGGTCAAGGATGAAAGTGTTGTTGTAGAGACAGTCTCGTTAGGAACTACAACAAATATTTTTGAACTATTAGAAAAGGATTTGCCTATCCTTCTCCCCTTTGATTCCATGGGTATGGGACATGCTTTGGGGCTTGGTTCCCTTCAGCGAGATGAGGTTTGTATGGTAGATGTAACCAAGATAAAAGGAGAACTCACAAAGGATGACTCAACATCTGTCTTTCCAAGTAATTGCTGGACCCTCCATTTTGATGGGGCCAAGTGTCACTTCGGTGCCGTAGGCAAGTGCAATCCTTACTTCACCCAAAGGAAGGGTTTTACCTTTTCTTTCAAACTGAATTTCAAATGCACAAACAATGGGGCTGAATATGAAGCTCTCCTATTAGGTCTCATTGTAGCTAAGAGAATGGGAATCCTCAATATTAGGGTGTTGGGAGATTCATAGCTAGTCACAAATCAGGTATCCGAGGTATACGAGACTAGGGCTGAACACCTACAACTCTACAAAACCATCGTGTTGGGCCTAACTAAGGAGTTTGATTTTATATCAATTGAGGTAGTTCACATGAACAAAACCTTCTGGAAGACTCTATAGCAAACTTGCCTCACGCTTCACCCCAAGTAGTGATTTATAGGACACCAACTTCACGGTTTCACTCCGCCAAATCATTGATTCGCAAAGTGCCAGTAACGTCAATGTTGACATATGTGGAAGCTGAAGACCAACTTGAATCTTCAGACCCTGTTGATAGGGACGAGTCAACCTTAAGTTACTTAAATGCTCTAGTAGAGTTACATCTTACTTGTCAAGAGGTAGACTTTCCCTAATTCCACATTCCTCCTCTTATTTTGGCAATCCAATGATTGAGTCCTCTCGGGAAAAGATCTTGAGATTTACGATGTAGAAGAAGAAGGGGATTTGGATTTACCTCTAGCCCCACCTGAGTTTGAGGAGGGTAATGCCTCCTTAATCGAGGGAATGATTGATATAAACATTGGAACAAGGAGGAACCAAAAATCTTAAAACTAGGGTCCTCTCTAACTCCAGAGGAAATAGAAATTCATACCCAAATCCTCAAGGAACATCAGAAATCCTTCACATTTAGTTATAAAGAAATGATGGGGAATTGCACCACACATCGCAGTTCACAATCTCGTCACTAAATCAGACACCAAACCGATTAAAGAAATCAAGACCTATGAAGCCAAAGGTGGCCCTTATGGTAAAAGAAGAGGTAATGAAGCTTCTCCAGGTAGGATTTATCAAGCCCATTGATTATTCACAATGGGTATCTAACATTGTCCCCATCCTAAAAAAGAATGGAAAGATTTGTATTTGCATAGACTTCTGGGACATTAACAAGGCTTGTCCCAAGGATGATTTTCCGCTACCATCCATTGATGTTATCATTGATGCAACAACTGGATTTGAGTTGTTGTCTCTTATGGATGGGTTTTGAGATATAATCAAATCAAAATCTCTACCGAGGATCAAGCTAAAACTACATTTATAACTCCTTGGGGAACCTATTGTTATGTCGTCATGCCATTTGGTCTTAAGAATGTTGGCACTACATATCAATGAGAAATGACCTACATATTCCATGATCTTATTCATAAAATTGTGGAATCCTATGTAGATGACCTGCTGGCCAAGGCCAGGAAGTGTTGTGATCACCTAGAGGTGCTTTGTATCATTCTCTCACACTTGATTGAGTATGGTGTCACATTGAATCTGAAAAAAATGTGTATTTGGTGTAACAGGTGGTAAGCTCTGGGTTACATTATATCTTCATAGGGAATTGATGTTGACCCAACAAAAATAAGATGTGTTAGAAATGGTTCTACCATCAGATGAGTTCTGGTATTAGATATTTTCTTGGGAAACTCGGTGCAATCGAAGGTTCATCCCTGACTTAACCTTCACCATTCATCCAATCAACAATTTGTTGAAGAAATATTATAGCATTGATTGGATGAAGGAATGTGATGAGGCCTTTGAGGTAGTTAAACGATTTTTGTTATCTCCTCCCACGCTAATGCCACCAAGGTCAGATCACCCTTTGATCTTATATTCGCATGGCTATAAACGTTTTGCTAGCTGTATGTTGGCTCAAGAGGATGATGAAAAGTGAGAATGGGTTGTTTATTTTATCAGTCGGATGTTACTTGATTATGAGACACACTACATGTAGGAAGAAAAGGAATGCCTTGCCATAGTTTTTGCAACCAAGCGCTTAAGACATTATATGCTCAATCAAGAAACAAGGGTCATCGTCAAGTCAGACCACTTACGGACATTCCTCATGTAGGGATCCTTGTCTAAAAAGGTTGGGCGTTTCATTACATTAATGGGTGAATTTGAGTTAATGTTTTAAATCAAAAATCTGTTAAGGGTCAAATCATTGTAGATTGGTTGGCTGATAATCCATTAGATGGGGGTGATTTGGTAGATTTGGACTTTCTTGATGAGTGTGTATATTTTGTTGAAACTAGGCCCCTATCTCTGTATGCCCTTGGTACACTGACATTATCAATTTCATCATGGACCACACGTACCTAGAAGGGGAAACGTCACAACAAAGAAGAATGGTTACATGTAATTGCCACTAAGTACATTATCCTAAACAGGTGCTTTATCGCAGAGCATTTGATGGAATGCTATTGAGATGTGTTGATGCTTGAAGAGTCTAAAAATATTCTTTATGAGTCACATAATGGGGTATGTGGTGGCCACTTCGGTGGCCATGCCACTACCGGAAGATACATCGGATGGGCTATTTCTAGCCCACCCTAGAGCATGATGTGGTAGAGTTTTGTGCATAGATGCCACAAGTGTCAAGAGTTTTCCCATGAGATCCACATACCAACACAAGCTTTACAACCAATCGTAACTCCATGGCCCTTCTCCACATGGGGCCTAGATTTGATAGGGAAATTCTCTCCCTTATCAACAGATGGCCATAATTTCATAATCATGGCCATAGAGTATTTTACCAAGTGGGTAGAGGCCATGCCCCTTACCATTGTCCCTGGCTCTATAATCGCTAAGTTCATCCTGAACCAGATCATTTGTAGGTATGGGGTGCCATAGGTCATTATTTATGATAATGGACAGTCTTTCAAAAATGATGAGGTGCGTGAGTTGTGTACAAAGTTCAAAATAAGTCATCACATGGCTTCTCTCTACTACCCTCAGGCTAATGGACAAGTTGAGGCTACCAATAAGACTTTAAATCCATTCACCCCTGAAAATTGTTAATTTTGATAAAAAGATGCATCGAAGATTTTTTAGCCTGAGTAAGCCTAGAATTGATTAGAGGCCCAAAATCATGTTTTGGGGGTCCTTTGTATTTCGTCTAACTTCCCCATCCAAGAAAAACCCCAGGAGTTAGAGAAAATTGGAGAAAGGGTTATGGAAAATGGGCTCATTCTATTGTTTTGTGGAAAAATAGACAATTTTTGTCCTAGGTGAGTCTTTGGGATAGTGTGACAAGGTGATGCATGGGCGTGAAAAGATGATTTTCCGAATCGGTGTACATTTGTGGGTGGCAAGGAGAAATGTGTGAGATATTCGGGACGGTTGGGATAGAAAGTACATGCGGGATGCGATAAGGAAAAAAATGGCGTAAAAGGAAGAAATTGTGGAGAACCTAGGTGGTTAGGCCCATCTGAGTGGTGGAAGATTATAAAAATGGCAAGCCCAAATAGGTGATGTAGAAGAAGGTGATGATTTTAGTGAACACGTGAACTCCTTCACCTAAAAGATGCAATAAAGAGAAAAAGTCAATGTTTGACCTCCCGAACTTCAAACGACCATAAATTTTGACTTGGCATCCAGCTTTGATTTTCATAAATTTAGACTTTCTCAAGTGAATGAGTGATAAAAAGATCCTCTAGTCAATTAATGCTCATTCCCATCAAATGACATGAAAATGCAGTAGACCTAAAATATCCAGTCGCAGGAGAAACCATAAATTTTGCATTCTCAATGAAATCTCACTAAAATTAGGTGATACCATTGGAATCATGGCTCTAAGCTCGATGCACAAAAATCAAGAATTATGGATTTGATGAAAAATAGATAAGATTTTTTTGAAAGAAAATGCCAAGTTCAAAATAGATTTTATTTGGTAATATGGACGCATTCAGGTAAGCATGGGCTGCCATATTTCACTATACACAAGTCATGGGAAATATGCCAAGAGGGAGTTTTTAAAGTAACATAACATAATTTTACTCCATTTAATACCTCTTACAAGTGGTTGAAAATATTTGAGATTCAATTTTCTTCCCTCTTCTCTCTCTTATTCTTCCTATATATTGTAATGAGAGGGCACAGAGAGAAGTGGTTGGTTGTTGTTTCTCTTCCAACCACCCCTCTCTCTTTCTTCCTTAGGGTCAAATCAGAGTCTAAGACTCCTCCCATAAAATAATGGCATTTTCTTGCAAATCTTGCCCACTCACGATGTAATTGTGTGAACTTTTGGAGCAATAAAATATATTTTGTGATGCATCCTATCCATCCTTATTTTATTTGTCTCTTTCTTGCCTCTCGTAAACTGAACTAAGATGAAGATTATCACGGAATACATATTATAATGTTTGTTTTAGGTCCCGGGAGTTATGTTTGATGCATTCAAAGTGGTGTCGTGTGAAATCTATCAAGACGGTATGTGGTGTATTCGCTTAGTCCACCCTCTCCCACCTCTCTCTATTTAGGAAGTTGGGTCTGTGATCATCCACTTCCTTTTCTAGTGTATCACCGCTGCAGCAAGTGTATCTCATTCAAGGCATCTCTCTCTCTGGGTCCCTGGGAACGATTAGATTAGGATAGTTAGGTTCACTATCCCATTGGATTAGCTTATAGTAGGTAGATTATGAAGGAAGAACCGACCTTTCTCGAAGGTACATCTCAAGTTTAGCATGTCCACAACTTTAGATATGGTCCCATGTTATGCTAATCACACCAAATGAATCTGCCTTAGAAAATTAGATAAAATGACAACTCATTTGGGGTTTGTTGATTTTTCACTAATAAGACTTTAAAGTCCATTCTTCTAAAACTATTAAGGAGAATAAATGAGATTGCATCCGAAGCTTTTTGGCCTTTGGGCTGATTTACAAACATCGGTTAGAACACCAATCCCAAAGCAAATCCCCTTTTCCTTAGTATTTGGTGGTGAGCGGTTATGCCACTTGAATTCTATAAATACCTGGACATTCTACATTTCACTACATGGGATCCTTGAGAGGAGGGTTATCGAGAAGCTCGTCTCTCCCAATTAGAAACTTCGATGAAGTTAGAATAAATCTTGGAGCAATGAAACAATGTGTTCTTGACCGTCAATCTTTGGCATACAATGAAAAAGGTGTATGAATGTGAGATCTCGAAGGATATTTGTTATTCTACATCGCCTCGACATGAATAGACAAGAATTTGCAAAGGAAGAAAGTTCAGACCTAGGTGCATTGGGTCCATATCGGTAGTCGAAGACTATAAAAATGGGTGTTCTTCCATTTTTTGTGTACTCTAAAGGTGAGGAGTTTAGTGAATCTATGAACTCCCTTCACCTAAAGAGATACTATGCATGATCCATCAACATTCTCATATGTACATTATTGCATCTACATTACATTTTCATCTGTCCATTCATTTTGTAAAAAGTATGATCAAGGAGCTTATTCTTATAGCAATTCCTAAAAACTTCTGAAAATATTGGTAAAACATTCAAATCATGTCTCTTCAAATCTTCATTGTATCATCAACTATTTCTGTATCACTTATCAATCCAAACAAGATAAGACAAAGTTTTTATAAGTAACCATACCAAGGCCTGCATACTTGGTTCTACTTTTGGTCTCTTCTTAGGATAGGTGTCTTTTGTTCATGGTCTATTCTAGAAGCTTCATGGTGTCACATCTATCCCACATACATCTCCTTGGAAATAAGAACATTCTAAACATTTTTCCCAAATAAGTAAGTCAAATGCAAATCAACAGAAAAATTTTATTTTACACATTTCTTTTCCCTACCAACCTTCGGTGTTGAGCTTGCATCTCTTACTAGTGACATAGGGTTGGGAAAGGAAGGAAATGCCCTTACTCGCCTATGCTTTGTCCATGGTGATAAGCCCGTGCTTCCTACTGGTAGCATGGGGCAAGGTATAGGGGGTCTCTTTGAAAAATCTGAAAGTCATAAACAATTAAATCAATTACTGTGAAATCTTAAGTCAAAACAAAGTGAATTAGATGTTCAAAATTCCAAGAGAATTCAAAACCCTAAAACCAGATTTTGTCAACCAAGTGGCCATCTATGGATCCAAGTCTAGATAAACTACAAAGAAATTCACATTCTAAACTATGAGGTAGCATGAGTAGGGTAAGGTTGTAGCATCCCAATTTGGTTCTATCAAACCTCTGTCTTTCTCTCATCATCCATTCATTCAAAATTTCATGGCTTGTGCCCTTTCTAACTCTCGGTGTTGAGCCCTCGCATCTTACTAGTTGTGTGGGGTTAGGAGTGGGGCAAGCATATCTATTCATCATATCATTATATCATCACATTTTTTCAAGACAAATATGAAGTACCAAAGATTGCAAAAGAAACTAAGTTTAAGATCACATTGTGTTTGCATCATCATATATCAGCATTATGATAAAAAAAAAGAAATCATTTTGTTATCATTTCACATCCATTGCATACATTCTGAAAAGCATAGAAAAGTGGAAATTCTAAACATCTAGAGTACACATGAGAGATAAGCCAAAGAGAGTCAACTCGGATACAATAGAATGCCAAACCAAAAATAGAGTCTGTATATATCATAGTGGATCAAGTTTGTATACAATGTCATCATGCACTAGGCATGGTCAAAAATGCTCGCAATGAGCCCGAAACATACAAAAAAAATCGTATAATGTCAAAAAAATGGTATCAAAGCAATAAAGGCTCAATGGCCTATCAATCCTTGGGATCCCTTAGATGGTGCGTGACCACATCTAGGGCTCTACTGTGGCTGTGATGATGTTGAGAATGGAATGAATGGTGTGAGTGCTCATGGTGGCACCCACTACCCGTAGCCTCACTATGAGAATGGCTTCATCTCATCAGGCACTCGGTGGTCTCATATCCAACTATTGTGGTACAAAGGAGGTCACTATCACCATGACCTACAAATGGGAGAAAACACGTTAGTATGTCGGACCGGAGGCTAAGGGCTGCCCTAAATCAATAGCCAACTCAGCCCGAGTTCTTCCCCGAGGGATCAACAGGTGTCACACATACCGAAAATGAGCTCTCACTCACTCATGTGCGAACACCTGCAAAAGAAAAAGAAGAGATAGTGAGCTAAAAGAAAACCACAAAATGCAAATCAAAAGAGAATGCTAAACTAAACATGTGAAAATCAATAGCAAAAATAGAGAAAGGAGTATTGAAAATACTCGGATCTATGGGCATCCATGTGGGATAGTGGTTGTTATGGATAGGTGTTGTTGGTGGCTGTGGAGCCTCCCAAATCCAAAGGCATGGTGTTGTCCCATCATGACTCATCGTCTCCTCCAAGTGTCTCCTCCGAGACCAGAGTCTCTCTCTCTATGCTCGCCTCCTCACGCGTTGCTCTAAGGATCTCTGAGTGTCATGCCACTCAGATCACTATCATCTCCCTCTGAAGGTCTTGCTCCCTCATCCTCCTCTTCCGCCTAACTCCCCCTCTGTATCATCTCTCGCATCCTCCTCAGAGTCGGATTCCAAGTCAATCGGCTCATCCTCCTCCCCACTATGAGCAGGAGCCACCCCAATATGAAGTAAGGGTGCTTGAGGAGCACCAGCTACTCGTTGAGCTTGAACTACATGCCTAACTATAATAGGCACACCAGAGTAATAACTGTCCAACCAAGATCCCCTCTAGACTCTCTCATGCCTCCCGAATAGTCCGTAAATAGGTGTCACTGGAGGAAGCATGGATAGGGTATGGAAGACCGAACTACTGGGGTACTTGGTCAAAGGGTGAATCTCTAGTCTCCTAGCTCTGTCAACTAGCTTGGCTCGTGGAAGAGCAAGCTACCATCATCGTAGTCTCCTCACCCCATATCCTCCCTATGTCCGAGGGTGTGGGGGTCATGTCGCCGTAGTCGAGAGGCCACCGACGATGTGGAGTCTAGAGCACTAACATGCCTATCCATCTAGCTGCCTCGAATAGCCTCTAGATCTAATACCTGCACCCCCTCTGCCATATGGGATGAAGTGCTCATAGACCCAACTCATGACCAGAGTGGGGTGGCTCAAGGACTGTCCCTATAATCTGATGACTCTGTATAAATCATGGTATGTGGTCCCCAGAATATCTACTCCCTAGGCATACTTACGGCCATGAGCCTCGATCTGTGCAATGATGGGGGCCCAACAATACAAAAGTGTATCTCTCCCTTGTCCCAATTAGTCTCCAGGATACCCATGATGGCTCTCCGAAGGATAGGAATGGGAAGTAGTAGATAGACCAAACCTTCATTCCCTTCTTCAAGCCAGAAGAGACAATAACATCTCCCATGTATGTGGCCTATTGTGTCATCATGGCTCTGGACCCAATGTCGCTAATGTTTCTCTACCAAGTATCAGGAGACCAAGAATGCGGTAAACATCCTCCAAAGTGATGGTCCACTCCCCTCGACACCTGGGAAACTAGAAAAGTGTTCTAGTCTACATCCCAATAAGAAAATAAGTCACACAGAATGTGACTAGCAGGAGCAACATGGGGCACTCATGCTATCCGCCAGATACCTACCCGCGTAAAAGATCTATCTCATCTGGGTCAGCTGATCTAAAATCCTAGGGAGCCAATCACACTCTCTCTCTTGCTCCAACATATGTACTCCACCTTCTTCTGCATCCACCAAAACATGAGAAAAGAGCAAGTTAGTAAAGCACATCACACAATAAGCTCATCAAAAACATAGTAAACTCTCAAAAATCCAAAAAAGTTAAGTTTTGAGCATGTTTTAACATTTGTCTAAAACACGCCGTTAAATAAGGGTGGGGTCTCGACCACCACCTTGGTGGTGGTCTTGTGACCGCCACTGCGCCCCGCTGAGGCATGTTCTAAACCAATTTTCAAAATGCACCCTTAACCCTAAAAAGGACCAAAAAAATTTAAAATTGACCATTTTTGAAAAAAAAAAGCATGCCCTATGGGCGCCCCCTAAAGACCTATTCAAGACAAGAAATTTTGAAAATCTCCCCCTAGGTGAAGTTTTCAACATTTAAACTTTAGGGTACAAAAAGACAAAGAAGGAAATAACTAACCTGGGAGTGCGTGTTGGTCAATCTCCCACTCATGGAGGCATGATCATGATCTCGACATGAACGTATCGATTGTATTCTCATCAAAAATGGTCACCGTGAATCCAGAGCTCCAAATCAATCAAACAATCCAAATCAACAATGCACAAATGAATTGGGAAATGAATTTGTTTTGATATATATATGATATTTCTAACTTCGTTTTGAGTGTATGTGTTTACAGGGCTGGAGCATTGGTGCAGGTATATTTCTACATCCCCACACAAATGGTAAGTCCTCTTTTCATTTTAATTTAATGTTTATTTTTGATGTTTTGTCTATCTGCACTTGAGTCTTCCTTTTCTTTTGCAGTACTTGAGAGTTTGGAAGTGAGATTTTGACACACGGGCGTGTTAGGTATAGCTTCTAACTCCCATTTGGGAACACCATACTCAGACTCTATGTTTTATGCCTCTTTCATGGCTAAGATGCTTCTCCGAGGGGGCAATATGTACGCACCCAAAATTACATGTGCTACATTTTCGGGAAAATGGTTATAAAGTCCCCAAGTGATGATTCAAAATCCTTTCAAGAAGGTTTTGAGCTCCAAAACCCATTTGCAATAAATATTTGTAGCCTAGATAGCCTTACTTATCTTTTCCTTGCATTTTTCCTAGCTTCCCCTTCTTTATGTGCTTGTTTTGGCCTTCAATGCCAGGACCGCCACCCCCTGGGTGGTGGTTCACAAACCGCCACCCTACCTAGGGGGTGGTCTTAAAACCACCCCGCGTGATAAAGGGTGGTCCTAATCAATTTTTCCAGAATCTTCATGTGAGAAATTACATGCGACGATTCACTTAAGTTTATCTTTTGAACACATCCGTGAGCCAAATTTGCTAAAAATAGCTTCATTTGCTTGGTTCTCCTTGTTCCTTCTATTTTTAAATAGATTTAATGAGTGGAACTGCCTCTTCAATTCCTTGTGCATGAAGTAACCTTCCATCCTTCATTCCTATATATTCCATGCTTGTATTCAAGCAAAGGCTGAGAATTTTGTGTATCTTGCATTGTTGTGTTGCCATAATCTTGCTAGGAATTGCATAGCCAAGTTCAGATCTCTTGTGTTATCTTTCTTCTACCTGCATTACATCCAGATTTCTTCCAAGCTTCCATCACTCAAGCACCATCCTCTTGTTGTTGTTCTTTGCATTCCCAAATCCTTGGACTCACATGAACACTCAGAGAAAGAAAGGAAAGAACTGAGGGGACAAATACTCATACTACTGGATTTTCCAAAGCTCTTGCTCTTCCAGGTTGGAGTTGTGTATTTGTTTCTTTGTTTTGTCAAATTGTCAATTACATATCAAATAGAGTAGAGAAATAATTCATTTCAATTAATCAGATAGTTGTAAGTAGATCAAATCAATAGGAAGTTTTCTCTTCAATATTACTAGGGAAGTTGTGGGTGAACAATAGCTCTGTTAGAGTCATGATTTGTTCTTCACTTCTGAGGTAGGGTTGGAGAGATTTTATTTGAATTAGAGTAGATCTTAGATTTAGATTCACACATCTGCACAAATAGCTAGCTACATCCGGCTAGTTATTTGTTTTTAAATTGTTTATTAGATTAGATGCATTGTCTGAAAAGTTAGAAAAGCACAAAAATATTTATTTCCATAGATTAGTTTGTTTTATTGCTTTGTTTTGATATATTGAGAAAACACCAAAAATATAGTTTAGATTTCCTTTGATAGATAGTTTATTTACCGAAAACAAATCAATTCATTTTGCATGACCATCAATGGTCCGCAACAGGAAAAGACCTACAGTTGTGATCCTCTGGTCCCACAACCCAATGGGCCAGAGTTAATAACTGACATTGACACAAGTTTGCGCTTAACAATATTACGCACACCCACCACATACACAGAGAAAATAAGACAGTTAGAGACCTTGAACATAGCTGCTAATCAGGCCTACAATTTTGGACTACTCCTGGAAATAGGATTTGATTGCATGCATGACCATATAAGGGCCTCAACCTCAACGAGTCTTTGGTTGTGACCCACAGGTCCCACAACCCAATGGGCCTACTAGTCAGTTAGATATCGACACTAGCTTACACACACAGGTATTCATATCCTCACCACTTCCACCTGATATTATCACATAACTTTCATTGTTGAATATAATAGCCGATCAAGATAAGACTTTCTGGACAAGACCAGAGAATCACCCTTAGTTCTTGTAGCTCCACTACATATTTTGTCTCAATTTCATGACCTTATCTTGAAACCCATATGAGGCACCCGAGGTTACTTACCATGTATTCCACAACCAATCAATATAATCTCGGTATGAACTAGACATTGATTGGAGTCTCCAAGTAGGCATCATATAAGACCTTACCATCACACCCCTTCAGGTTAGGAGAGCATTCTTTTCCTTAGATTTCTAGATTCTATTATTATGTGTTGAAGACATAAGGTTTCCAATTTAGCTTGGTCATCACCATCACTTATGCTCCCATTTCAATTCCACATCGTATGTCTCGGCACGACCTTGGGAGGTCGGGTGTGAAGAAGATCACGTGTTGATTTTCTGTCGTACATTCACCCCTTAGGTGTTTTGAGAGTTCGGGACTCCCAAGGAGCCTCTCTACGATGGGTTGGGTCCCGATAGGGGGATGATGTGTTGCCATATATGGGGATGCATATCACTATCATCACGAGCTTGATGAGTTACAACAAGCTTCCATGGTTTGGATGCCCCAGAGACATTTCCAAAGTGGGCTAGAGGAAGGTTTAGAGCTCAATACCGCCACATAAGTGGAGCATTTTATATTAGGAAACCACAACTATATGTAGGAGGTGTATAGGTTAGGATCGTTGTACTAGAGGTAGTTTGGGATTACCTGGGATGTTCCTGGGCCAAATAGGTGGTATGCTCGCAAGGCCCGTGAGTATGTTTATAGGTCCACGATTTCCCGAGATAGAGCACTAGCCTTATTTCCTATAAGTGGTACCTTCTACATGTGGGTGCCACTAAGACATATTAGAGATTTGGGTACTACACTGAGTATGTACCATGGTACCATGACATGCTTCCACGTCATTTGACTATTTCGAGTGAGGTGGCGTATAATGTCGGTGTGAGACTCCTCTAGTGGGGCCTCCTAACGGTGGTAAAGGTGGAGTGATGGTGGTGATGATAGTGATGATAATGATGATGGTGGTCCCGAGTCACACCATTATGTTCGGGGGTAGGGGATGTGGTCGACATTATAGTAGCCATAGGGATAGGGACCTACATCATAGTAGCATAGATCAGGGTCCTAGACATAGGGATGAGACATGATTTGAGGGCATCGACATAGAGTTTCCTCAAAGTATGCATTCAAAGTAGGGATATACACCCCTCTTCAAAAGAGGTATTTCAAAGCAAGGCCTATTACCTCATGCTCCAGGGGGGTGGTGATGGTGGACAACTAATTGCCCTTCAACAATAGTTATAGGCGGTGATAGTCATTTAGTTATACATGGATGAAGAGAGAGATACGGCCTGGGTATAGGTACATGCCCTTATAGCAGAGTGAGATTAGGCACATTCTTAGGTACATATTTTTACATTAGAGAGAGATTAGGCTAGAGCACAGGCCACTAAGGGAAGTGATAGTACCCTATGGTAGAGTTAGATTAGTGAGATAGATGTACACAGGGGGCTCAAACATCGCGCCTTTTACATCAATCTCAAACCCAGGTGTAGATGGTTGTTGCTCAAAGGGACCATGCCTAGGCACAATCACAGGGATATATTATGCGAGAGAGATCGAGGCACGAATGATCCAGGTGTAGACTATCACCGAGATAGAGATCGAGAGGTCACTACTTCAGACGCGGATCGAATGACAATGGCAGATTGATAGGTGAACGAGATGCCACCCTACAAATAGATATTGCTTTGGGAGATGTAGATTTGATAAAGGATGCCATGAGATCGGAGGCAAGGATCTATACTATAGGACTACGTATTTCACGAAAGTCATGGCAAGACAATGAGTATTACCTTTTTGAGCACTTAGGCATGAGCATGACAGGCTCAGGTCACGGCGATCAAAGTTGTTCGGTTAGATTAGTTTAGCAGTCTATTATAAAGTAGTTGGTTAGACAAGAATGACAGCCAGACAAGAGGGTGATACCCCTGGTGTTGTTCCATCACAACCACCACTCTTCCGACCTCCAGGTCATGGTCTCGGGAGCCCCGGTGAGGGTGAGAGTTGTGGTTGAGCTCTTTGCTTTTCCTTTTGTACATATGTATTGTATATATGCCTCTTATGAAGGTTGATTTTGATGTATAGTTTTATGTACCATTGTTTTGATGACGCCTCTTGATGAAGGCTCGATTCTTTTGATGCATGCCCTTTTTAGATGGCATATTGTATCGATGATGTACATTTGAGTATTGACATGGACAATTATACATGTATTATATGGACATTTTGATGATGATTTTTTCATGTTATATTGTGATTATTCTTGGTATGACTATTGATTATTTTTTTTAATCATTACATCATGATGGATGATTTCCCCTTTCCCTCTATGTACATGACATACCTTAGATTTTAGAGATGTGTATGTTTCATGATTTCATATTGATGATATACCTATAGAGGGTATCACATGTTTTAGATTGTATGAAGTGTTTATGAGTTCTTATTCTAGCACTTGGGATGATACTAGATGATATTGGTGTGGGGGATAGATTTGTGATTATGCGTAACCCCTCTGGTCCCCATTGATGATACGATATGCGATGATTAGCGTATCATACATGCATGATGTTATACTTAGCATTTTTTATGTATATATGATGATGCTTTATATGTGATGAATGATAGATGATAGATGTGATAAAAAATATTGTGCAAGATACAAATACACAATCAAAAGTTAAGGCTAAAAATTGTACCTATACAAAACAACACAACTTATGATGCAAACACACAAATTGACAAAGCATACTAAAAATATCATATTGACATTTTAATCTAAGTAAGAAAAATGAACCCTAATAAATGCATACAAGCTACAAATGAATCAAATGCCATATATGATTATTTCAAACAAGATCAACCCATGCTAAGAAAATAAGTCACAACATCACATGAAAAGGTATTCACAATCAAAACTATACAAACCAACAACTAAAATAAGAAAAAATCATTACCTTGTTTTCATGGGACAACATTGACATATTTTCTAATGTTTCTAGGTATATCTAAAAAGATAAGTTTTAACAAGGCTACTATTCACATTGTTTTCTAAGATAACGTTGTGTGGTTGTCATAGCTTCATCCTTAAAAGGGGAGATTTTCTGAATGTTTAGTTATTTTCTTGTGGATCCTTTTTCTAAGTTTTTTTACATTTTCTAAGGCCAAGTTCCAAAAGTAATGTACAAGAACAAAGAAGCGTGGATGCCCCTAGAGTGATGTGGGAATATACAAAAGGAAGAATACCATGCATATGTACCGAGAAGGTGAAAATGTGAAGGTTCCTTCGGTGTTAGATGGGAGTATGCAAAGACAATGCCCTTCATGCAAGATATAAGATAAAATAAACTAGATCACGGCTTGACAAAGGTATCTTTAGTAGGGTTCTAGACCTAGCAAAGGAAGTCATATCTAGAAAGTGGTGAGGATTTTCCATCCCATCGTAAGAGTGACTTGTGCCCCGGTAAATCTTCTTGAGTGTTGAAACTAGTTTTCACCCAGAGAACTCTCCCACCTTTGTGCCATAATTGCATGGTTTTCACATGTGGATGACCTTCTTTTCCTTTACTATTTTCTCAATTGTTCATTTTTTTGCTTTTTTCTTCTTTTTTTTCACTTTTTAGTTCTTATTTGATATTCTCATCACGCTTAAGTGTAGAACTACTTAAGGTGCATGGCATTCATAGGTTCTAGAATCTCTTGACCATCCGAGTATGCAATTTTATAGGCTCCGATCCATCCTTTACAACTACCACATAAGGACCTAGCCGATTAGCTTTAAACTTACCTTTTTTTCTCTATCTTTGATGGTGTTCTTCCGATTTTATTTTAGAACTAGTTCTCTACATCAAATTCTCGATGAATGATGCATTTGTTGTATCCCCTAGATATTCTATTTTGTTAGACCTTCAGTGTGATTGAGAACTCTAATACACTTTTCATCTAATAGTTCTAACTCTACCAGTCGATTAAATATGGAGTCCTCGTATTTATTAAGATAGTATCTAAGAGATATTCTCGGGGAAGGAAGCTCCACTTCCAGAGGTATGATGGCTTCGGCCCATAGACGAGTGTCAATATGGGGTCACACCAGTAAGAGTGTGGATGGAATTTTGATAGGCCCAAATGGTGGGATGTATCTGTAAGTGCCAATTACGGCTGGGTTTTAATGACCATTTTCTCCATAATCCTTACAAGGGTTTTATTAGTTTTACCCGTCCATTACCTTAGGGGTAATGGGGGTAGACCACTGATTTGGATATAGAAATCTTGACACAAGGGTTTAACTTTTTTTTTTCTTGAATTATTTACCATTATCGTGACAATGGTGAAGGGATACCATAACGACATATGAGATGGTTCATGATGAATTTTGAAATTTGCAAACCGATGACATAAGTAAGAGGGACAACCTCTATGCATTTTGTAAAATACTCACCATAGTGATAATGTGAGTGTGGCCATCCAAAGAAAAGGATGGAGCTTCCCTATGAGATCCAGACCCCATTTAGAGAATGGCCAAGGTGTTGCAATAGGATACAAAGCTTGTGATCGCGCATGTATTAAGTTTCCATTTTTCTGGCATAGTTCACACTTCTCTACAAAGTTGCAACAATCTGATTCCATGGTAGGCCAATAATAGCCTACTCTTAATAGCTTCTTAGCTAAGACCATGCCACTGGTGTACGCTCCAGAAATTCCACCATGTACTTCCCTAATGGTGTGGATCAAGTTAGTAACATCCAAACAACGAAGCACATTCCGTCATAGCCACGATGATAAAGGGTGCCTCTTAGGAGGGTATAACGAGCTATGTGGTGGATAAGGGATTTCATTTATGAATGAGTAATGTCTGGTGGAAAAGTGCCATCTTGTAGGTATCAAAAGATAGGATCGTACCATGGGGAAAATGGACCAACAACTTCACATTGCAAACACGACTACGGCATATCATATGCGGGCATTTGTAAATGCTCTACAAAGAAAGGCATTTTACTCTCCTTAGGTAGGATGTGTAATAGAGACCCAATAGTAGTCATAGCATCTGCAGATCTATTATTGGACCTTGTTTTTTTCTCAAATAGGATCTCGTGTAAAGTAATCCTTTAGGTTTTGACCATCTTTTTATATGGAATGAGATTCTCATATTTAACTTTGTACTCATCATTAAGTTGTTTAATGATAAGTTGAGTGTCTCCAATGACTCGTAGATGTTGGATATTCCAAGTAATAGCCATCTTAAGGTCAGCAATGAGTGCCTCGTACTCTAAAATGTTATTAGTGCACAAAAATCCCAACCGGAATGCTCTTGGTATGACATCGCTTATGAGAGTGATGAGCACCACTCCTGCTCCAGATCCATGGAAGGTGAAAGATCCATCAAAATGGACTTGCCATTCTATAGACACTTTAATATACATCATAGATGAATGTTGCAGATCTAGGCACAAAGGTTCCATTCTTGGAAGAGGAGCTTCTGCTAATTGATCAACCAATACCTTTCCTTTTATGGACTTTTGATTTACGAACTCAATATCAAATTTACTCAGGAGAATGATCTAATTAGCCATTCGACCTGTGAGGGTAGATTTGGATAAAATGTACTTGAGAGGGTCAACTTTGGATATGAGTTTGGTTTTATTGTTTAGGAGATAATGGTGAATCTTTTGGAAGCTAAAGAAAATTGCCAAATAGAACTTTTCAATTTGGGGTTAGTTCAACTAAACGCAATCAAGGTGCGACCGAGATATTAAATTGTTCTCTCTTTATGGTCTAAGTTGTATTGGGCAAGAAGTGCACCAATAGCAAATTGGGTAGTGGAAATGTACAAGAGGAGAGGTTCACCTGGGGTAGGTGGCATGAGTACAGGTGGGTTGACCAAGTATTGTTTTTAGTAGTGCGAAGGCCTTCGCTAAGTTGGGTCCCCAATTGAATGCAACATCTTTCTTTAGTAAATGGGTAAAGGGGTGACACTTATCTGCAAGTTGTGAAATAAAGCGACGGATTGCCTAAATTTTCCCTTGTAGACTTCTCAGTTGTTTGAGAGTGGTAGGTGGTGGAATTTCTATGATAGCTATAACCTTTGCAGGGTCCACTTCAATCCCTCTTTGTGAAACAATGAACCCTAGGATATTTCTTGATATAATACCAAAGACACATTTCTTAGGGTTTAAGCGAGACTTGTAGTCTTGTAGACCCTAAAAATAGCTTCAAAGATTACTTTAGGTGCTCTCCCTACTCTTGGATTTCACTAGGATGTCATCAACATAATATTACATGATGTCATTCATCATATCATGGAAGATAACATTCATGTCCCATTGATATGTAACCTGGCATTTTTGAGCCCAAAAGGCATGACTTTGTAGAAATGTTCCCCAAGGGGTGATGAAGGTTGTTTTATGCTGATCTTCTTTTGCAATCAGATGTCCGGTTATAACTTGAAAAACCATCCATCAAGGACAACATTTCATAACCATCGGTGGAATCAACTATCATGTCAATGTTAGGTAGGGGAAATTCATCCTTAGGACATGCCTTATTAGTGCATATTATTATATCGACAAGCTTCTTCGTACCGGGACTATGTTAGAAATCCATTTTGAATAGTCAATGGGTTTAATAAAATAAACAATAACAGCTTTTCCAATTCTTCTTTGAAAAGGAGTGCCACCTTAGGATGCATCTTTCTCAACTTTTTCTTGATGGGTTTGGCATCTAGGTGCACAATGAGGTTATGCAAAACTAGCTCTAGATCTAGCCACAGACATATCCACATATCTCTATGCAAATATATCCGCATAGTCCCTTAAGAGCTCTACAAAGATCTTTTGGTCTCGAGTTGAGAGTGAATCCCCCAACTTTATCATTCTAGGATTCTCTTCAAAGCCAATGTTGACGTTGATTGTTTCCTCAACAAGCATCTTAGAACCATCTTCCATCTGGGTAGGATTGGGGGAAGACTAAGATCGACCTCTTGCGATAGCTCATTATCATCATTAAATGGATAAAATAATTCATTTTTTAGCTTCTTCCTTCTATTTATCTATGAGTTTTTCAAAGAGTTGGTTAGTGTGAGATTTCCATTTATCCTTTTTGCCAGGGTTTCTCGAAAGTGGTTGTACTTTCTTCGACCATATTCTTATTCAAACGTCCACATATCTCTTCTTCTTCCCTGAAGTATGCACAAGTGTCTAGTTGAATTGCAAATCCTTTCTTGTGGTCCCTAGTTGGAATAGAATCCACGAGTCCCATGAACTCTATAAATGCCTCATCATTTCTAAAGAATTCTAGGGTACGTGAAGTTTTGATCCTAATATTTAAGTTCTAAATATACAAGGGCTACTTGATAATTTTTAAGGGGATGGATTAGATAAGGTAAGGGCTGCTGAATGCGGGAATAGGTTGGTGGAAGAAATCTCCTTGTAGAGGCTACATTGGGAATATGCATCACTATCGGAATGAGATGAAACGTCCTCACATTCGAAGAGGTGGCATCATTCTCGAGGGTAGAGCATTATGAGACCTTATCCCGAGTCCACGCTTATCGACTTAAAATGAGGGATGGAAACAGGGATCTAGCCATCCTTGTGCATTAATGTCAAATCAAAACCCATTATAGCCCACAACAAACATCATGCGGTGACCTTTGATGTAATTTGGGGTGCTTGATGGCATGAACCCATGGTACCTTCAAATTGGTACTTTGCTAGTAGGATATTCTAACATTTTCTCCTCGAGATAGAGATGGGCTGCTATGGACAACATTTTCCAATGGTTTAGGACACTGCTCGAGTGTTCTTGAACTAAAAATAAGGCTTACCCCTTTTTCTTGGAGATACTGATAAATCTGATATTAGCAAATCCTGTTCAAGAGTGAATGGCTCACCTAGGCCATATTTTGTTGACGTTTCCATCCATGAAGATAACAGGTTGAATAACAAAGGAAAGTCTTCATTATAAGGCATGAGGATATCTCGAATCTATCTATTTCTTAATATATTCCATTTGTAGGAGACAACAACATCCACCAAAGGACACTCATAAGCTGCATGAGAAAAACTATGTAATGCCCTACAATGTGTGAATGGTTCCAGGTCACCTAGAATGGTAACCACTTGACCTTCATGACATAACTTGATGCACTGATGAAAATTCGATGGAATAGCTTGCATGGCATGGATCCATGGGTGCCCTAGGAGCATGTTGTATGGAAGGTCCAAGTCAAGGACATGGAACGTCATGTCATGACATGTTAGGCCTACTTCCATGGGGACTACTATAGTACCCACTGATTCTCATTTTCATTTTCGTAAGTGTGATTGTGATAGTCTTAGCTCCCAGGATCTGTTTCTAAAAGCTACTTAACAAGCTTCAAAGTGTAAATGTTTAGACCAGATCCACCGTCCACAAGTACCCTCTTGATTTTCGACATCTAACCACCACTTCGAGATATAAGGGTAAGTTATGTTCTGGGTTGTTATGCGGGATTGTAGTGCGATCAAAAGTAATATGATCATTGGATTCTAGGCACGTAATCATGGCTTGGAGGTTTTTGGGGTATACATCTGTTGAAACCCTGAGTTTTGCAATGTTTTATACGGTATGTTCTTGTGGGAATTATATATTTTGAGGAGATCGAGAATAAATATCCTAGCAAGTGTTTTCTCTAATCGGTCTATCAAGTTATACTAACCTTCCTAAGGGATAGGAATGGGATCTAGTATTATTAAACGATCCCGTCTCATCCATACTACACAACTCTTTTCTAAGATCCAGATAGTGTTGATATTTTCATTAGATGAGATAATACATCCTATGAGAGAATCAAAATGACTATCATGAGTAGGGTAAACATAAGCAATAGTTCTATAGTCGTTGGAGGTTTTCCCATTATTTGGCTTCCTTTTATTTTTATCTTCATGATTGGGAAAAGGCTCTTTGTAAATACCCATTTTCTCATTTGGACCTTTTTCGATTCATGGGGAGAATCTACAATGATCTTACCCTCCACAATGAGGTCTTGTATGTAATGACGTAGTCTCAAACACCTATCTGTCTTGTGTCCTTTAACATGGTGGAAGTCACAATATTCATGGTCTTTGAACCAACCAAGTTTTGGAGCATCCTCTAGGTATGGTACTATCACGCTTGGATATTCAACCATTATTCCATTATCTAACCGATTTATTATGGATGAAAAATATTCTCGTTAATAGTGTGAATGTGTGTTTAGTGGGTGCCTTGGGATGAGGTCCTTGTGAGAGCTTTAAAAGTAGACATGCATATATTGGAATCTTTTGGAGTCTCAGTAATGCCATCATCAACGACATACTTGTTCTTAGTAAAGAACTTTGGTTTGTCTAGAGATTTTGCTTCATGTTTATTTGTAATAAAATGGTTTAAGCATAGCTTTTACAATGAGGGTCTTCTCTATTTGACCACCTTTCTCTATGACTTCTTCGAAGTTAGAGCCGCAGTGCATTTATAAATGGAAGGCTATTTATGAGTTTAAGTTAGGAACAAAGATGCTCACTAGCTATTTTTATGGCAACGTACAAGGGAAACGACTTGCTAACCCATGCCATCATTGTAAGAAACTTGCAAAGGTCTCATGGGGATTTTGTTTGGCATTACAAAGGTCATTCATTGTGATGTTGTTTTCCATGTTGAATGAATAATGTCGAACAAATTTCTCTGCTAGCGCGGGCCATGTTGTAATAGATCCTTTAGGTATGCTAAAGAACCATTCTAATTCCAATTCCCTAGACTGTGAGGAAAGAGTCGTATCAAGAAATTATCACTATATGTAACCTCTTGGAAAGCCATATAAAATTCTTTGATGTGATCCCGAGGATCACCCTTGCTTTTATATTTGTCAAATTTTGGAATAGTGAAGTGCTTTGGGAAGGGTTGTCGTAGTATGTCCTTGTCGAATGGGTAAGGGCACAACTCCTCATACAAGTATTTCCTACTATGGCCCACATTTCCCTCTTGTAGGGTAGTAAGCATGTCTTTCATCGATTGTAACTCATTCTGAATGAGTTTTTCTTTAGTAGGTGACATCGGTCATTGTACTTGAGTTGCTTTAAAGGTATGGTTAGTGTATGGATCAAAGTGAAACCCGCTAGGTTTAGTTTTATCTTTTTTTTGTACTTGTTTCTTCTTAAAGAGCCTAGGTTTGTTAATTTCTCGGCTCAATTTCAAGATATATTTTTGAAGGATCTCCTCTTCAACTAGAGGGTCCTCTTCTTCATCAAATTTGGGAGGAGGGGAATCTTTATGCTCAATTTTCACTTTACGTGAAGCTTTGTAGTGCGGTATTCATGATGGGTCCCCTTCAACAATGGCATGATGTTTCCTATAAGTGGAAGCATATCCCACATCAAAATGGTTATCAATTTGTAAGAGGAATCTTTGTTCTCCTAGTTTAGGGTTAATGGCATTAGTTTCTACTTCATGCTCTTGCAAGGAATTTTAGCTCCTAATTCTAAGAATCTCGCGAGTACTTGATATTTATTATAATATTGGAGTTCATAAAATCTACCTAGGTCTAATCTCTCTGTTGTTCTCCGAAAGAGTTTGAATCTTCTCCACTATGGTCAATTAATGGCTCCGTGTCCTTGACTTGAGAAAATAGAGGCCCTAAGTCATTCTCGCTAAATGGGAAGGTTTCTAAAGGGTTTTTCTTAAGTCATGTTCATTTGATTTGGTTGCCATCTTTGCAATTTTAGGAATTACTACCTGAAATTTGTATGAAGTTAGCATGACCCCTAAGTGTATGGTTTTTGCAAGCCATTCAAGATTATGTTTGAACCATACCACACTTGTATCCTAGATACGGTGTTATGTAGTCATTTTTTATCAAGCAACACTTATATGCAAACCTAAATGTAATGATCACTCAATTTTGTTGTACCAAGCTTATGACCTAAAAGCAGATAGTTACAATATCGTATCAATATGTAGGTCAAGTTATAATTCTAACAAGGCCTAATGACCAACGTGGTATTGAAGCAGTCACTCGACGAGGTATACTAAAAACAAGTTTGAATGCCGATTAAAGATAAACCTTCTTTAAAATGGAAGTTGTAACTAGATATAGCATAAAAATGTCATCGTGATACATTAACCAAGCAAGCAAGGTGTTAGTATCATGACAAATTTATTACGATATATATATAAGGCGTTATCTACAATTTTAAAAAGATTCGGATGATGTCGAAACTGAAACCAAGTGATAATTATAACAAGGGTTTTTTAATTGTGTGAACAACATAACCATGTAAGAAAGGGAATTATACCATGTTTTCATAAAAATGAGAACATGACGTAAGTACCAAGATTGTGCAACTAGAATGCAGACAAAATTATCAACTCAAGAAGAGACAAATGATGAATCGAACTCACAACGGTGAAGATGATCTTGAAATCAAGATTGAAGGAATTTTATCAAAAATACAAAAAATGTACCTATGCACTTTAGACATTTAACAACCCATCCGCAGAACTTGGGTAGAGTTTCACCCGTCTCCGAGAACGAGAATAAAAGCGAGATAAAGTGGGACATAGTTTAATTTTGTGATGAAAGACACTTAGATTAAACTTACGTGGATTATTTTCCTTGTTAGAAAACAAGGTTCGGATTCTAAATGAATTTTCACTTCGTGATGGCTTGATGTAAAAATGGACTAGTAAAGTGGGCTCCAAGATAGAATGACCTCCCTAATAATCTCTCTCACCTAGGTGTTACAAAGTTGTCTTAAGCGAGCGTGATTTTCCCAAAAAGTCGTAATGAATAATTTGGGAGTATCTCGGCTTTAATTTAACCCCTTCAAGTGCAAGTGGGCAATAAATGCGTCCACGTGTACTCTCACTTGGGTTTCTATAATGACAACAAAGTAACACTAACTCACAAGGAAAAACTAGTCAAGTGGGTAAGTGGAGTGCTTCATGTTTCATCCACGAGGTTACACAACGATGGATTACTTTAGGGTTCCTAGAACCACCCCCATTGTTATAGCTTAAGGTGTTATGCCAAAGGGGTTATGTTCTAGTAAAGTGGATAGGGACGTACCCTTTTCCAAAACCTGCAATACAATGTGATGAAAGTGGTGTGTTTTTTTTTTATTATCTTTTTTAATTTAAATGTGGTTTCAAATAGCACACCATTTGGAAACCTGCATAAAACACGTTTATTAGAAGTTTTTTGTATTTGTTTTGACGCCTTTCTTCTACAAGCGTTAGGTTACGTAGACAACAAGTTTTAGTAATTTTTAGTTTCATAGATTGATGTCAAGAAAAAGAACTTTACACCTTGAATTAGATTCCTAAGATCGCCAAAAGGTGCGAAGGAAGAGCATACACAATGTGAAAATCCTACTAAATCACATGAAATTTTACTTTATCCTTTATAGAACAAGTGTTTTGAACATTTGATACAAGTTTGTACAAGTGTTTCTGATCTCCAAGATCACTTTTAAAGGCGCGAGGAGAGAGCATACACACTTTTACAAACCTAGTTCAAGCTAAGAACTGAAAACACTTAACTATGCAAACTAAAATACCAAAGAAAACTCTGTATTTAATTTGTTAGTCCTAGAAACCTACAACAAAGATCAGAAAAATAGATTTTGTAGACTGTAGAAAAATTTCCAATTTTAACATGACGCCTGTGCACCCAAACCGACACTAGTGTTCCCCAACCGATGGGTACATGCCTAACTCAACGGATACGTCTGAAAAAAAAATAGTAAAATCCACAATATACCAAAGACACAGATGCTCTAGAGAGATAGAGACACTTGCAACTCAACGTGGATGGTTAGGGTTTAACGGAGACGTGTCCAAACATAAAACAAAAAGTTTCAATTTTTTACACAGTGGGGTTATTTACACAAATGTTTCCAGAGAGACGGATACGTTGACCCACCGACAGAGATGTGTGAGCATTCCTACAAAGAGAAAACTTGTTAGTGATAGGGTCAGCATAACAAGTGTATGTCTTTTCTGATGGGGATGTCGGGGTTTTGAAGGGGACGCTTCCCTCTATAACACCTGTGTGTACCCTATGAAAAACCTACAAAACTCATGGATCTGAAAATGTTTTAGAGCAGATAGGTTAGTTGTTAGTCAAAGCATCCTATTTCTAGTTCAAACCCACAAAACATATGCAAATAAGTGTGATTTAGCTAGTGTTAGAAATAGAAATGAGCAAATAACAAGTTGTTTTAACTAAAAAAACTTGCAAATGAACTTTGAAGAACTCAATAGACCTCCATTAATGGAGAATGAACATTCAAGTCCCACCAGGTGTGCCAAATGTGTTCAATGAAAGGTTTTGCAAGATCTATTGAAATGGGGTAAGAAACACTTAAGAACCCCAAAGCTTTGTGCAAAATCCCCTTAATGGACCATATGATAAGAAATGAGAAAGGAATTCTATTTGCATGCATTAACTTGAAGTAAACAAGAAACTTAAACAAATGAAGTTAACCTCTATTCTTGAAAGCTTAAAGTAAATGAACCTAAAAGGATCTAAGCAATCGGTTTATGCTTCAAGAGAATGGGATATCCCCATTAATTGTTTGAAGGCCGATTGTTCTTCCCATTTACTCCATGTTATGTGATAGAAATGTAAAAACAAAGAAAATAGCTCAATAAAAGGTCCTAATCCTAGTAATAATACTATAGTTTAGGTTAGAGGGAAGAATTGTTCTTAGAAATGAGAGGGGGTAGTAGGCCATTTATAGTTTTCCATTTGGGAAATGGGAGGCTTTTTGGTGCATGTGGAACTAAAAGGGAGTCAATAAGTTAATTATCAAGTCAAAGTAAGATTTGACTAGTTTTAGAGAGAGGTTGATCATGGTTAAGACTAGCTAACCCTATTTAGAGGGTAATTAATCCCATTCGAGAGAGAAATTAGGTTTCGGGAGGGTTCTGAAGGCCTAATCAATCCAATGAAGTGGATTGATATTCTAGGGAGCTAATAGAGGTGGTAAAGAAGAGAATATTAGCCAAGAAGAGGTTATTATAACCTATTTAATTAGTTTACTAGAGGAAATACGACAAAAAAAGTGTCGTAAGAGGGGAGTTAGATAGGTCTAACTGACGAGGTATTGCCAACCTACAGGAAGAGGACTAGCTAGGGAAATATTAGGGATAATAGTGCTTTTTATCAAACTATAGGCATCTACAAGGATATCTACAGTAGTAGGATTATGGGTCCGATACCAATGGCGCATGTGTGACTACTCAAACCGTAGACCAACAATGGTAGCTATTAGATAGACGTTTTGAAATCAACAAATCTATTAGCAAATTTGAATTAGAAACTAGAATATAATAATTCTCAAATGAAAAATATTTATATATTTTCTAAGTTGGAAAACAGAAATATCTACATTTACATTTAAAAGTCCTCCAGTAGTAGCTATGGCTTAGTAATTTTTTTCAAGGATAAGAAAAACCACTTTTGTTTATGTTTAAATTGCAAGGTATGCCTGATGGTCATATAAATTTAGCTAAATCAACTAATTTTCACTAACTAATTTTCTTGTGTTGCACATTGTTGCATCTATGTCAAGATTGGATTTGATCCTTCATTATTGACTACCTGAGTTAGTCTATCTCTCAACTTTGTTAGAAGGTCATCTGGGTTCATTTTTCACAATAGAACCTATGTCTCCTCTTCTTAATCCTCATATTTTATTCTATTCCAAATTTGGTGTAGACACCTAAATTCCACTTTTGCAATAATATTGCCAAAACACACACAAATCACTCTTATTCTTCCCAATTCCGTTATAATTAGTGATCTTTACTAATTAACTAACATTTCTTGTCATTTTCATCGATTAACAAGCACTTCATTGATCACCAAAACTATTTCACATTCAGGATTCCACTTTACAATGAGTCGTAAGTCAAAATCCTCTTCAAAACAGATAATTAGCGATTATAGGCTAATTAAGCCTATTTTGCCCTTGATTTGGTCAATATGCCCTAATATTGACTCAAAATCCTCTTCCAACAACTCAAAATCACCCCACTCACCTCCAAAATGTCTTATAAGCTTCAAAATCCTATCCTATCCTTCTAGTTGAACCTAAGCGGTCGATTAAGACTCCATGCCTCTTACTCACTTGGTAATTCACTAATTGCGATTAACAAGACCTAATCATGATTAACAATTCTAATCTAATTTGGGGCTTTTAGTCCCACATGCACCAAAATAAAATATTCTCCCAAAAGGAAAACTATAAAAAAGAGTGCATCTCATTCCTTTATACTTTACTCCATTCTTTGATTTGCATCTCATATAATACATATGATTCATAGTCAAGCTCAAACCCTTGCTTAAAACCTTGACAAGGTTAGCTAATGAATATCTAAAGTGACTTAGCAAGTTATCTTAGAGAGGTCATTTCACCATTTTTGAGTAGAAACCATAACCATTTGATTTCCCCTTAGGTTTATTTAGGCCCGTGTTAGGTAATTAATCATATTAGTAGGCATGTTTAGCTAGTTTTGCATTGTTTTCATACTAGTTAAGCATTCTTTTAAGCTTATCTTAATGTTACATTCCTACACTTAGATCCCTAGCTAGTTAGGTAGCAATGGTGTTAGTATTCCTTGTTTAGATTTTTTTTTCTTTGTATAGTTTAGGGTGCTTTCATTTGGCACACCCAGTGGGACAATACCCCATTGCATTCAATTTTTAAATCTTTTTAACTTAGTTTCAAAGTTTTTAATTTCAAGTTTTTAGATTAGTTTCAAGTTGCGTAGATTAATTTCAAGTTTTCTAGTTTAGTTTTAAGATTTGTAGAGTACTTTCAAGCTTTTTAGATTAATTTCAAAGGCTTAGAGTAATTTTCAATGTTTTATAAATAAATTTCTATTTTTTATAGTTGTTTCAACTAGATTAGTAGTAGAAGTTGTGTTTTCATGTTCTTTGTAGGATATAAGGAGGTGAAGCCCTGTCAAAATTCCCTCAAAATACCAAATATTGGACCTTTTTCAAGAAATCTTCTCAAAACAACATTCATTAAAGCATTTAGATATGTTAGAAAAGGACTAGTTTTATAAAAATGAATACCCTAAATTATTGGTAAATTTTTTCTCCAAGTTTATGTTGGCATTGTGTAGTTCACTTCAATACCTTTCCAACGCAAAAAAGAGTCATTTCGACATCGAGAAAATGTTATGGCCCGGAAGATAGGTTGAGCATCTACGGGGAAAAAGGCTCGTGCATTATCATTGTGAGCGCCATCCATCATCGGGATCTTGTGTGAAAAATTGCATAGGGGTGCTGTGCATGATCTGTGAGTGCATGTGCACAAAGAGAAGTGCCTATGCTATTTTGCACGAAATGTTTCGACCTCTTTGGAATAGACTTGCTTCTATCCTTTCATTCCTTTGAGAAAGAGATAAGGGTTAGGGCTAGGAGGAATACACTGTTGAATGTTGAGATGGTGTGCGCGTCTCAGTAGAGAAAGAGATCAGGTCGATTGCGAAGAACTCCTTTTTGTCTTGGAAGGACTACTGCAAGTAAGAATACAAGACCACCAGATTTTAATTAGACAATAAATGAGGCAACCGCCTTGGGCCAGTGAAATATAAAACTTCCTTTCGAAGGTGGTCAGTTCCCTGCTAATATGAATTAACACAAATTCTAACAAATAAGCTATTGTCCAATTACAATTTGTTTACCTTGTTAGAAAAATAGAGAAAGGGTTAGTCTTGGTTTAGAATCACGGTGACCGATGCGATCACGTAAGCGGTACCGGTTATTTGGTAACCGATATCGGTAGGGGCAATGTCTTAGGGCTTTTGGTGAAGGTTGGTTGAAGGTGGTTGTGTTGTTTTATAAGGTGATAAATGGGTGGGGTTAGGTAATGGGGTGATAAGAAGGAATCGAGAGAATACGGGGGTGTTCTTGGGGTAACGTAAGGGTGGAGGAATGTGAGTTAGATTTAGTGTGTTCTTTGGGTAGTAGATCTAGAATAGACTTATGATGGTTTGTGATTCGAAGTTCAAGAAATGTTATTAAAAGGATATACAAGATATTACTTACGATTATTGATAAGGATGCGGAGTCCAAGAACTATGATGACGATGATGAGAACTTAGGTAGGATGACCTGACAATCAGGAGATGAGCTATCTTCCCTCCCGACGAACAGATGAGTGTCACAAGGCTCTGGTTACTCAGTTGCAGTTTTTGGGCTTGATGTCCTTCTCTACAAACTCTTCTTCTTTCTTTCACTTGTCTCTGTTCAGCCAAGTAAATTCTGGATCCTTCCAATGATTTCTGATTCGGATCCACCAAAATCCAACCCTTTGTTTTTGGTTGGGAGTGGTCATTTACAGGGAACCGATGGCGGCACGTAACCGGACGGTCGAGTAGGAACCGGTATCGGTCAGGTCAAAGCGGGCTATTTTTAGTAAAATAGCCAGCTTTCCCTCCTTTTCTCCCAAGGGATTAGTTGCGGGCTTGGTCAAGTCATTATGAGGTTGGTTTTAGGTGCGGGTGAGGAGTAATTAGTCATGGGTGTGGATGTGGACCAAGTTATAGGTCTTAATTAGGTTAGTTTAGGGTTAAGACTAGGTCATGATGAGGTGGCGAAATGAGGTGGCAGGTATGGCGATGTGGATTTATTAATTATAAGGTAATTAATAAATAATTGTGTAAGATTTAGGTGATGAGGTTAGGTTGCGGGAAATGAGATGCGGGGCACGAGGGGGTCGTAAGACACAAATTTGGTGTCTACATTAGCCCTTGTTGTTGTGTAGCTTGTCTTTGTTAAAGCTACACGGACAATAATAAGAAGTGGTTACCCTTGTTAAGGGTATAGGTAATCCCCTCAAATCTATCACAGTTGAGGTAAAGATGAAATCGGGGATAGGGTTGATAAAGGGAAATGGTGTTGAGATGATGGTAAGATGGTGGGGTAGGTCCAAGGAAGCGAGACGCACGTTGAAATGCGATCGCCACTACCGGGGTACATGATTTGAAGAGAAAATAAACAATTCATAGGCAAAGGTCGATAGTTTATCCAAACAAGGGTGATATAATCACGGTATCCAAGGCATAGGAAGTAGCTCCAGGGGATATAACGGTAAGGTACAGAACGCGTTTAGGCATGTTCGCAATACCAAATGTTTGGTTTGGTCGAGATAAACGTCATGGTCTAGGTCTAGGCAAAGTTGGTCAACCGATCAAGCCGTCAAGTACCTAATCATGCTAAAACACGAACATGTGAGCTCGATTCAACAAAAAACTACATGTTGGGTGGATAAAATTGTAATTTGTTGGTTTTGGGTGAGGTATTTGAGTGGGCGCCTTGGTCGGGCCGATTGATGAGTGAGGGCCATGGGTCGGGCCTCGATTGGTTGTTTTGCGGCCTTGGGTCGGGCCAAATGGTTGGTTCGGCCTTGGGTTGGGCAAATGGTTCGTTACATTCTGCCTTGGGTCGAGCCGAGATGGTTGGTTACGCCTGGCCTGGTCGGGCAATGAAGTCAACAAAGGGTTTTTTAAGCAAAGGTGGATATAGGCGATGTTGTGAGAAAGGGCGATTAGTAAATAAGGGCGAAATTTGGTGAAGGTAGGTATTAAACCAATATCGGCTAGATATGGTCAGTATCGGTTAGGTGACCGATACCGGTTCCTTAAGGTACAATATAAACCGATATCGGTTATAGGTTAAAACCTATAAAAAGAAAGATACTACCTGTCGTCATTTGTCACATTGTCATTTTGAAAACCCATTTGAGTTATCCGAGGTGTATTGTTGAGATTGGTGCATTGTGTCTACCGAGGTGGCACTATTTGAGTGGAGAAGTGAGTGGTTGGTAGGCCCTAGTGAGAGGAGGCAGCATTGATTGGTGGAGGACCCAAAGAAAGGAGAGTTAGAGCCATGGCACGGCGAGAGGAGTAGGAGGGTCTTTGGACGGTTGGACCACCACCACCCATTCCACCACGATGACGTGTCGTCGCATCTGCCGGTAGGTTCGAAACCCCTTCATTGTGTGAATTTGATGTTGTTCAGTTATATTTGGGGTTTGGGTAGGAATCCATGTTTTGATAAAATAATGAATAAATGGAAGTTATTTGAAAAATGAAGAGGATAGATGGGTTAAATAGGTCAAGGCGGCGGGGGTGGGTAAATAGAGAGAAATAGGAAAAATGGATGTGGGGGCGCATCGGGTTCAAGCTTCGGATTTTACAGTGACCGATGTCGGTCGCTAAGCGACCAAAGATCGGTCACGATTTTCTTTGTTGGAGGTGATTTGCTAATTGACCGGCGTCGGTCGTATGGCGACCGGCGTCGGTGGAGAGATGCTGAGGGAGGACCGGTGGCGGTCATGGTTGACCGGTACCGGTCCTTAGGATTGTTTAGTGTTGGTTTGGTTTGGTTGTTGTTGTGGTTTTGGGTATTAGGTTCTTGTTGGGGTTGTTGTTTTGTGTTGTTTGTTGTTGTTTATTATTGGGTTTTGTGTTTTGGGTGTGAAGAGGGAGGGGGATATTGTAGAAGATAGGTGGGTGTAGATGTGTGTTATAGAGTCGGGGTGTGGTCGGGTGGATAAAAAGGGGGTATAGAGGGTTAAAGGAGTTGTTGTGATAAAGAGTAGGGCTAATGCAGTTGAGTTGGTTTTCAGGCACGTGCCAGCCTGACGATGCGGGATAGATGCCCCGTTGTTGAGACGGATGTGGCCACATGTGTCTCTGGCAGCGGCATGGGACATCATGCGCGAGGTGGGACTCGGCGGAGTCCAGCATTATAGGGTGATAGATAGGGATCATAGTCTAATGGTTGCCCTCATCGAGAGATGGGATCCGGCGACCAATGTGTTCCATCTCCCGACGGGAGAGATGACGATTACACTGGAGGATGTGTATCGCATCCTTAGACTACCGATCGATGGAGAGGTAGTCTTCCAGGTGGATGTAGAGACAACCATGGACAGCATTTTACAGGTATTCGGGGATGCAGGCGCGCTATTGACTTATCACAACAGCGAGCATTGCCTATGGGGACATGTATCGTGCCCATGGAGCACATGAGACACGGCCACGGCCGTGTGATGATGATCGACATCACATGCTTCGCCTCCCGGACTCGAGAGGAGGCCGCTTTCCACGTGCACCGATGGGGTACTACACAAGATGGTGGAGGAGCATACGTGTTATGCTTGGGCACCAAAGTATACAGTGCGCTTTATACTGAGAGTCTGTGGGGCTACCACGGATGAGGTGATTAGGAATTGTTCTACATTCTTGTTACATTCTTTGGGCATATGAGCATATCATATGCATTCGACCGAGAGGGCTGCCCCAAAGCAGCCTGAGTGATCTATAGATATGGCTTTCGAGAGGTGGTTCGGGGGTCGTGGGCCACCACGAGCAGCTTCTCACCGGGACGGGATGTAGCATATTACGGCATGTATTAGAGGGCGTGACTTGCGCTTGGATATTGTATGGAGGCCTTACAGAGGTCATCATCGGCCCGCGGAGGAGCCCGATCACGGTTGCGGTGGATCCGGTATATACATTACTGATGGCGGGACGGAGGCTAGGGAGAAAGCATGAGCGATACCCACAGAGAGGGTACGGATTGGCAGATGGGGCTACGACAGGATGAGCCACCTCCCTTCCCTCACTGGAGGGATGATGTAGAGGCCCCACCGCCTTGCGCACCACAGCCTACGGACCCGATTGGGTAGCCAGAGGCCAGCCAGATGATACTATAGACGATTACAGGCATGCACAGAGAATTTTTGTATGGTGGGGAGAGAGCCGCGAGGAGAACCACACCCGCACAGCTTGACTTAGCCAAATGGTTATTAGAGTAGAGAGGACCAGCCTCGAGGACAGTATAGTTATTACAGGCAGCTTCTCTCACCGCATAAGCACGAGATAGGTTTCCCTACGAGGCGCTTAGCCCAGCGCGCAGTATGTGCACGAGGCACGAGCACCACAGCGGCACAACCACGAGCATGTGTACCGCCACCGGCACGGCCACGAGCACGAATGTGCATCGCCACCGCCACCTTGGCACAAGCACAGGGTGTCCTGGTAGGATAGGGGCCATTGTTATTAGGAGTCGGGGGACCAGCCCCAAGCTATGGTGGCACGGGCCCGTCATATGGAGGCGAGCGGAGGCCCGTACTATCAGGACATTCTTGCCCGATGGTACCAGGGGCTGATTATCGCCATATGCGCGCGCACGTAGCCGAGACCTCGCGAGTCGAGATCCTAGGGGAGTGCGGCACTGACATGTGGGTCGGTGACAGGAGGAGGCGGGAGCAGTGCATGCGAGACCCGCGAGGAGAGGTGCCGAGGCGGTGGGGAGAGTTGAGACATCCTTGGGTCAGAGAGAGATGTTTTGTTTGTATATTGGATATTAGATAGAGGCACCGGTCTACGAACCGGTTATGTATAGAGAGGCCTGCGTGCCCACATATGATTCTTTCATTCATTTATTCATCCTGTTGTATATACCGGCCTGCGAGCTGAGTACAGGTTGTATAGTTGATACCGGTCTGCGAGCCGAGTATATTTTTGATATGAGAGACCGGCCTACGAGCCGAGTCGATATTTTGACAGTTATTGCAGCCTGCGTGCCGGCTTTGTATTATCTTGAGATCACAGAGGCCCCTATGCGCAGGCAAGTTTGTATATTTGAAACCTTTGATATATATATATATATATGAGGATTTTGACCCACATGGTGCATATGAAATGTTTTATGTGTTTTGTTGATGGGTTGTGAAATTTAATGTATGACGAGTTTGATCCACATGGTTTATATATTGATGGTGTTGATGTCTTTTGTTGATGGCTTTTTGAAATGGAATGTATGTATATATAGATGATGAGTTTAATTCACATGTTGTGTATCTTTGATGCGTTTGATGTATATATGATGTCGTATGTATGTCATGTCAATGGTTGTTATAATGTAGATGGATGATGTTGTTGAAATTATGAGGATATATATATGTGATTTGGATGACAAATATTGATAATGGTGTTGTTATGTAGGAAAAAGAGGTGGGCGCCACAAAAATTTGCAAAACGAAGAAAGCGAGTGAGGTTTAAGCAAAAGCGGGTACATGACCGATATCGGTTATGTAACCGATATCGGTTATGTAACCGATGTCGGTAGCTATATGACCGATATCGGTTATGTAACCGATATTGGTTATGTCAGAATTATTTTTCCTAAAAATAGAACTACTTGGTTGGCAACTTAAGTTCTTATTTTTAGCATTCTTATTTTTAAAGTCATGCAACAAGTTAAATACGCGAATGCATTTATTGTTTGACGACTGATACAGATAATTGCATGAAAGAATTTGAGTGATAAGGAGGAAAGAGATAGGTGAAGTGAGTGTGGGCTGAGATTCAGAAGGCAGAAAGACAAGTTATATTTGAAGAGGGTGGTGAACATGGCTGAACAAGGAGAAGCATCCCGCAGTAGGACGAGGGGGAAGACAAGTTCCACCTCAAGCTGCTGCAGCCCAAGAGGTAAACGTTTTAGTTGTAATTTGATTCTTGCATGTTTTGTGAATAGGATGAGAGAAGTGTAAGTGGCAGTATGAGAAAGAAAAGGTGATAGACAAGGGTTTGGGATGGGGTGAGTGCTATGGGGTAGGTAAAGTTAGGTGGTCACGTATGTTTTTAGGTATAGATAGGAGTAAACGGGCAAAATAATTATCGTAGGTGTATGTTTTTAAGCAGGGTAGGTATATTTTTGAAATTGACCGGTATCGTTTAGAGATAACCAGTATCGGTTAGCAAACCGGTATCGGTTATCCATAACCGATATTGGTTTCTTTACATGGGAGTTTCGTGAATTTGAGAAAAACCCATGGAGATTTGTTCTATTGAATAATTATGTGTCGTTTTGATGTACGCAGCGGAAGCGAGGTTAAAGATGAATAATCGTGCTGGCGTTGTTGTCGTAATCCGAGTGGATGTAACACCAGCTGAATGGGCATTGATAAATCATTTGGGGTTAAGTGGAATCCGCTATTATTCACGAATCACGCATAACCATGCTATGTTGTAGGCGTTGATTAAGAGATGGAATCCAGAAAAGAATACCTTCTATCTGCTAACAGGGGAGATGACAGTGACTTTGGAAGATGTGTTCCGTATTTTGAGACTCCCAATGATAGGAAAAATAGTGTATCAGTGCGTTGCCTCAAAAGCGCGAGGCGAGTAGCGATAACAGCAGTATTTGGTTCATCTGCACAAGATTTGACACAGAGAGGTTTAACATTTACGTATGGTACAATGTATGCAACACACCCTGAGGAAACAAGGTTGGCCGTGCTATTAATGATAGCGGTGGGGTATTATGCATTACCGAGGGTGGAGGGTGGAAGATTTCTAAAAGCATTGATGAGTGTTATTTGGGAAATGATAGAAATGAGTGTGACTTTGCATGGGCACCCGCATATCCGCGAGTTATATAGGGTTTATGGGCTGCAAGTGAAAACACAGGACGACACTGGATTGTTCGTACTTATTACATTGTTGGGCCTATGAGCACATTGTTTGTGTGCATCTAATAGGCCGACCCATCGAGCCGAGAGAGGTAGGAGTGCAGAGGTTGGGATTCAGACGATGGGTCCAGACAGAACAAGAAGCGAGATCCCAGGCCGTGATAGATGACATCGAGTATTATAGATAGGTATGGGAGATGGTGACAATTGCGGATATTTGTTGGAGGCCTTACGGGAACTATATGGTGACAGAGAACATAGCTGAGGAGTTGAGGGGTGTAGAGCGATTGAGGTGGATCGCAGGGCACAGGCCGGGTGAGTACGAGAGGATTCCTCTAGATCGTGTGCGGCGACAATTTGGGTTCGTTCAGGATATACCTATGACATATAGACCATACATGAGGATCGATGCCAAGGCAGCATTCTCACCTCCCGACCGACACCTCCAGAAGGGCCAGAAGAGATAGCAGCCGATCGTAGGGTAATGGATGCGGGAACGACAGAGGCCTATAGAGTATGGTGGGTAGCAGAGCTGTGAGGTGCACGTGAGCACCCTGACATAGCTGTGATTACAACGGAGAGAGATCAAATCTGAGGATTTAGTTCACCAGCTTCAAACACAGTGAATGAGACAAAGAGATTGTTAGAGGCTTCACGATTACTGAGTGGAGAGACTGGAGGCAAGATTCCTCCACGCGAGAGGACGTATTCGTATGTTACAGGAGATGTTGGCGGATCAGTGGGAGGAACCAATGGCAGTGGCACCTTTGAGGATGGAGAGGCCAACTGAGGGGCATCGACGATCACGATCACCACCTGATTCGGGAGGAGGCGCAAGGGTCTAAGTGAATTTCATAGGAATATAAGAATAAATAAGGATGCCGACCTGCGAGTCGATGATAGAGAAGATGTATTTGTTTAACATCTAAAATAAAACTAAATATGTATGTTGTTTTGAGTGATGATAATAATAAGAATGGTTGTGTTTTGAATGTTGTTTTTTGTTTGTTTTGAAAAAGGATAAAGATGAATGTTGGCAAATAGAAATACACACAAAAATATTTATATTTACAACGCATGATAGGGTATGGTAGGGGATGGTCGAGCTAACCTTGGGAAACACCATGTCTCCTAAGTGCTACCTACATAGCCCATTGCTCAAAGCAAGGAGGGGCCTCGGACCAATGTATTTCTCCCTTAGGGCCGGGGAGAGGTGAATTAAGGCAATTTAGGTATGTTTAGGCGATTTGGGGTTGGTAAAAATATTGATATTGGTAGGGTAATGTTGTTGGTGTTGGTAAGGAATTGGCGATGTTGGTATAGGTATAGGTGAAGCGAAAGTTAGCCTACCTAAGTGGTAAGGAACCATGTCCGATTAAGATCAACACATAATCCTAGATTCGAGTCAAAGAGGAAAAAGTGCTCCGTAGGTGAAAAGAGCTAAACAAACCACATAATAACGTAGAATGAGCTTGAACCCCTAGGTACCGTGCATAGATGAGAAGTCAATAGGTGAAAAGAGTTGTATAATCACAATATATCGGGTGTACGTCACGTCCCTTGAGTTTTGTTGTTTAAACAAATGGTGAGGTGAGGTGGATGGTGTAGCTGAGGTGTAGAGAACTTGTTATAAAGTGAGTATTCTACAAAAGAGAACCTAACCTAAATAGACAAGTCCATGACTCAAAAGTTCTTTTGAATGTGGCTTTTATTTTGTTGAATATAGACTGATCGATGCGGGAAGTCTACAAGGGATATGTATGTATTTTATTACTCTTGAGGTCTTCACGAAGCTAATTAAGGTGAGAATCTTCTTATAAAGGCTGACTATGTATAGTTGTCCTTCAAGGAGCAAATGATCTATTTATAGTAGCAGAATGCGGCGTTGTATATAGCTGTCCTTCTGGGAGAGCTTGATCTATACATATAATAGCTGGGTAATATTTTGGCATATAGCTGTCCTTCGAGGGAGCAGTCTATATATAATTTAGAGATCTAGATGTCCGTTTGGCATAAAGCATCTAGTTTTGTAGGAAGTTTGACTCAAGAAAATCCCATAAGTTTTTAATTAAGAATGTGTCATTTGAATACTTTGAAGTCATGGACTAGACTAAAAAGGGGAAGGCATTTGTAAATAGAGGTGATAATCAAACCATGTGAGCTTGATTTTATTTTGAGATGTAGGAAACAAAGTGTATGCGGTGGTAAAGGAGCTCAAGGGACGATCACAAGGTAGATAAGAAGTGATATAACACTAATTTCAATAGTAGAATGGTCGAAGATGCAAGGCATTAAGGGGTTCGAGGCTCAAAGTTTACCATTAAGCGAAGCTAAACGATAAGTGCCTGATCCATAAATGTTAGTGATTATGTAAGGCCCAATCAATTGGGAGAAAATTTTCCACGTTTGCTCTTTTCTAGTTTGGTTACATGTTGATTCTATTTGAGGACAAGATCACCAACCTTAAAGGTACGCTAATGAAGTCGCTTATCATAAGCACGCTTGATGTGTTTTTGATAGATTTGAAGGTGGTCAAGAGTCGTAAGACGACGCTCGTCAAGAAGCTCCAATTGGGCTAACCGCTCTTGGTGGAAATCGTCATTGGTGAGAATATCCTGAAGAGATATTCTTAGGGAGGGTATTTGTAGTTCGAGAGGTACAAGACAGCCTCGGTACCATATACCAAAGAAAAAGGTGTGGCATTAGTGGAGGTACGAATGCTGAGTACGATGAGCCCAAAGGGCAAAGGGGATGTGATCATGCCAATTTCTTCCGGACTCATTAACAACTTTCATGAGGATTTTGGTTAGGGTTTTATTAGAAGATTTAGCCTGACCATTGGATTGTGGGTAGTACGGTGACGAGAAGCTAAGTTTGATACCGAAGTTGTTACAAAGATCTTGTAACAACTTATTTTTGAAAGATTTTCCATTATCTATTATCAGGCGATGAGGAACACCAAAACGACAGATAATGTGGTGGTTAACGAATTCGACGATTTTTTCTTTTTTTGTTGAAATGAGTGGAATGGCTTCCACCCATTTAGTGTAATAGTCTGTTGCTGTGATTATCCAACGGTGACGTTGCGAAGAGGGCGGGTGAATCTCACCAATAAGGTCTAAACCCCATTGTGAGAAAGGCCAAAGATCTCGTGTGACTTGTAGCGGATGGCTAGGAGTATGTTGAAGGTTGGCATGTTGTTGACACATAACACAACGCTTAACATATTCGTAGTAGTTTTTATTAAGAGTAGGCCAATAATAACCTAGGCGAAGGATTCGTTTAGCCAGCAGCAAAGAGCCACTAAAATGTCCACCACAAATACCGTCATGGAATTGTTGGATGGTATAGGTGACCTCCGCGCCGGTTAGACACCGAAGGAGGATGCCATCAAAGCCACGTTTATAGAGGAGTCCCCCCATGACGATATAACGAGAAACACTTTTAAGAAAAGCACGTTTTCCGTTACTAGTAAGGTCATGTGGGAGAACAGAGGTTGTAAGGTAGTCATGAAATTGGTGGTACCGGGTATCTATGAATTAGCGAGACACATTATTTATCATACAAAAACCGAGAATGAGTAAGATGGGGTAAAGAGTTGTTGGACCAAGACGAATATGTCGTAGTCAGGTTGGTGAGGCGAAATTTTCGAGGCTAAGCAAGCCATAGTATCCGCAAATTTGTTAGTGGAGTGGGGAATGGTCGGATAGAATAATGAGTAAATAAGGTTAGAAGTGAATCCACATAGTGTTTGTACTTTTGAAGTTCCTCATTTTTACATTGGTAGATGCCCATGACTTGATTTACTACCAATTGAGAGTCGCCGAAAATATTGATAGATTTGACACCTAAGTGTAACGCAACCTGGAGACCCAAAACAAGGGCCTCATATTCCGTTGTATTATTAGTGCAGGGGAAATCGAGCCGAATGAAAGAGGCATAGGCTCAGCGTCAAGAGGAATGAGAACAACGCCGGCTCCTCCGCCGTGGCCTGGCATTTGGATCCATCGAAGAAGAGGGTCATTGGATACGACTCTTCCCTGAGTGAAAGAGTGGTGATGAGTTCATCGGGGAAATTAAAATTGGTAAATTGTTCCCCAGGTAAAGGGGCCTCCGCAAGTTGGTCCGCAATAGTTTGTCCTTTGATTGACTTCTGGTGTATAAATTCAAGGTCGAGGTCAGCGAGGAGCATAAGCCATCGGGCGATGCGTTGGTTTAGATGTGGTTTGGCATACATATAATGAATGGGGTCCGCACCGGTGATGACAAAAGTTTTGTGATTCGGGGAGGTAGTGTCGGAGTTTGGTGGCTACTGAATGATAGGGCTAGGCACGCTTTTCTACATGTGTATACCTAGTCTCGTAATCCACGAGAGTACGACTTATATAATAAACGGCTTGTTCTTGATGCTCAGAGTCATGATGTGCGAGCATGGCTCCTACGGCGTGGTCGGTGGCAGAAAGGTAAAGGTAGAAAGGGCGATCGTCTTGTGGTGGGATAAGCACGGGTGGCTGCAAGAGATAGGCTTTGAGAGCTTCAAAGGCTTGGTGACACTCTTCGCTCCATTGAAAGGCAATGTCCTTTTTAAGAAGGTGATGGAAAGGCTGACATCGATCCGAGAGTTGGGAAATGAAACGCCGGATAGATTGAAGTTTACCTTGCAAACTACGTAATTGTTTGAGGTTTTTGGGTGGGGGCATTTCTAGGATAGCTTTGACTTTAGATGGATCGACCTCAATGCCACGCAAAGAGATGATGAAGCCAAGAAGTTTTCCCGAAAGAACACCAAAGACACATTTCTTTGGTTGAATCAGATGAGAATATCAGAATAAAGCGATCAAAAATAATGGTTAAAACATCGAGATGTTCACTGCGATGTTTAGATTTGCCAAGAAGATCATCGACATAATCCTCAAGGATAGTGTGCATAATGTCATGAAAAATGTAAGTCATAGCCCGCTGATAGGTCGCACCAGCATTCTTAAGGCCAAACGGCATGACACGATAACAGAAGGTTCCCCAAGGAGTTATGAAGGTAGTTTTATGTTGATCAGCCGGGGCTACCAAAATTTGATTGTATCCTGAAAAGCCATCCATGAGAGAAAGCATTTCATGGCCTACAGTGAGATCAACAAGTTGATCAATACTTGGGAGGGGGAAGTCATCCTTGGGGCAAGCGAGGTTAAGGTCTCGGAAATCCGTGCATATCCGAAGTCCCCCCGTCGCTTTAGTGACAGGTATGATGTTAGAAATCCATTGAGGATAGTCAATAGGCAAGATGAAGGAAACAGAAAGGAGTCATTGAAGCTCTTCTTTGACCAAGAGGGCAATGCGTGGATGCATTTTCTCGGCTTTGTTTTTGACTGTTTGGAATCAGTGTTTTAGGGTAATGTTATGGACAAAGCAATGTCGGGATCAATTCTGGCATGTCGGCGAGGACTAAGCGTAAAGCTTGGTTGCATGTACGAGAGAAAGGTAGTAAAGGCAGCTTGTTCGATGTGTTAAGGGATTGTCCGATCTTCACAATGTGAGATCCTTCTCTGTGTGGATGTTGATTTCTATAGTCGACTCATTCAACATGGTTTGAGTTTGGACAGTAAAAGCGCGTTGAATATAGGAGTTGTCCGCACCAAGGTAAGTGAGGATGGAGTCATCATCCACGGCACTTAACAACATTAATTGAAGGTGAATCCTCTTCAATCATGTCTTGATATAGCAGGGGAAGAGAAGATGGTTCTCATTATTGCGTTGATAAGTGAGAGGACCTAGGAAGATAGCATTTATGAAAAAAAAAAAGTTAGGAGGGATAGATTCAGGGTCTATCGACTCTATGGGTGACGATGGAAAAATGGGTGATGATGGTTTGGTAGGGGTGATGTCGTCATCTTCCAGGGTACAACTGACACGAGGTTTCTCTCGGTGTAAGTGTTTCAGGAAATCCGAGACCACTACGATCATTGTGTTTGCGTGTAGTCACGGGAATGATTGTATGTCGGCCTTGTTCATAAAGACCAAAACCAAAGCCTTTCCAAGCACAACGAGTCAAGAAGGTGAGGGTGAAACGACGATTTGTCACGTGTATTGAAAATCGGATTGGAAGGAACCACCCCAAGAGGAGGTTCGGGGGTAACAGAGAGGATGCGTCGACACCCCCATACATTAGGTTAGTGCGGTAATTAGGTGGTGCACGCAGAAGAGATTACCTCCCCACGTGACGGTCGTAGGTAGGATGCGTATGTAATCGTCCATACTCCGTGGGTATGGAAAGAACTAACGTTATATAGGTGGTACTCCCCAAAAGCAGTAAGGCATTGAAAAACATCTACTAAGGGGTCCGAGGTTGGGATGTTATCATGGGAAAGGAAGTGGTATTTGTGACGGCGGTTTCATTGGTCAAGGTGTAGGTGCGGTTGAAGTGGATGGTAGAGGTGTAGTTGAAGTGGATGGTTCGGTTGGATGAATGGGTGTCTTGGACTGCACAAGCACATCATTAGGGAGATATAACATATTACAAGTTTTGAAGGGGGAGGATCAGCTTTTACGGTGTAGGACTTCCCCTCGTATTCAAATTTTATGCATCTATGTAAGGTGGAGGGAATGCATCCCATAGCCCGGATCCAAGGGTGGCCTAACAACATATTGTATTGGAACTCTCCCTCAAGGACATAGAAGAGTTCGGGTAAAGTGCGTGGCCCTACACGAATGTTAAGGATCACGGTACCTAAGGTAGAAGTGATAGCATCATTGAATGATCGCAACATGATGGGGGGGTTGGCACACATGCAACTAGAGGGATATTCATTTGTTGGAAGGCTTTTGAAGAGATGATGTTTAGACTAGCCTGGCCAATCATAACACGACACACCGAATGTCCAGGACATAAGCTGAGATGAAAAGAGCAGGTCGGGATCTTTCGCACCAAAGTCGACAATTTCGTCTTGAGAAACCGACAGCAATGACGTCACGACTGTGAAGACAAAAGTAGTTGGGGAGATAGGCTATTTGGTGAGCGAAGCAATGTGATTGGGTGTGAGAATGGAAGTAACAGTAAGGTTTCATTAGGTAAGACCTCTATCCCTTGAAGGATTTCAACGAGATCTTGTCGATGAGATTCGAAAGTCCGAATGAGATCATACAAGTGTCATTTTATAGGCGATTGGTGAAGCTGTTTGATCATAGTTCGGTGGGCAACTCCATTAGAGATGGGGTAGGCAGGTCACGAATAACCACTTTAGGTGGTGGTGTGATCGGGATGGTGGATGGAGAAAGAGAGGCCGCAGGTGTGCTTTCTTTTGCTTTCCCATTGTTTTTACGCCTCAGTAGCAACACTAATCATATTGATCTCGTGAATATGAGAGGAGGAAGATGGTAGGGATAAGTCATGGTCTTCAAGAGGTGGGGCTGTAATAATGATAGATCTTGGTGAGGCAGGATAGGTGGTATAGGAGAGGAATTGAAGCTAAAGGTCTCTCCTTCGTAAGTGGTCTTTCTTAACTTTTTTATCGAGAGAGACTCACTGGCGACAGTATGGCTTTCAATGCTTTGCATCCTCCACGTCATGTCCCGGTGTGCAAAGTGGTAAGCGTATATTTTAGACTCATCATAACCTATAGGTCGAGGTTTAGATGGATCATAAGGTCTAAGTGAGGGTAGGGAAATGGTCGCATTCTCCACCAACATAGCAAGGATTTTGGCATAAGACCCTTTGAGTGGGTCAAAGTCGAGGAAGATGAGGCTATTGATCTGGGTAGATTCGGTAATGACGGGTATGGTTGATCCGTATGGGTGGTGGTTTAGCCAAGGGGTTTTGATAATGGGTTTTAACTAAATGTGGCTTCTTCGACCGTGAAGTTATGTTTATTTGGTTGGATGATGAGGCCACAGATGATGTGGTATCAGAAAACAACCACGGAGAAATAGAGTGACAGAAAAACAAATCTTTTGATGATGGAATTTTATTAGGGTTGATAGGTGGACAGGATACGCGGGGTGACGGTGTTGATATACCCTTGGGTTTCTATATGGGTGCAGAAGGCGTAGGTCTTTTTAAAGAAAATGCAGGAGGTATGATATATTGATGCAAGGTGGAGGGATGAGGTCCCAATATGGAAGGTAGGTTTAGGATTTAGGGTTTAGGGTTTAGACTTGCTTCTATCCTTTCATTCCTTTGAGAAAAGATAAGGGTTAGGGCTAGGAGGAATACTGTTGAATGTTGAGATGGTGTGCGTGTACCGTAGAGAAAGAGATCAGTCGATGCGAAGAACTCCTTTTTGTCTTGGAAGGACTACCCGCAAGTAATAATACAAGACCACCGATTTTAATTAAAAAATAAATGAGGAACCGCTGCCTTGGGCCCAACAAATATAAAACTTCCTTTCGAAGGTGGTCAGTTCCCCTGCTAATATGAATTAACACAAATTCTAACAAATAAGCTATTGTCCAATTACAATTTGTTTACCTTGTTAGAACAATAGAGAAAGGGCTGGTCTTGGTTTAGAATCACGGTGACCGATGCCGCGTCATCAGAATGTAACCTGCGAGTCAGGTTGTTGGTAACCGATATCGTAGGGGCAATGTCTTAGGGCTTTTGGTGAAGGTTGGTTGTAAGGTGGTTGTGTTGTTTTATAACGCTGATAAATGGGTGGGGTTAGGTAATGGGGTGATGAGAAGGACTCAGAGAATACGGGGGGGTGTTCTTGGGGTAACGTAAGGGTGGAGGAATGACAGCTAGATGTAGTGTGTTGCTGGGTAGTAGATCTAGGAATAGACTTATGATGGCTGTGATTCAGAAGTTCAAGAAATGTTATTAAAAGGACATACAAGATATTACTTACTGATTATTGATAAGGATGCAGGTCCAAGAACTGTGATGACGACAGCGTAACTTAGGTAGGATGACCCGATAATCGGGGAGATCAGCTATCTTCCTCCCGACGAGCAGATGAGTGTCACAAGGCTCGGGTTACTCACTGCAGCTTTTGGGCTTGATGTCCTTCTCTGCAAACTCTTCTTTTTTCACTTGTCTCTGTTCACCAAGTAAATTCCGGATCCTTCCAATGATTTCGATTCGAGATCCACCAAAATCCAACCCTTTGTTTTTGGTTGGGAGTGGTCATTTACATGGAACCGATGGCGGTTACTTAACCGACGGTGGTTGAGTAGGAACCAGTATCGGTCAGGTCAAAGTGGGCTATTTTTAGTAAAATAGCCAGCTTTCCCTCCTTTTCTCTCGAGGGATAAGTTCGGGCTTGGTCAAGTCATTATGAGGTTGGTTTTAGGTGTGGGTGAGGAGTAATTAGTCATGGGTGTGGATGTGGACCAAGTTATAGGTCTTAATTAGGTTAGTTTAGGGTTAAGACTAGGTCATGATGAGGTGGTGAAATGAGGTGGCAGGTATGGCGATGTGGATTTATTAATTATAAGGTAATTAATAAATAATTGTGTAAGGTTTAGAGTGCTTGAGGTTAGGTTGCAAAATGAAATGCTGGGCACATGCGGGGTCGTAAGAAACAAATTTTGTGTCTACATATGCATCAAGGTAATTTTTTTCAAATTCCATAATTTCAATTTTATGATTCCTGTCAGTTTTTAAGGGTTTTTAGATGTTGTTTTTGTCAATTTATTGATTTTAGAGAAATATTCCTAACAAAATTGGCTTAGGGTTTGATAGATGATATGTTTTCATACTTTTTTTGAGTTTGGAATAGGGTTGTGTATGCTCTTCTCTTGCACCTAGTGTGATCTTGAGAATAAAAAACACCCCTAAACCACTTTTGCTTCTTGGGAGTAAGTAGGAACAATCATCCTTCATTTTTGTTTAAGGGAACAAACTTTCATGTTTTGACATATGCTTGATCTTTTAGTTTAAGAGATTTTTCATTTGATAAAGAACCAAGGCTAAAATTTGTGTATGCTCTTCCCTTGCACCTAGTGTGATCTTGGGAACCAAAAGAAATTTTAGTCTTTCATTAAGAAGCACTTGGATTAATTGGGAATAAACCTTACTTTACAAATTTTTATGGTAATTAGTTGATTTACAAGCTTTGCATTTCTATTTTAGTTGGATTATTTTTTGTGTATGCTCTTCTCTTGCACCTAGTGTGATCTTGAGAAACAAAAACAATACTTAATCCTCTTTCTATGATATTGTGAACCTTTTTGAACTACTAATCATTTGTTTGAAGGACCTAAAATTCTTGTCAAATAAATAAGGGATATATTTAAACCAAAATATAACATTCACGTGTGTTGTAGGTTGTCATTGGTGGTCTAAACAAAATTTCTTAATCCAAGAGATAAACAATACACCAACACACCATATTACAAAGCCGTTAAGAGCTACGGCTCATCCGCTCAACTAGGACATAACCCCTTTGGCATAATACTTAAGCTACAACAATGGGGGTGGTCCTAGGAACCCTAAATTAGTTCACGCAAGAGGGAACCTTGTGAACAAAATAGGAAAGTGCTCCACACTACCAACTTGTCTAGTACACCTTGGTAAGATTAGAGTCAAAGATATCCGTATTGCGACCCTAGTGAAAGTATAACTGAATGCACTTCAAAGTTGTTCATTATACTAAATGTGATAAAGTAAATCCAAGATAATCCTTGGGAAACCTTGGTAAATGGAGCTCATCTTAGATATCTTATGACACCTGAGAGAGAGAACCACCTAGAAGTCCGTCGGCTTAGAGCCATTGCTTTTGTTTTAGTTGTTTTACTTGAGAGATCTCACAAAGTGACAAATTTGTTAGATTCAAAATCTTATTTTTCAAACAAGGGAAATAATCTCTTAAATTTTAAATCACGTTACATTTCATTACGAAATCTACTTTAGTGTCATTTTGTCCTAGTTTTCACTTTTCCTAAGACAAGGAGAAACTCTCCCAAAATAACTCTAAGTTTCTTTGGTCTACACCCTTTTTTCTTGTTGCCCATTTTTGGACAAAGGAAACAACATATATAGATACCACTAGATATCATGTGTCCACCACTTTTTTATTCTACTTGCGTGACTAGGTTGGAATGCCGGAGCACAAGTGTTGAAAGTGTGTGTGGTACGTAATCACAATCTAGTAGACACCCTTTTCTCAAAAACCTATATTTGAGACTTATTATCATCGTAGTTAGGTTATTTCATCCTTGTCTTCTTTTTATTTGTTACGTTTCCCGCATTCTAGCCATATAATTGAGATATTTATGTCTTGTTTCCATTATGAAACTTGACCTAAATATCTATAATGTATCATTACGTACGTGCTCGCACACATAAAAATTCCTTGTTATATTTAGACATAGTTTTTACACCCTAGATTTATCTTGCATTTTGTGAGTGTTGAGGATATATTGTTAGCATCGCGATAACATCATTTTGACACTAAAAACATTTCTCTCCCAAAATCTTGGTTCACTTTTCCAAATAGTATTGTTACATTGCTCACATTGCTATCATCCATTTTGCAAGACTTAGGTTTTGTTAGTGTTTAGAAACGGTTTCTAATATACCTTGCTTTAGAGGATCACATCAACATTATCTTACCATTTAGGCCTTGTTTGTTGCAAACTTGACCTAACTGGTGATATTGTGTTGTCACTATTTAGTTTCAAACCTATCTAGATAAATCATAGGGAGTAAAATTTTGGTGTGGCTAAATTTAAGTATTAGAAATCATTGTATTATTCAAGATAAGCTTGTGTCATATATTACCTTGCTAGGTTGGATTATTGTTTATTCTTTGGTTCTTATGTCACATTGACCTAGTGGATTTGTGGCTATTCTATAGTCACCATTCTTTGAGGCAACATTAGCGTCATTATGCTTTAAAATTTTGACTAAGGTCCCTTTTTATTAAACCTTAGTGGAATTCATTCATATTATACCTCCTACCTCAAGTATGCCTACTACGAGAATGGGATCCCGAAGATTAAGAGCTGATATATTTGGAGGAGATAACCCTCTTTTAGATGATAATATCATGGTTGACCATAGTGGTGGAGTGGAAGATTCTCCTCATATGGATATAGAATGCCCTCCCACCAATTTTGATGATTACATTTTCTAAAACAAACATGAAATCCTCATGTGTGTTATGGAATTAGGAGCTAGGTTACCTTCCATAGTGGACCCTTCTCTCATTGCCACAATGGTTCGAGGAGAAGAAGAAGTAGACTGACGCTCATCGTATTGTTAATGAAATATTAAACCCATGTCATGCCCTACTTTTAGACTCGAATAATGAGGAAGTAACCTTTGAAAACAACGAATACTATCATTTATCTCCTCTTAAAATTTATTTCAAAGACCATGAAGCACATTATCACCACAAGAAACCTCCTCATGATTAAAATCATAAAGAAATACAAACCCAAGAGGTGAAATTAGAACAAGAGATCCAAGCCCTTACTCTCCAATTGGAAAGTTTGGCTTGACATATACAAAAGGAACAACCAAATATTTTTAAACAAGCCATACCAAAGGAAAAAACTAAGGCTTCGTTTCACAATTTCCCAATAAACACTCCTCCATGGTAGGCATAAAGAGATTCTTCTAAAGAGATTCTCTCATAAAATAGGGTTGATAATACACCTAGATTTAATCCTATGTATAAGACCTGAACACCACCCACACAATAACATCTCTTCCATCAATTGGATGGTAAATATAATCGACTCTATGGGTGATTCTTTGGCCTAGTCCTAGAACTCCTTAGCTTCAAGTTAGCTACTATGTCTAACAAGGATAACTATTCGATGATGATAGGTGGAAGTGGAATAGATGAATACTAATGTACGTAGGCCAGCATCTATGTCTGATTCACCTATGGACTCGTTGGGATGTGAGATTTGTGGGTCACAACCATAGATTCATGTTTGTTGTGGTCCTGCTATGGTCATGTGCGGATTCAGTCCCTAATCCCTAGTATCCAATAGTCATATGCTTTCTCAGCCTCTATATTCAGAATTAACAATTGTGTGATCTTTTCAAAGTATCTCACAGGCGTTCGTGCAACCTGAATTCTTAAGCTGGTATCTATATCTGTGAGAGTGTCTCCTACGTTTGGCTATGGGACCAAAGGATCACAACCGAATGTTTTCTCTCTTTCAAACCCTTCCACAGTCATGTGGATATGTATCTAGGGTAATCTATAGTTTGGTTGATTTGACCAAAACATGTGCGCTTGGTCATCTTCTATGTTTAACCCGCTTAACTGGAGGCTGATCTGTTGTAAGTTTGCCGTTGTTTGGAAGATTTGGATCCTAAGATTCTGATCTATATAACTTATTATTTCTATGATGAGATTGGGTTGGGGCACGATTGGCTCGAATACGTATTCTCTGGGCTCTCTAGGTCCCGTGATTGTCATACAAAAGCAACAATGTAAACTAAATGCAACAAAGTAAAATTAACTATGTGAAATATATCTATAACATATATAACTTCTATATTTTTGTATTTTTCTGATGAATTTATATGAATGAAATTGAAGGAGAAACTATTTTAATATATCTAGAAATTGAAAACTAATCTAATGACAAATTTAAAACAAACAAAGCAACCGAGTATAGCTACTTGCCTGTGTAGTTGTAAATCTATTCTAAACAATGAAATAACTGATCTAATCTATTTGAAAGACTCTCGATCCTACCTCAGAAGTGAGGAATGAATCATAGTCTCTCAGAAACTATCAATCCTACAGCTTCCTAGCAATATCGAAAGTAAAATTGACTAAAATAAAGTGATTGGCTACTCTATTTGATATGCTCCTAATTAGAACTTTGAAAGCTAGAACCTGGATTCTGCAGAACAGTGGCGAATCCGATGGTGTGTGTGATTTTGTCCCCTCAGTGTGATCTCCTCGCTCCTTCGTGCTCACGTGGATCTAGAAAAGCATGTAATGCTAGCATCAACAGAAGTAGATATTGGGACAAAGGCAGCTTAGGATACAGACTGAATACAATGCGAGTAGGAGAGAGATAGCGCAAGAGTACAGAGCTTGGCTTATGTAATTCCTAGTGGGATTTATTATGAGTCATGCAACATAAAACGTCCAGAACCTGAAACTATCCTGTTTGAAGAACAAAACCTGCAACTTTAATGGCTTCCTATTGAAAACAAACTATCCTATTCCAATTGATTTGGATGAAGTGATAACAACAATTGCACAAGATGGATATGTGGCTTCCTAACAACAAGACAACACTAACTAAGCATGCAATGAATAAAGCTAAGAATTCTAAGCAAAATGAAAGACTAATCTATTGCAATGAGAAATTTAGAGGCAAATTTGAGGGGCCATTTTCTTGAGCACAAGCCAACTATTTATAGCATTTGCATTTACCCAAGGTAAAAACCAAATTGATCTCTTAAACTATAAACAATGGCAAAACACTATTCCAGGGAACCAGAATCATTAATGCAAGCCCAAGGTGGTGAAAAAAGCTGGTAAACGTTGAAATTTACGTGAGTCACGTTAAAAGAGCATTCTGAAAAAATGCGTGAAGGACTGCCGCCCTGAGCAGGTGGGTTACAGACCGCCCTGTCCAGGTGGTGGTCACGAGACCGCCGCCCAGCAGGCGGCGGTTGGTTTCAGAATCAAGAGAAAAAGGAAAAGAAAAGAGGGGAAAAGAGAAAACAAAGCACACGTGGGGGCTAAGCGGGCATGCGGGATGATAACGCATACTTGGAGAGATTTTTCGGATCCCGAACACCTCATGAGGAGACTCGTATCATCATGGGGCACGTGTCACATTGTTCCGCAAAGGCAAGACCTTACAATTTTGGGTACATACATATTGCCCCCTCGGAGAAGTGTTTTAGCCATGAAGAGGCATAAAATGGTGGATCCGAGTATGGCGGTCCCGAAATGGGAAGTTGGAAGTTATACCTGATACGTCCGTGTGTCGAGATGACGCCATCCGGAATTCCCCACCTGCAAAATGAAAAGAGGAATCAAGTGCAGATAGACAAAATAGATCGGAAAATAAATGCTAAAATAATGGGAAATGAGGACGTACCATTTGTGCGGGGTAAGAACTTACCTCCGTCGGTGCTCCAAACCTGTGAAAAGGGCATTCAAAACAAGTCAGGTTGCTATATATATGAAAGTGGGCCCATTTTCCTATTCATTTGCATGTGTTGATTTGATTGATTCTGAGCTCTGGGACCCACGGTGATGGTTTCTTACGAGAGTAGAGTCAAAACGTTCGTGACGAGATAGCGATCATGCCTCCGCGAGTAGATCATCGACCCGCGAGATCACAGGTTAGTTTTCCTCAATTTATCATTTTTACCTCCAAACTTTTAAAATGCTAAAATCTTTGTCATGGGGGGGTTATTTTTGAAAATGTTAGGTTCAAAAGGTCCATCTAGGGGGCGCCTACTGGGTAGGCTTTGTTTTTAGTTAAAATGGTCCTTTTTGGTGTTTTTAGGCCTTTTTAGGATATAAAACCCACGTGGGTTTTCGGGACACGACCGCCGCCCCTGCTTCCCAGGGCGGCGGTTACATGACCGCCGCCTTGTTCAGGGTGGCGGTTACAAGACCGCCACCTTTTTAAGGTGGCAAGTACGAAAACCGCCGCCCTGCTCAGGGTGGCGGTTCTTCACAGAATGTCAAAAGAACACTTGTTTGAGATTGTTTTTGCATTTTTAGCATTTCTATGTGTTTTCATGATTTTTCTAATGTCATTGGATGCTAACTTTCTTTGTTTTGTGTGTTTTTGGGTGTATGCAGGTGAGGGAGGAGTACATTCGGTGGAGCCGAGAGAGAGAGTGTGACTGGCTCCCGACAGTATTAGATGCCCTTTCACAGGATGAGCAGGATACTCTTCAGAGGGCCGGTATACTACGTATATCGCGGGTTCCACATGTTGCACCATCCAGTCACATACTCTGTGACTTATTTTCCTACTGGGATGCTGATCGGAACACCTTCCGATTACCAGGGGTCCGAGGTGAGTGGACCATCACACTGGAGGATGTTTACCGTATCCTGGGGGTCCCGATCATCGGGAGACGTCTTACTCTTGAGACAACAGGTTCACGGGCCCAGATAGCACAGTGGGCCTCTTACATGGGAGATGCAGTCATCTCCACTGGTTTGAAGAAGGGGGTCAGAGTTCGGTCTATTCCTAGCTTGCCCATCCCCTTGATTCACCAGGCTATTATGGGGATCCTTGCCTCGAGATTGATCGGGGACAAGGGAGGAGACACACTGCTATATTGTTGGTCCCCCATCATTGCACAGATCGAGGGTCATGGCCAGATTTACGCCTGGGGAGCAGATATACTTGGGACTACCTACCATGACTTATACAGGGTAGTCCATTTATAGGGGCAGTCCTTGAGCCACCCGACCCTAGTTATGAGCTGGGTTTATGAGCACTTCATTCCCTATGGCAGAGGTGTAGAGGTGACAGATCCCGGAGCTGTGAGGGCAGCCAGATGGATGGACAGACATGTTGGTGCTAGAGCACCTCATCAGCCAGTTGCTTCTCTGACCACCGATGACATGGAGGCCACACCATATCAGGCCATGGCAGGCTTATGGGGTGAGGAGGCTCTTACTTTGATCTCCTGCTCCACCACAGGGCAGCTCATTGACAGAGTAGGGCGAGTGGAGATACACCCCTTTGGCCGAGTTCCTCAGCAGTTTGGCCTACCTTACATGGGCATGCTTCCCCAGTAGTGCGCAAATATACTGTGCCGCCCGAGAGGCCGAGGGGGTCCTAGAGGCCGGGTGGATAGTTGTTACCCCCGGGCATTCTATTATGCATGGCTAGGCGGGTAAAGACGTGCCCGAGGGAGAGCCGGTGCTCCTCAGGCACCCTTACTTCAGATTGCCGTGGGTCCTGCCCATAGCAGCGATGACCCCATCGACATAGACTCCGAGTCCGAGGAGTTCACAGGGGGAGAGACAGAGGAGAGACCGAGGAGGAGACGAGTCGAGTCGGGGAGAGGAGGACAGTGATCCTGAGTGGCATGACACTCAGGATATCATGCAGGCAGAGAGGGCAGAGCAGAGTGCAGAGAGGGTGACTCTAGTTTCAGAGGAGCCACTCTCCCAGGGCCATGGTGGGGAGGATGATGAGTCCGTTGCAGGGATGCTACATCACTCCAGCCATGGGGGGAGCACCTCGCCGGGCAGGCATCATCGTGGTGGTGTGCCGACCCTAGAGATCCATCCTGGAGGCCTGGTGATCCGAGTAAGTTACCATCCTTCCTTTTAATGTTTGTTTTTAATTAGGATTGCTTTAGTTGCTATCTCTCCTTTTGTTTACACTTGTGTTTTATCTCTTGTTTTATTTCTAATTTTTTTCCTTTGTTTGCAGAGACCACCGATGAGTGGCGAGACTTGATTCGCAGGGTATGCACCGATACCCTGATGATCCCTATGGAGAGGACCCATGCAGAGCTGTCTGTGGATGCAGGGAGCCCTCAAAGAAATCGGCAGACATATACCGACGTCTTTTCCCCTATCTGGCATGTGGCCAGGATGGTATCGACTCTCCGTACGGAGCTAGCGGGGTATAGGACAGCCGAGCGCCTGATGAGGAGTCATTCTCGTGGCGAGACTGCGGCTGCCCCTCGGATCCTGAGCCCTCCGTGCACTCAGAGCGCCGCGTAGCCGGAGTCCTAGGCGTGGGCGTGCACCTTCAGAGGGGTCTCATAGGGATTGAGAAGCCACTTGGCTCTCCTAGATTTTTGTATGATATTTTGTATATCTCGGGCTCTTTGAGCATTTTGACCATGCTTAGCGCATGATGGCATTGTACAGGAATTTTGATCATATATATATATATATATTCTTTTTGGATCAGACTTTTGGCATTTATGGCTTTGCTTGCATTTCCGTTTCCTCATGTGAACTATGATGTTATGCTTATATGCTTTTTAGAATGTATGCAATGGAGAACAAATGATACAAATGTTTACTTTCTTTTGTATTTCATGATGTTGATATATGATAATGTAGATACAATGTGATTTTGAATCTTAGTTTCTGTAAGCAATTTTGGATACTTCATATTTGTTTTGGCAAAGTGGTGAAGACAAGCCGGTATGATGAGTAGATAGACTTGCCCCACTCCTAACCCCACGCAACTAGTAAGATGCGAGGGCTCATCACCGAGAGCTGGAAAGGGCACAAGTTATGAAATGTGTTGAAATGATAGTGATGAAAGATAGACAAAGCTTTGGTGGAACCAAATTAGGATGCTACAAGCCTACTCCACTCGAGTGACTTCATAGTTTTGGGATGCAACTTGCTTTGTGGTTTATCTAGACTTAGATCCGTAGATGGCCACATGGTAGACAAAATCTGGGTTTTAGGATTTTTAATTCTCTTGGAATTTTGGACATCCGATTCATTTGTTTTTGACTCAAGACTTCAAGATTTGAATTGTTTGTTTATGACCTTTTACGTTTGTTTGTCAAGAGGACCCCCCACACCTTGCCCCATGCTACTAGTAAGAAGCGTGGGTTTATCACCTTAGGCAAGGCATAGGTGAGTAAGGGCATTTCCATCCTTTCCCAACCCTACGTCACTAGTAAGAGATGCAAGCTCATCACCAAAGGTTGGTGGGGCAAGGAAATGTGTAAATTTAAAATTTTCTGTTTGATTTATACTTGACTTGTTTGTTTGAGTAAAATGTCAAGCATGCTCTTACTTCCAAAGAGATATTCATATGGGATAGATGTGACACGATGAAGCTTCTAGAATAGACCATAGGCAAGACACCTATCCTAAGAAGAAACCAAAAGTGAGAACAAGCATGCAGATCTTGGTATGGTTACCGTTAAGACTTTGTCATATCTAACTTTGTTTGATGAAATGATTCCGAAATAGTTTGATGATATCATGGAAATGGAGAAGTATGATTAGAGTGTTTATGCCAATACCATCAGAAGTTTGTAATGAATTTTTTTTTAAGAATAAATTCCTCGATCACAAAGTTGTACAAAACAAGTGGACAAAATGATCCTAACTATATGAAGATGCAATGTAGATATAACTATACAAGTAGTACTAGTTGCTTACGCGTAGAATCGTTTGAGGTGTAGGGAATTGACTGTTTCACCAAATTCCTCACCTTCCAATGTGCATAAGAGATATGCACCATTTCCATAGTCCTTCATGACTCGGTATGGGCCCAACCATTTGGGCCGGAACTTCCTTCCTTCGCCGGTCTTTTTGTCGATCCGGTTGTCTAGCCTTAGAACCAGATCACCTCATATATGTCTCGTTCATAGACCTTCTTGTTATACTGCCGGCACATCCGGCCAAGATAGACTGTGCCACTTATTCAACATCTAACCTAGCTTCATCTAGGCTTTCTAGTTGGGAGAGACGTGCTTCTCTGTAAGCATCTTCATCTAGAATCCCTTGTAATGAGATACGGAGACTGGGTATTTCAACCTCAAGTGGGAGAACTGCTTCTGCCCCGAATACCAGCGAAAAAGGAGTGGCTCCTGTTGGTGTTCTTATTGAGGTTCGGTGGGCCCATAAGGCGGATATAACTTCAAATGCCAATCTCATTTGTTTTCTTTCACCGTTTTAAGGAGAATGGCTTTTAATGTTTTATTTGTTGCTTCAGCTTGTCCATTGGCTTGAGGGTAATACAAGGAGGCCGTATGATGGCTTATTTTGAATTTATTGCACAATTCGTGAACTTCATCATTCTTAAAAGAAGTCCCATTATCCGAGATAATGATTTGTGGGATACCGTACCTGCAAATGATTTGGTTCAAAATGAACTTGGTGATCACAGAACCTAGTACAGTAGTAAGAGGCATGGCCTCTACCCACTTGGTAAAATATTCGGTGGCCGTGATTATGAAATTATGGCCATCTAGTAGATGAGGGAGAGAACTTCCCTATCAAATCGAGGCCCCACGTAGAAAAGGGCCATGGAGTAGCGATTGGTTGTAGAGCTTCAGGCCGGCATGTGGATCTCATGGGAGAATTCTTGGCACTTATGACACCTTCATACAAACTCTACTGCATCGTGTTCTAAAGTAGGCCAGAAATAGCCCATTCGATGTATTTTATGAGTGGTGGCATGGCCACCGAAGTGGCCTCCACACATTCCACTGTGAGATTCGTGGAGAATCTTCTTGGATTCTTCTGTGTCGACACATCTTAGAAGCATTCCATCGAATGCTTTTCGATAGAGCACTTGCTCTATAATGACGTATTTAGCTACGATAATGCGTAACCGCCTTTTTTGTTGTGGTGTAGCACCTTCTGGATATGTATGGTCCATGATATAATTAATAATATCAGTATACCAAGGACACTCAGAGATAGGAGGTCGGGTTTCGATGTAGTATATGCATTCATCGGAAAGTCCAGATCTACTAGATCGCCTCCGTCTAATGGATTATCAGCTAACCAATCCATGATGATTTGTCCTTTAACGACTTTTGATTTACAAATGTTAATTCAAATTCACCCATTAAGGTTATAAAGTGTCCAACCTTTTTAGACAAGGACCCTTGCGTGAGGAAAGTTCGTAAATGCTCTGTCTTTACAATGACCTTTGTTTCTTGATTTAGCATGTAATGTCTTAAGCATTTGGTTGCAAAGACTATGGCAAGGCATTCTCATTCTCACATGTATAATGTGTTTCATAGTCGAGCAATGTCGGCTAATGAAATAGATCGCACGTTCTCTCTTGTCATCATCTTCTTGAGCCAACATACAAGATAGTGAGACATTGGTGGCTCACGAATATAAAATTAACGGGTGATCCGGCTTAGGTGGCATTAGCGTAGGTGGTGATAACAAGAAATGCTTAACTGCATCAAAAGCTTCATTGCAGTCTTTGGTCCAATCAATGCTATAATCTTTCTTGAGTAGATTGTTGATTGGATGAATGGCGAAACTTAAGTCCGGGATGAATCTCCTGGATTGCACCAAGTTTTCCGAGAAATGACTTGATTCCAGATTCATCCGAAGGTGGGACCATTTCGAGAACAACCTTAATTTTGGTTGGGTCAACATCGATCCCACGTGATGATATAATGTAACCTAGAGCTTCCCTCCTGTTACACCAAAGACACATTTTTTTGGATTTAGCGTGACTCCGTATTCTATCAGACGTGAAAGAATGATGCGAAGCACTTCCAGATGGTCACAACGCTTCTTGGCCTTGGCCAACAAGTCATCTACGTAGGATTCCACAATTTTATGAATAAGATCATGAAATATATATGTCATAGCCCACTGGTACGTAGCGCCAGCGTTCTTGAGACCGAATGGCATAACAACATAGCAATAGGTTCCCCAAGGAGTTATAAACGTGGTTTTAGCTTGATCTTGTTCGGATATTCTGATTTGATTGTATCCCGAGAATCCATCCATGAGAGACAAAAGCTCAAACCCATTGTTGCAGATCAACAATGACATCTATAGATGGTAATGGGAAGTCATCTTTAGGACATGCCTTGTTAATGTCTCTAAGTCTACACGATGCGTATCTTCCCATTCTTTTTGAGAACGGGAACGATATTAGATATCCACCGAGAGTAATCAATCGGTTTGATGAATCCTACTGGAGGAGTTTCATTACCTCCTCTTTACCATGAGAGCTACCTTAGGTTTCATTGGTCTTGATTTTTGTTTAATCGGTTTTTCAGATCTGATTTAGTGATGAGGTTATGTACCACAATGTGTGGTGCAACCCCTGTCATTTCTTTATAATTAAATGCAAAAGCCTTCCGATGTTCTTTGAGGATCTGAGTGTGTATTTCTACTTCCGATGGAGTTAACGAGGATCCTAACTTCAATATCTTGGTTCATCTTCCGTTCCGATATTAATATCAATTGTTTCTTCGATTAGAGAAGCGTTACCTTCTTCAAACTCAGGTGGGGCTGGAGGTAGTTCCAGATCATCTCTATTTTCGACTGTGTATATGCTAAGTTCCTTTTGTGGGGGAAGCTCTGTCATGGGATTTCCAAAGTAGGAGGATGAATGTGGGATTAAGGATAAATCTACCACGTGATGGGTGAGATGTAACGCCGCATAGGTGTTTAAGAAATCAAGAGTGGTTGTATCACTATCGATGTGGTCTAGGATAGTAGATTTGTTTTCATTTCCATTTAAAAGAGGATTTGACATTGTTTTTATCAGTGGTTCAGTATGAAGGGATACCATGAAATGGGTGTCCTCTAACTTACTATTTGGAGTAAAGCGTGATGCTGAGGTTGCTATTGAATCGGTGAGAAGATTTTGTTCTCGCGGGATTGCTTCAATTGATATGAAGTCAAACTCCTTGCTTAAATTCAAGTACAACTATTTTGTAGAGTTGTAAGTGCTCGGCTCTGGTTTCATACATCTCAGAAACTTGGTTTGCTACCAATTGTGAGTCTCCTAACACTCTGATGTTATCAACACCGATTCTCTTAGCTAAGATGAGGCCAAGGAGGAGGGCTTCGTACTCAACGCCATTGTTTGTGCATTCAAATTTTAGTTTAAAGGAAAATGGTAGGACTTTTCCCTGGAGAAGTAAGGATTACTCCTGCCCCAGCTCCGTAACTACATCTAGCTCCATCGAAATGGAGAGTCCAATACTTAGCTGGGAATATGGGCACTGGGATATTTGTTGTGTTAACATCTTCTACCTCTACCATGCAGAGATCTACTGCTGGAAGAGAACCAACACCTAGGGTGTATCCCATGCCTACAGAATCAAATGGTAGGAACATTGGTAGATCCTTTTCTAGTAATTCAACAATTTTTGTAGTAGTTCCTAATGATACTGTTTCTACAATCTTAGCCTCATCTTCGAGGGCTGGGATTGTCTTGGCTAGGCTCATGGTTTCAAGATCTGTCGTAGGTACCAACTTTTCTTCCGGTTTCGGGCCGGTAGGTTTATTAAGTTGGTTTGTTGGGAGTTCAAACTCCGAGTGAACGCCTGGTCTTCTCTTTAAGTCAGCCAAGTGTATATCGAATGGTTTTGGATCACCTTTGGCTATGAATATCTTTCCTAAGTGTAAAAACCTTACTTCTTGAAATAGCGTAGAAGGGATTGCCTTCATACGGTGTATCCATGGTCGGCCGAGGATCATATTATAGTTAGTTTCCCGATCTATAATATAAAATTCAGTCAGGATTGTTTTGGGTCCTAAGGTGACCGGTAGTATTATAGTTCCAATCGAGGTGGCTTTAAGGCTATCATAGCCTCTTAGTGTATTTCACGTCGTGGAACAATTCGTTTCTCCATACCCTAGCTTTTGAAGGAAAGAAAAAGGGACTATGTTAACTGCTGCCCCATCATCAACCATCGCGTGTTTCACATAATTGTTATAAACCCACACTTGCAAGTGTAAGGATGGATCACCTCGGCGTGCAATCTCAATGTCTGTTGGCATTTTGTTTATTTCGAATATGAATTGGTGTCCCTATCCGGCTGCCCCGGAGGGTGGATATCAAAGTCTATATGGTTTACCTGTGTTTCGGGAGGTGGAGTGATGTTAATTAGATGACCTAAACCCAATGCTTCTAAAAGAGCAGCCCTGTGAGTAGGGGAGTTCTTCAATAAATCCAAAAAGGAGATGTGAGAAGGTTTTCGTTAGATCATTAATTAAATCATAAGCACCCATGGGTTTTATTAATACTTGTTGGATATTGTCTATTTCTAGGGTAGCTTGGACTTAGCTGAGAGGAATACTCTCGTGTCCTTGTTATAGCTTCTACGGGTAGTTCGGCATCTAACTCCACTAAACCGACTATCTTAGGTCGTGGCTGACTTCCTAATTGTGGCGCAACTAATGGATTCAGTGAAGTTGAGGCTTCATGATCATTGTTTCCTGTAATTACACCCTTGTTTGTCCCATTTGGATTTAACTTGTTATTGTTGTGATTTGGGAGTGGATCATTGAAGATCTGAGGGGTGCATTTTGAGGGGAAACTGCCCCTGTAAAAGTATTTGGTGCTGGTGACGTAGGATCTGCCAAGAACATATCTATAAAAAGTTGTCTTTGTTCCTCTGGAAAACGTTGCATGAATTTATTGTAGTCATGACACGTTCTAGTGTCATGGCCTCGATTTTGTGAAAACCACAATATGAGTTAGGATTGTAATTCCTAGTTTGTTGGCTTGGTGTATATTGTGGCCTAAAACTCTGATCAAACCATTGCCTATTAGGATTAAAGTTTTGCATTTGTTTTTTGGTTTTGGAATTTTGGTTTTGATATCCTAGTTGAATTTTGGCTTGGACCCCATGTAGGGTTTCGCCATTGTTGTTGTTGTTGTTGTGGATGATTAAAATCCACCGTATTGATTATGGGGTAAATTGTTGTTTCGTTGGTTGTTTATTAGTGGTGGAGTATTCACAACATTTACCTTTTCTAGCCCGATCAGTTACTCCATCTCGTTGTCACTCCGTGATTTTATTAAGGATTTTAGGTCCTTGATTGACATTTTGTGGTAGTAGGATAAGACGTAGTATTTCGGTTGGAGGTGATTAACCTCCCATTTGTTCCATATGTTTTACGACCACTATCTATCGCCGCTTGATCTATTGGAGAGCACTCTCAAGTACTTCATCGTAAGTCCTTAGTGGGAACTTCTGACTTCTTCCTTCACTTCTCTCTACCGAGAGAATGAAGGAATAAATCACATAGTTCCATTTGGTCCATATTTGGAGCACTGGCTGAAGAATAAAGAACTGTACGCCACCTTTGGATGAAATGAGCAATGGATTCATTGTGTTCCTGCTTAATGTGCAAGAATTCCCTGATTCCTGTTCTTAATAGTTTGTTCATGTCAAATGCCTTGATGAACTCTGAAATGAGTTGCTTGAATGAATGGATGGAAGCCTCAGGTATTCTATAATACCAATCGAGAGCGATACCTTCCAAGGTTTTGGGAAATATTTTAGCAACAACCCCATCCCAAGGGAGTAGTTCTCGGATGGCTGTGGCGTAAGCCTTGATATGTGCATTCGGATCTCCCTCACCTTTGTATTTGGGTAAATGGGAAGAGGTCTTGGAAGCATGATGCTTCGTATGGTGAAATCTAAGGGCTCTTTCAAGTATTCTGGAATATGTCCCTATCGCATAGGTTTCGACCATTGATGGTGCCTGCTGAGGGAGTGGAGGTGGAATGGGTTGTTGATATGGCGTAGCGTACGCATGGGGGGGCATAAGGAAACCCCTGTGTTTGAGGAACCATGCCGGAGAGGAGAACATATCCCCTTGTGGTGATTTGGAGTACATGTTTAAGTATGAAGGGGTATTGTCCAAGAATGGATTATTTTGTACTAGACCGGGAGGTGTCAGAATGGTGTTAGAAATGGTGGTTCTTGCTGGGGTTTGTTGTGAATACTGAGGGGTCATGCCTAACGTGCCTATTCCTGTGAGGAGGTCTATTTGGCTAGGATTAGAATTTCCTGCCTGCATGAGTTGAGAATGGTGATTTTCCTGAGCAAGTTCTAACCCCCTCACTTTTTCTACTAACGTTGAAATGACTTCATTTGGTGAAGTCACGGTATTTTGCCTTAGTGGCGTTTGTTGTATATCATGGTGTTGTATAGGCATGTGATATCCTGCTATGAATTGATCGCTGCCCTGCCAAGTTTCCCGAGGGCATTTCCTGTATGCAGTGGCATGAAGGTATTTCCTTGAAAAGAGACCTCGGGTTGTGTTTGTAAATTCCCTATAGGTGGGTACATACTCCGAGAGCGTTGTTCATTCCTGACATAACGTACTGAATGTTCATCATCTAAACCTAGGTATGGGTCTGATTGTCTACTAATTTGTGGTCTAAGTAGTATCTGAGGAGACGAACCAGATTCTCCCGTGAACGTCATATTGTTTCGAGCCTGAAGGCTCTGTTTGTTGTGTTTGAGTGAGCTGATCCAACTCCTCTGTTTGGAAAGATGAGCTATATCTGACCCTTGGAGTTTGTGTTGACAACTGGTTAGTTGAGTAGTTGTCACCCCATACTGAGAGTGAGGGCGATGATTGTCTATTCAGTTGAGCGTAGTATGCCTCAAGACCTAAGAGAGGCCTACCATATGCATCGAATCCCGACATATTCGGGGGGTATATGAATACCCGTAATAATGGGGGAAGGAAGGTGAAAAGTGAAAAAAAAAAATAAAGAAATAAACGTTATTTGAAAGAAAGTAGAAATTTCTGAAAGTTTCACGTCGGGTTCACCAATTTTGTACGATGGAAAAGTGACAAGTGAGCGTGGGAATCTACAAGTAACTTTTCCTCACACCCGACCTCCCGAGGTCATGCCGAGACAGCCGGTGGGGATTGAATATGCGTGGGATGCAGACAAACTAGTTAGGCAATCTGATGTCTTCGACGCGCACTAGTGGAAATTGTGAATCTAAGGCAAAGAAGGCCCTCCTAACCTGAATTGGTGTGATAGATCGATCAACAAGGATGATTGCTCGAAGGCTCCAATCAATATCGAGCTCTAGCGTGATTCGGTCTATGGGTTGTGGAATACGTGGAAAATGACCTGGGATAGTTTCATGTATGTCTCCAGATAAGGTCATAGGGTGGATGGTAAATATAATTGACTCTATGGGTGATTCTCTGGCCTAGTCCAGAACTCCTTAGCTTCATTAGCTGCTATGTCTAACAAGGATAACTATTTGATGATGATAGGTGGAAGTGGAGTAGATCTGAATACTAATGTACGTAGGCCAACATCTATGTCTGATTCACCTATGGACTCGTTGGGCTATGGGATTTGTGGGTCACAACCATAGATTCATGTTTGTTGTGGTCCTGCTATGGTCATGTGTGGATTCAGTCCCTAATCCCTAGTATCCAATAGTCATATGCTTTCTCAGCCTCTATATTTAGAATTAATAGTTGTGTGATCTTTTTAGAGTATCTCACAGGTGTTCGTGCAACCTGAATTCTTAAGCTGGTATCTATATCTGTGAGAGTGTCTCCTGTCTGGCTGTGGGACCAAAGGATCACAACCGAATGTTTTCTCTCTTTCAAACCCTTCCATAGTCATGGATATATATCTAGGGTAATCTATAGTTTGGTTGATTTGACCAAAACGTGTGCTTGGTCGTCTTCTATGTTTAACCCGCTTAACTGGAGGCTGATCTGTTGTAAGTTTGCCATTGTTCAGAAGATTTGGATCCTAAGATTCTGATCTATATCAGTTATTGCTGTGATGAGATTGGGTTGGGGCACGATTGGCTCGAATACGTATTCCCTGGGCTCTCTAGGTCCCGTGATTGTCATACAAAAGCAACAATGTAAACTAAATGCAACAAAGTAAAATTAACTATGTGAAATATATCTATAACATATATAACTTCTATATTTTTGTATTTTTCTGATGAATTTATATGAATGAAATTGAAGGAGCAACTATTTTAATATATCTAGAAATTGAAAACTAATCTAATGACAAATTTAAAACAAACAAAGCAACCGAGTATAGCTACTTGCCTGTGTAGTTGTAAATCTATTCTAAACAATGAAATAACTGATCTAATCTATTTGAAAGACTCTCGATCCTACCTCAGAAGTGAGGAATGAATCATAGTCTCGTAAACTATCAATCCCCACAACTTCCCTGGCAATATCGAAAGTAAAATTGACTAAAATAAAGTGATTGGCTACTCTATTTGATATGCTCCTAATTAGAACTTTGAAAGCTAGAACCTGGATTCTGCAGAACAGTGGCGAATCCGATGGTGTGTGTGATTTTTCCCTCAGTGTGATCTCCTCGCTCCTTCGTGCTCACGTGGATCCAAAAAGCGTGTAATGCTAAAGCATCAACATAAAGTAGATATTGGGACAAAGGCAGCTTAGATATAGATCAATACAATGCGAGTAGGAGAGAGATAGCAAGAGTACAGAGCTTGGCTTATGCAATTCCTAGTGGGATTTATTATGAGTCATGCAACATAAAACGTCCAGAACCTGAAACTATCCTGTTTGAAGAACAAAACCTGCAACTTTAATGGCTTCCTATTGAAAACAAACTATCCTATTCCAATTGATTTGGATGAAGTGATAACAACAATTGCACAAGATGGATATGTGGCTTCCTAACAACAAGACAACACTAACTAAGCATGCAATGAATGAAACTAAGAATTCTAAGCAAAATGAAAGACTAATCTATTGCAATGAGAAATTCAGAGGCAAATTTGAGGGGCCATTTGCTTGAGCACAAGCCAACTATTTATAGCATTTGCATTTACCCAAGGTAAAAACCAAATTGATCTCTTAAACTATAAACAATGGCAAAACACTATTCCAGGGAACCAGAATCATTAATGCAAGCCCAAGGCGGTGAAAAAAAGCTGGTAAACGTTGAAATTTACGTGAGTCATGTTAAAAGAGCATTCTAGAAAATGTGTGAAGGACCGCCGCCCGAGTTAAAGGTGGTGGTAAAGAGCAAAAGGTAAAGAAAAGAGACCGCCACGCCTAAGCCATGTGGGATGATGGTGGTCAGATCCCAAACACCTTGTGAGAGAGACCATCCCACGTTGCAGGGCAATTTTGGGCGGTTTCAGAATCAAGAGAAAAAAGGCAAAGAAAAGGAAAATTTTGTATAACACTTCTCTTTTAATATAGAGGATGATGTCACCATGTTCGATCTTTGTATTGCAAGAAAGAAATGAAATAACAAAAAATTTCTACATTTTTACAATGATGGAGAGGATTAGCTACCCGCTTTCCTTGCTCGCTTCATGAAAATTAGTTAATCAATATATTTGTTCCCAACCTCCATCCAGACATTACGTTCCACTTACAAATACATTTTGGCAACACGTTTGAAAAGGTAATAAAAATAGAGTCAAATTGAAAAATAATTTCTATCTAGGGGACTCGAAACCATTTCTCCCACGATCATAATGATTCCAAACTAATGACAAAACAATTTTTTTCCTAATAGGAACAAAAATGTTTTTAGTGATGGGATAGTAGACTCTAAATGAGTACAAGTTATTCAAAACAAAACTCTTTTGAAGCTTGTAAAGGGATCTCCACCTATGGATTATAAGCATCATACTTTCACTCCTCTATCGACTCAATGTCATCAATACTAAAACAAATAGAGTTGGTTAATATGGTTAGATATCCTGAAACTACGCCTAAACCATCATGATTTAGAGATAATAAATATTGCCAATTCCATAGTGTTAAATGTAACAAAATAGATAAGTGTTTGAAGTTGCAGCACTACATCCATGACTTAATCAAAAGTGGTGATGTGGAGATGGATTCATCCACTCTAACAAATCCCCCAATATGAATACTATTCCTAAACATAGGCAAGACAAAAATGTTAATTATGTGTCTAATGAGCATAATCATTTTTATGCGCTCATTGGTTATGTAGATACACTTATTGAACATTTCAACACAATAACCCCGTGATCTCCCTTGACTATCTATGTCTAGGAATATGCCGAAAAAGATCGATTATCACATAGTTCAACATACTTATGACAATAAGGAACCTAGGTTTCAACATTCCCATCAAAGGATGCCTATCACAACTAGACCTCATTTAATTATTTGCGCTAAATAACCAGTTCACTTACCTCTTCCCCATCTTCAACTCATGGTAAGTGGTATGATTCTGATTCTTATGATTCTTCCAAAGATTCCAATCCCAATGATTCTAAGTATTTTGATTCTTTTGAATATTCCAATCTGAATTATTCCTCTAATATGACTCCTAAGTCATGGTCCTCCCTGTCTTCATAGGACCCCATTTCTCAGTCACCTCAATGACCCCTTCTTTTGTCGAAGAGCTCTCTGACTCAAAGTCCTAATCAATCATCAAATTCAACTCCCATGTTGCATTCATCCAATCAACCTCTTGTGGTAGAACAACTACCCACACCAATTGATTCATTTCAGAATGAAGAAGCCATTAGAGAATTTATGAGGGTACATGAAGACATTCCTCTAGAAGTTTTTGAGAAAGAAACATCTTTAGACCTTGATCTGTTATCATATTAGGAGGAAGATGTTGATGAATTTGGTCGAGACAATAGAGGAAGACCCTAAGATCACGTTCACGTATTGGGAGGAATAGATTGATGGATTTTTCTGAAAATAGAGGAAGACCCTAATATCATTGAACATGATCCTCCTCTTATTCTTCCATCTTGACATTCTTCATTGGGTCATGAAATTCCTGGGCCTAACATTAATTCAAGTCCTTTCTTCTCATTACCTAATATAATCATTCTTTTTCTATTAGCATTCCTCCATCACAATCTTACCTTGGGTCACCTCCTCATAGCCCATTACCTTCTTCTATATGTGGGCCACCTCGAGTAGCTCCACATCATCTATTTGTGGTTCACCTCCTGGAAGTCCATCTTGACTATATAGGGGCACATTCTAGAAGTCCCTCATCCTCGATTCTTGGTCCATATCCTAGTAGCCCATATTATTCTATATATGTGACACCTCCAGGAAGTCCTTCATCTTCAATCTTAGGGCCACATCTTTGTAGTCCTTTATCTTGATCTATCTGACACCTACTAGTATCCCATCCTCTTGATTCTTGGACCGTATCCTTAGCGTCCATCAGGTGGTTCTTCTATCAGTGATTTTGGAAAACCCACCATCATTTCTCCCACTAATTATTTTCATCTAATTTCTTCTCCGAGTTCTAGGATAAGAAAAGTCACGTGATAGATTATAAGAAACAAAAATGATTCCTTCATCAGACTCAGATCAATAATTCAAAGATCTCTAAAGCTCACAACAATTTAAACAATCTTAAATTTCAGAATCAAACACACTTAAAAAATGCACATCAATACACCCATCATATATGGCATAAAGTACAAAAACCTCTTGATATGGACCTCAAGCTCCCACATACAAAATACATGTTTCATGATAAACACAGTCATCTATTGAGTATGATCTCACTACGATCATTGAGATCGGGGATATTATGACTCTTGATAAAAAAACTGCATGGTCTTCCTTATCAAGGAAATCACTAACATTGTTGTTGGATCTTATCATGTCAAGTGACCTTGTTGGTCCCACCTTTCAAAAAATGAAAAATACAAAAAAAAATGAAAAAACATTTCAAAAAAATCAAAGGTAAAGATCAAACATTGCAATCTGGTATTGAATACACATGGATGTTCTTTCTTCCCTTTCTTGCTCTTCTTTTGCAAGTCTTCCTACCATTTTCATCCCTTTGGTGATATTTTGGCTAACCAATTTGCATGCCTTTTATGACATTTATTGCTATGGTATCCATTTGGCCTTGGTATTTTATCACCTTAGTAAATTAAAGAACCACTAACCTTATAGAGATCTTATCACAATCAACATCTAAATAACTTGTTGTGAAGAAATTTTAGACATATTTGTATACACTAGCCAATATGGTCATCACAATCTCTTCCACCTCCTTCCATCAAGCCATCAGTGGTTCTTAACCCCTTGTCAAACAAGAGAGCTGAAATAAGTTTTCAAAAAGAAAAAGAATCAATCAAATCAAAAAGCACAAAGCTGAAAGCAAACACTACAAAGAAAAAGAAAATTGATATATTACTCTCTCTTAGGGTATTTCTGATAATCTCTACTAAGGCTATGGACACTAAGAGGAAGTAGAGAAATGTTGTGATTATAATTAAATTCATATCCTTGAGGATATGGACATTTTCGACAACGAAGAAATCTCCGTCTCTCATTTTGAAAACCATTAAAAAAAATAAACTTTGAAAACTAAATAATTCCTAGACATTGGCTAGGGTTTCTTCACTTGTTGTCTATCAAATCTTCCCTCAAGAGGTAATAAATTTCAACGTGCACACAATGGATCTCTATGAGAAAAAATGATTAGTATGTTACCAAGCTGTCTTTTTTTGGACCGTGTTCAGTCTCTTACTCTAGTCTATATCTTATCTCATGATTCATGCCTTTAGCTAATTGCTTCTTCATTGTGAGGCTTCTAAGCTACATTCACAACATTCACATTTTTATTCTACTTCGTTGAGAACATCCATTTTTATAACATTTCCTTTTTCCATATTTGTGGGCACCTTTTTCCCCTTCAAAAAAATAATCTTTCACTTTGTTCTATCATGTGCTTCTTAGCTTAGACTTATGCTTGGGGCATCCTTGATCCTTCCTAGCACATCATTTGGTTATGTTCATCATCATGTCGAACCTATCTATGTTGGACCTGATCTAACTTCTCACGCGTGAAGAGTTTTCCTTTGAATATACATATCTAATGCTGGGGGTAATTTCACATCTTCACTTTCTTGCGCATGCGTGTGGCATTCTACCCTTGTACATCCCATTTGTCACTTGGGGGTATCCACGTTTCTTTGTTTCATGTACATATCTTTAGAAAAATTCTCAAAAATAAAAACATTCAAATATGTTTCAAAAAATCACAAAACATTCAAATATTTTAGTCGGAAAAGTCAACACATCCAAATAAACATAAAAAACCCAAACAAATTGGAAAAAAATCAAAACCCCAAATTTATCTTACCATTGCGTAGTTTTCTTTAATACATTTCTAACACAAAAAACAAGAGAGTCTTTTCGAGGCCGAGAACAAATTTATGGCCTTCGGAAGATAGGTAGTGCACTCAGTGTTGCACACGCACCCTTGTAGTTGCACACAGGTGCTCAGTGCCCATGTTGCGATCAAAAATTCAAAAAAAGAGAAAATCACTACCAACTCAGGTGCTCAAGCACCCATGTTGCAAGGAAAAATAAAAAATGTAGAATGCATGCCAATACAGGCACTCAAGTGCCCATCTTTGCAATCAAAAATTCAAAAAATGCATGCCAACACAGGCGCTCAAGCACCCATGCTGCAGTCAAAAACAATAAAAAATGCAAAATGCATGCCAACATAGGAACTCAAGCGCCCATATTGCAGTAAAAAATTCAAAAAATACAAATTGGATGCGAACACGATTGCTCAAGTGCACATGGTGCAGTCAAAAATTTAAAAATGCAAAATGCATGCCAACACAGGCACTCAAGTGCCCATGTTGTAGTCAAAAATTCAAAAATGCAAAAATTTTGCCAACATAGGTGCCCTTGCATCATGCACATGCGCCCTTGAATTTCTTCTACTACATGTGTGAGCTCCTTTTTCCTCTTGCGGACGTGTTTCTCAACCTCAAAGTGCCACGAAACCATCGTATTTCTTCTAAAAATCTTCTAACACTCATTGATGATTATTTTTAATGATAATTATTTTTTTACTGTTTTAGTACGTTGGGAATTTTTTTGCTTCCCGATGGTTGCTTCTACTACAGGGCATAGTTTTTTCGTGCGGTAAATTTTAAAATTTTCTCGCGACTTCGTTATCTCTTCTATAATATTTTATTTTTGAAAATCAAGAAAATAAAACAATAATTTTGTTTCAAAAAAATCGATAAAATCAGTAAAAATCTAGAAAAGTGTAAAAATTTAAAATTTTACAAAAAAATGGTAAACAAACATACACAATTTGAATAAATCTGTGCTAATTGCATTTTCCTCAAATAATCTTGTTGGCATTTTTCACACCGTCACACTGCAAAAGGTCAACTCGAAACTTTTAAGTTTCTCAGAATGGTCGAGTTAGAAGTTTGACTATGTTTTGGGCAGCCATCTCGGAAAGGGATATAATTTTTGTGATTGTTGGCTTTTGGACATAATAAGAATTCCATGCATTAAATTAATAGCTAAAAGTGTTACCGTAGAAGGAAACACTTAGCGTATACCGCCTCTTTGATGTATCATCTTCTGAAGACAAGACAATATTGTAGCCTAGGAAGACTGCTGAGGGCTTGGTGAAGGCGGGAAAGATGGCATATACAAGGTTTTACGTTTTGAAGGAGTAGTCTCAGTTGCATGTTTGAAGCATGGAAAAGGAAGTTTTATAAGAAGTTTGCATTTTCAATGAGCATAAAAAGGGTACACTTGATTTAAATTTATTTCTATGATTAAGTGAATTATTTAAGTGTTATGAAGTTGTATAAGTTCATTTATTATCCATACAAATGAAGAAGGTACTAGAAAAGAAAAGACATACATCTCATTACACAAAAATAGTTCATTTATTCAAGAGGAATAATAGTGGAGTAATACCACACAAGCCATGGGAGTAACTCGAGAAAAGGAACATAAATGAAAGTACATATGCATAAAGTTGTGAACAAATAAAGGATGAAATCCATCATTTCCTGGATTTCCATCAGTTTTGTGTGAATTTTTTTCCTCGCTGCTCCTTCTTCACCATCTTCTCCAACTACGGCATTGTACTTGAAAGGGAAAAATTTCTTTAGAGCTCAATATTTCATGCTTGTTGTATTCACAACCTTAAGAAGATGGACTTTCAAGAAAATGAACTTGATATCAGACAATATAAATGAATAAAAGGTCGAATGTCTTTATAGAGTCACTACAATAAAGTGAAATTACTACATCTCAAACATACAATCTATATAAAGGATAAGAATATTTTTAAATCATGAGTTCAAGTATACAAATGATTCAAGTACAACTCAAGTCATAAGGATTTATAGATCACAGATTCACGATGTGGAGTATCTTCCGAGAATGTGAAAGTATCAATGAAACACAATTTTTGGCATTCAAAATCAGCATCAAAGAAATTCTATAAATTATATTCAACTTTCAAACTTAATAAAATACATATTTCAAGAAATACAATTATAAAATGATATCATCATCTACATTGAAGGAATAATAGTGCTCATCAACAGATAAATGATCAAATCTTCATGTCAGCAATAGGATTCATGTGTGAACAACTTATAAGCAAAATTAGAAAATGAGGAGTAGGATGACATCATTGCCATTAGAATGGAGCTATTGATCAATATAAAGGTACATTCATATTGATATAATTTGGAACTTTATCACAATAAGGATATAAATATAGAATAAAACACCTTTTAATGAAAAGAGCAACGATACAAGTACCACTCTTGTAGAACAAATAAACATCAAATATAACAATAGGAAGTAATGTAAGAGAAGGTGAGGTTCATCCCACTGCTTTAAGAGATTCCATATTCTTCAAGGTTTATAAAATTCCATGTTATTACAAAAAATGAAGGTAGAGTACTAGTTGAAGAAAATAAGCAATCAATAAGGCCGTTGAAGCAAGTAAACAACCAATTAGGAAATCATATTACCATAGCTCCGATTACCATCCATGAGTAGTCGGTCAAGGTTAAGGTCCACAGAAAGGTATTTTACAACATAACCTAGCAAAGCTCGACCCACAAGGTTAGAAACAAAGCTAAAAATGGTAAAACAAAGGCCATTAAAAGATTGAAATAGAACCTAAATCACAATGTGATGGAGTCAAACAACAACTATACTACATAATTGATGCAAATTTAAGAAAAATCAAGGTCTCATAGCAAAGAATGGATGTTTGAAATTTTTCTTTTCAAAATGATTGAAACAATTGCCATACTGAGTTTTCCACCTTCAAAAATATCAAACATAGACAATTGGAATATATGGTGCTAAACCATTAACCACACAGAAGAAAAAGTCTTCAAGGTTTGGAACTTAAATGCATCAAGCATCAGATGAAACAAGAAAAGAAAAGAATGACGGCCATGGAAAAAATACACAAAGTAAAATGAGAACACCGAGGAGCCATCCTTGAAGAAAAAAGGAACTTAAATGAAAAGCTCAAATTTTCAACGAATACAATGAGAAAAAAACTTACCCATTTTGTAGTGTACAACTAATGAACCTTTGTAGTCCACAATGACCAAATCTACTCATAAAATACTAAACCATCAAATGCAAATAGCTCTACAGTTCACAAACAATCTCAACATGAACATAAATTCAATAATCTAGTTCAAATTCGTGAAAATCCATCTCCACTCAGAAGGGGAGGTTTAATGGTCAATTTCAAATAATAGAAAAATCAAATATAGAGTTGGGTTGGGATTAATTTACAAGAAAAGAAATGTGGCTCAATAGTTGAGCTAGGTACATTTTACAAAATAGATTGAAAGATCCCTCCATTCATGGTGATTAGAGATTTCTGATAGCTCAAGCCGGTTTATGGAAAAGGCAATACAAACTAAAAACCCAATTCACTTTTCAAAATAGATTCATACGAAAGTCGATCAGATCTAAAAGGTATGGTTAAGCTTGTCCTCATCACTAGAAAGTTACAAGAAGGTAAAGCATTATGAATACAAATACATAGCTCAAGGCTTCAAAACATAATCATGTAAAATTCAATATCTAAGTTGATAAAGTAACAAAAAAAGATCTACAAATACCTAGAAATTGAGAAACAATGAAACAATATACCCTCCGAGCGAGGCAACAAGCAAATACCCATCTCATGAATGCTTTCAAATACAATATGAGAGCAATAATTCACCTTGATACCCATGGAGTTATAGTCACGAGATGAAGAAAATCCATGACAAAGTAATTTTCATCAAACCATAGGCTTTGTTAAAAACGGTCGTCCAATTTCATAGCGGAGAAGCCAAAAATCATACACATGAATCCAATGAATGATCACATAGATGTAGAAGGATCCTCTATCATAACTCACAAACCAAATTTCTGGTCACCTAGAATAATTTCTCTAGGGCTTTGCCAAGATAGAAAAGCTTCAAGTGAAAAGACAAAATGAGCTTGAGATCATTTAACACACTCACCGAGTTAATTTAACTCATATCATATGAAATGTACAAAGATCGATGGTGCTTAGAAAACCCTAAAATCAACAAAAGCCAAGATTTTTGCACATGGAAGTTGCATCATGAAGCCCTAACAAGTTTTGGGTTAATCTCAAATGAAGATTTACCAATAAAGCTTGAGGGTCGGTCCATCGCGGAGAAGAGGTATTCTGAACTAATGATTATGTTTGTTGACTATAGTTTGCTCCATAATAAATCAAAGCCAATAATCATTTCTCAACCTTAGTCCACACCTATGATTTTGAGGGGTCCAAATATTATTTGTGCCATGTTAAAAAGGAATTAAATCTTGTCTAATGTATGCCACATGATGATAAGGGCCAACAACCTTAATACTTCGCTATGATTAGTCAAAAATTGCCCCATTATTATTATTCAAATCAAGTATTCATGTCATGTAAATTCAAAGGGGTAAGGTGGATCACATAATACACGTAGATCAAGGCCAAGAGACAATGATTACATAAATTATTTCTTACCTTAATCTTTCAAAGGTCCCATACCAAAGGGAGTTAAAGTTAAAAGAAGGCATAAGTTGGTAATGTGCACATGTGGTCCACACATTGGGGTGGAGTGTTTCTATTTTTCTAAGTGTTAGAGAAGAAAAAAATTATTTTATACAGGGGTAGGTTTCATGTCACCCATTAGAAGACATAAAAGATAAAAGAAAAAGGTGGAGTAACTATGAGATGTTAGCATCGAAAACATGGGTGGTCCCCACACATTGGGTGAATTTTGTAAAGTGTTAATGACAAGAATTATTTTTTCTCACACAGAGAGATTAATTCTTTCATGTGCATCCAAGGGGAAGAATTAAAGAATACCAAATTTATCATTACAAGTGGATCAAATTATAAGTGTCACATCAAGCACTAGAAGACAAGAGATTGCATGCACATTGGAGGAGACTTACACAAAAAGCAAGGGCTATTATTAGCCAAATTATTCATCTAATTTATAAAAATAGATCAGTCAACCACAGTTTGACTGAATGTATTTTTGTAATCAAGGCTATTAATGCCTCATTGTATTAGCATGTCTATTTTTATTCCTTTATTTATTCATGATAAAGGGGTAAAATTAGCATGCATGGGCGAGTACAAATTTTAGCCTATTTTAGGATGGGATGGGTGAATAATTTTTCTATATATTGTGTGTAATTGCAAGGCACATAGGAGGACTTTTTGGACATAGGAGTGTTGAAGAAGATTTTTCCAGTTTTTCCTTGAATGAGAATTGATTTCTGCCTTTCCAATTATTTATAGTGGTGTGTATATCTCATTAATTCTTGTGAATTTAAAATTCCTTGATTAATCATCTTACCTTGCTGCAAATTTAGTAATTTCTGCATAATATTAGTGTGCATGTTATCTTATTGTATTGTTGTGACTCATTCCTCAATACACCAAGTGTTTTGCCTTAATATTCTGCTGAAAACTATTGGTTTGTGCATCCATGTTTCATTCTCAAATTTATTGTGCATATACTCAGTCAAATCCCTCAAAACGTTTGGTGTATCACACCCATTTTAAATTCATTTACAGTCATCTTTTACCCTCAAAACCCTTAAAAATTAGTTTAGGATACATCAAAAGGAGTCAAGCTTGATATCCAGAGACTCACCTCAACAATAGGTATACCCACAGACACTGAGGTGTTTCCATTGTATCTACAAAAGAGAGAGATCCAGAGAAAGCTTAGAACACATGCAATCATCTCTCTATAAGGTGCACTTTCAAGAGATAACAATTTTTGGCACGCCCGGTGGGACCCTCACACACCTTAAAGTTTCACTTTTCAAAGGTGTTTCATCATTCAAGTAGATTAGACACCATGCATAAATTATTTGGATAGAACTACTATTGATGAATTCAAACAATTGAAGATTTAGGGAGCAAAATTCATCTCGAAGACTCGTAAATCTGATTTTATATCGTAATAAGACTTTCAACTTCACCAATTTTCAACTACATTTTCAAGGTATTTTTCAAGAAAATCAGATCTATTATTTTACTATTATCATCATGTGTTTATGAGAAAAGACCTATTTTCATAGTTTAAATATTTTATGAGGTCCCGCAACCATGAAACCTCATTTTCATAGGATATTATCAACCAAACTAGTAATTTTTTATCCAATTTCCCCTTCAGATTAGTTCTATAACCCCTATCAGAATGAATATCCTTATGACCCAAACCTTGGAAATCAGTATGATTATCAATATGATGATCATTACATTGTTCAAGGTCAAAGTTATGTAGAGGGTTATGTTGATTGTGAAAGGCAAAAAGATATCTTTGGATCGAGCTTTAGCTTAATGGAATTAAGCAACAATGCTTTAGCTATTGGAACTTCTCAAGTTTTCTATTAACTTGTCAGAATAGTTCCTCAATAGGAAAAAAATGATATTCATCAAGTTTCTCAAAATTCAGTGCCTATATATTCCCCTTGTTAGATAAAGCATCGCATTCATCACTTTCCAAATTATCAAGTGCTCTACAATTCCTACTTTTTCTACCCCACAATCACATACTAAAGTCAAAATTAAGTGTCCAAGTTGGCATTCAGATGTTGTTCTAAATGCAGATCTTATACCCCAACCTCTTGTCCAAAATTTTCTAGTTAAAGCTGAAATCAAGCCCACTCCTCCTCCTTTACCCGTACTTCTAGTCCGGGAAAAGAGAAACCAAGATATCAATGGAGGAGAAGTATCCAATGAAGAAAACAATAGGATGGAATTTTTATAGAATTTGCATGGATGGGTGTCAAAGTTTCAATTTGATTTTATTCTAGAATTGGAAAAAGAAACCATGCAAAAGGTACAATCTATTTTTCCAGTAGATCAAGAGCAGTTGGAAGATGATCAACAATCTACATATTTTGAGTGTAGTGTGCATGAAGGCACCATACTCATGCAACTTATAGTCTTATCAAAAGAGGATGGATTAGTTTCAAATAAAAATAAGGTTAAAATTCAAGGAAGGTGTCTTTGTAGATTTACAACTTGAAGAGGTTGATTTCTTGTTAGATTTGGAAAAGTATGTAGGTGAAGAACAACGTATAGAACTCACTGATTTTTATAGTTTCAACATTCAAAGAACCTTTGATTATTAAGGGTCCTCTTTACTTGAAAAGAGAAATAAGTGTTATTGGATGCAAATCTTTATTATCCCCTCCTGGAAGAACCATTTTTGGAGGAGAATATGTCAGAACAACATGTTTCCCAGATCAGATCTTGTGTAGAAAAACAAGACAAATTCAATCTTATAGATTTTGTGTCAAATCAAGATAATCAAGAGGAAAGATTAGATTTTGGTACAACAGTTTGAAAGAGCTGAAATATGTTCATATCAACTTCAAAATGTCCTAAAAGATGATAAAGAACAATAATTTCTCATAATTGTTGATGAAGAAGAAGAAGATGATCTTGAGTTTTTAGACTGCACCATGTATCTGGATAGTGCCTACGAAGAAGAAGACAATCTTGAGTTTTCAGACTGCATGGAGGATTTGAGAAATGTAGAAGAATTTGACATTACTACTGAAAAATCACTCATATTAGTCATAGAACAACAAACTTGTAGAGCAAAAATAGCCCTCAAAATAGTTTCCAGATGAGCTGCAATAGTTGGAAGACACAAAACAATTTTCAAGATAGCTTCATAATGAGCTTATGGTTGAAGATGATGTTCATGATTCAGATCAAATAAAAATAGTCAGCTTATTCACTACTAGAAGGCCTTGTCCTATTCGGTATTTGGTTGATTATCACCCGATTACAACATTCCCATATTTTATGCTTGTCTTAGAGCACAAAAGTGAGTTTCATGTTCTCAATAACAAGCCTAAAATCATGTTAGAACATATTACAGATTAGATAGAGGTGTTTCCTAGTTCTTGGACTAATCTGATGAACAAAATAAAGGTACATATCTTATTTTCAGCTTTGTCACTTTGTTGGTTTCTAGAGTTGAATTCATGGCCTCGGTTTTGGAGAAAGGGAAGATACTTTTCACTGTCTATTTCAAGTTTTGTTTAGCTTCGATTGCGCTGGTTAGAGTAGGGTAGATTAGGATTTCCCTTCCAATAAGTGCATTTCATGCACATTGCAATGTTTTTCAATTCAATAAGGTGCATTCATGCATGTGATCTAGTTTCCAGATCCTTTCCCAACTTTAGTTTTTTTTTCGGAAGGGTGTTTTGGTTATATGATTTAACTCCATGCCCAATGGACAAGAGCAAGGCATTGGTCTACAAGCTAGAGTAGCTTTTCCCGGGGATGATCACAAAATGTTGATATTTTCACACCCCGTGTGAAAAAGGTCAACTCAAAAATTTTAATTTTCTCATAATGGTCAAGTTATAAGTTTGACTATGTTTTGGGAAGCCATCTTGGAAAGGGATACATTTTTTTAATTGTTTGGTTTTGGATAGAATAAGAATGCCATGCATCAAATTAGCAGTTGAAAGTGTTGCCCCAGAAGGCAACACTTTGCGTATACCACCTCTCGATGTATCATCTTCAGCAAGACAATGTAGTAGCCTAGGAAGACTGCTGCAAGGCCTTGGTGAAGGTGAGAAAGATGGCATATGCAGGGTTTTATGTTCTGAAGCAGTAGTCTCAGTTGTAGGTTTGAAGCATGGAAAAGGTAGTTTTACAAGCAGTTTACATTTTCAATGAGCATAAAAAAGGTACACTTGATTTTAATTTATTTCTATGATTAAGTGAATTATTTAAGTGTTTTGAGTTGTATAAGTTCATTTATTATCCATACAAATGAATAAGGTATAGAAAAGAAAAGACATACATCTCATTACATGAAAACAATTCATTTATTCATGAGGAATAATAGTATAGTATGCACACACAAGCCATGGGAGTAACTCTGAAAACAAGAACAAAAATGAAAGTACATACGCGTAAAGTTGTGAACAAGGAAAGGTTGAAATCCATCATTTCTGTTATTTCCATTAGTTTGGTGTGAATTGTTTTCCTCGTTGCTCCTTCACCATCTTCTCCAACCATTCTCATTGTACCTGAAAGGGAAAAGATATTTCGTTAGAGCTCAACATTTCATGCTTTTTGTATTCACAATTTTTAAGTAGATGGAATATCAAGAAAATGAACTTGATATCGAGATAGTATAAATGAATAAAAGGTTAGAATTTCTTTTACAGAGTCACTACAACAAAGTGAAATTACTAAATCTCAAACATACAATATATATATATAAAGGACAAGAATATTTACAAATCACGAGTTCAAGTATACAAATGATTCAATCAATACAAACTTAAGTCATAAAGATTTTAGATCATAGAGTCCTAATGGAGTATCTTCCAGAAGGTGCAAGTGTTAATGAAATGAATTTTTGGCATTCAAAATTAGTATAAAAAAATACATACAAATTATATTCAACTTTCAAACCTAAGAAAATACATATTTCTAGAAATATGGTTAGAAAATGATATCATCATCTACATTGAAGGAATAACAATGCTCATCAACAAATAAATAATCAGATCATGTCATATTAGCAATAGGATTCATATGAAAAACTTATAAGTATAATTAGAAAATGACATAGTAGGATGACATCATTTCCATTAGAATGGAGCTATTGATCAATATAAATGACACATCCATATCGATACAATTTGGAACGTTATCAAAATAAGGATACAAATACAAGAATAAAACAACTTCTGATGAAAATAACAATGATACAAGTACAACTCTTGTAGAACCAATGAACATCAAATATAACAGGTACATGATGTAATGTAATAGAAGGTGAGGTTCTTCCCACTACTTCAAGAAAGCTTCCATATTCTTCAAGGTTTATAATAGTCTATGTTATTACAAAACACAAAGGTACCGTACCATTGAAGAAAAACAATAGTCAATAAGGCCATTTGAAACAAGCAAACAATTAATAAGGAAATCATATTACCATAGCTCCAATTACTGTCCATTATGCAGCGGTCTCAAGATTAAGGTCCACAGTGAGCTATTTTACAACATAACCGAGCCAAAAATAGACCCACAACATGAGAAGCAAAGATCAAAAATGGTAACGATGGCCATTAAAAGATTGAAATGGAACCCAAATAACAATGTGATGGAGGGAAACGACAACTAAGCTACGAAATTCTTAGGCAAATTTCAAAAAAATCACGGTCTCATAGCAAAAAAATGGAAGTCTGAATTTTTCCTTTCAAAATGACACATAATAGGTGCCATAAATTTTTCCACCTTAAAAAATCTCAAACTTAGACAACTAGAATATATATACAACCAAACCATTGACACACAAGAAGAAAATTCTTCACGGTTTTGAACTTAAATACATCAAGCATCAGCTGAAACAGGAAAATAATGATGGTCAGGGATAGAATACACAGAGGAACAAGACAACACCGAGGAGCCATCCTTGAAGGAAAAAGGAACTTAAATGCAAAGCTCAAAGTTTTCAGCGAATATAACAAGAAAAGCAACTTACCCATTTCGCATTGTACAACTAATGAACCATTGTACTCCATAGTGACCAAATTTCTGCGCATAAAATATTAAACCCTCGAATGCAAATATCTCTATAGTTAATAGGCAATATCAACATGAACATAAAGTCAATAATCTAGCTCATATTCATGAAAATACATCTCCACTTAGAAGTGGAGGCTCAATGGTCAATTTCAGATAATAGAAAAATCAAATATAGAGTTGGGTTGGGATTAATTTACTCGAAAAAGAACTATGGCTCAATAGTAATTAAAAGCCAAAGCTAGGTACGGTTTTACAAAATATATTGAAATAGCCCTCCATTCATGGTGACAAAGAGTTTACAACAACATCGACCCAGTTCGCAAAAATGCATTTAAACTAAAACCCCCAATTCCTTTTTCAAAATAATTCAGATGAAAGATGAACATATCTAAAAGGCACCGTTAAGCTTCTCCTCAACACTAGAAATTTCAAAGAAGGTAAAGCATTATGAATACAAATACACATCTCAAGGCTTCAAAACATAATCGTTCAAACTTCAATATCCGAGAAGATAAAGCAATGAAACAGATCTACAACTACCCAAAAATCGAGAGAAATGAACTAGTATACCCTCTGAGCGAGGCAACAAGTAAATACCCAGTTCATGAATGCTTTCAGAGACAATATGAGAGCAATAAATGACCTTGATACCCATAGAGTTACAATCACAGAGGCTGAAAAATCCATGAAAAATTAATTTGCATCGAACCATAGGGTTTGTTAAAATGGTCATCTAATTTTACTGCGGAGAAACACAAATATCACGTATAGGAAGCCTCAAACGATCACATAGATATAGAAGGAACCTTTTTAGAACTCACAAACAACCTTTCATGGCCGCTTGGGAGACTTTCTCCAAGGCTTCGCCAAGCTAGAAAATCTTCAAGTTAAAATACCAAATGAGCTCAGGATCATTTAACACACTAGGATGAGTTAATTTAACTCATATCATATGCAATGTACAAAGATCAAAGGTGCTTAGCAAAGCCTAAAAATAAACCAACGCCAAGATATGTGCACATGGAAGCTGCATCACAAAGCCTTAACAAGTGTTTGGTTAGTCTCGAATGAAGAGTCAGTGATAAATCAAAGGGTTGTTCATCATGGAGAAGGGTCTTCCTCAACTAATGATTATGTTTGTTGACTATATTTGCTCCATAATAAATCAGAGCCAATAATAATTTCTCAACCTTATTCCAAACCATTGATTTTGGGTTCTGAATATTATACATACCATATTCAAAAGGAATTAAATCTTGATTAATATATGCTACATGATTATAAGAGCCAGTAACCTTAATACTTAGCTATGATTAGTCAAAACTTACACGTGCCAAACTATTATTCAAATCAATTATTCATGTCATGTAAATTCAAAGGGTAGGGTGGATCACCTAATACATGTAGATCAAGGCTAAGAGACAATGATTACAAAAATTATTACTAACATTAATCTTTCCAAAGGTCCCATATCAAAGGGAGTTAAATTTAAAATAAGGTAATGTTGAACATGAGCACATTTGGTCCCCACAATGGGATGGAGTTTTTCTATTTTGCTAAGTGTTAGAGAAGAAAGGCATTATTTTACATAGGGGTAGGTTTCATGTCACCCATTAGAAGACATAACAGATAAAATAAAAGGTGGAGTATGTGTACAAATGAGATGTCAACATCGAACAAAGGTGGTCTCCACACATTGGGTGAATTTTGTAAAGTGTTAAAGACAAAGAATTATTTTTCTCACATATAGAGATTAATTTTTGCATGTGCATCCAAGGGCAGAATTAAAGAATGTCAAATTTATCATTGCAAGTGGATCAAATTGTAAGTGTCACATCAAGCACTAGAAGACAGAGATTGCATGCACATTGAGAGGAGACTTACACAAAAATAAAGGGCTATTATTAGCCAAATTATTCATCTTACTTTATTAAAAATAGATTAGTCAACCACAGTTTGATTGAATGTATTTTTGTAATCAAGGTTATTAATGCCTCATTGTATTAGCATGTCTATTTTTATTCCTTTATTTATTCATGATAAAGGATAAAATTAGCATGCATGGGAGTACAAATTTTAGCCTATTTTTAGGATGGGATGGGTGAATAATTTTTTTCTATATATTGTGTGCAATTGCAAGGCACAAAGGAGGAATTTTGGACATAGGAGTGTTGAAGCATTTTTCCATTTTTCCCCCTTGAATGAGAATTGATTTCTACCTTTCCAATTATTTGTAGTGGTGTGTATATCTCATTAATTCTTGTGAATTTAAAATTCCCTAATTAATCATCTTACTTGCCTACAAATTTAGTAATTTCTACATAATATTAGTGTGCATGTTATCTTATTGTATTTTTGTGATTCATTCCCTCAATAAACCAAGTGTTTTTCCTTAATATTCTATTTGAAAACTATTGGTTTGTGCATCCATGTTTCATTCTCAAATTGATTGTGCATATACTCACTCAAAACCCTAAACAAGTTTGGTGTATCACCCTAGTTTTCAATTTATTACAATCATCTTTTTACCCTCAATACCCTTAAAAATTAGTTTAGGATACATAAAAAAGGAATCGGCCTTGATACCATAGACTCACCTCAACAATAAGTATACCCATAAAACCTAATGTGTTTCTATTGTATCTTGAATGAGAGAGATCTAGAGAAAGCTTAGAACACCTGCTGAGTCATCTCTCTTTAGTGTGCACTTCGAGAGATAACACATATTTCTATGGTTCTTTCTTGTTCTTGTCTCAAATGATTTGAGGATCATTGTGATCTACTTTAATTAAGAAAATCCTAGTTTCTTGCTATGTTGGTACTCCCTTGCAAGAGTGAGTTTGTACAGACTGTATCATAGCACATCAATTTTTTTCCATAGGACTACTTATGTCCTTCGTTATTCCCCTTTCATGTGTTATTTCTAGGGGTATCATTTTGACCTTTATCGTTACAACATGAACATTTGGGAACTGTATCTCAATAACAAAAAAATTATCATAATTGTCTTACACGTTGAATGTTTGAGTGTGTGATTGTACTAGTTTATTTGTTAGGTTAGTTGGTTTACTTTCTCATATTACATTACATTGTGTATGTTTTATTGAGTTAGGTATCATTTACTTTCTTGTATTGCATTACATTATCTAGTGCATGGAGTTACGTACAATGGAAAAATGTTGGTAATTTATCTTTTCATGTTATGGTTACATTTTCTTTAATTTCAATAAAGTGTGGGATGAAAACCTAGGGGAAAAATGATATAAAAGGATTTCTTATTTAAATGTTGGATGCAAAGATTGGGCTTGTCCTATATTTTCATTAATCATTTCTTATCACTTATCATTTATTACCATCACTAATTTTTCTTCTAAAAACTAATAGAGGTGATGCAGGAAAAAACCACATTTACATCCTTATTCTTTCTCAAAACCTAAGGGTTTCACGACCATTCAAATCCATTTTCGAGATCATGCATTTCAATTATATTTTCAATTGTCGATTGAAAGACTTCTCCGAAGGATCACCCCATGAACACGAGAGAGGGTTGAGAATCCTTCATACCACTAGTGTTTCTTCAAAATATTCCTCGTTATTCTTGTGCCAAGAGGCACTATATTTTCAAAGTGAGGTTCGAACTCCAAAACTTCACTCGATAGAGGGAAAATGTAGACACCTAAATGTTGACCTTTGTGTAATCTTATTTCCAAAACACATAGGAAATCACTCTTATTCTTCCCAATTATGTTATAATTAGTGATATTTACTAATTAACCAATTCTTCTTGTCACTTTGGTTAGTCAATCAATCACTTTTTGATCAGAACCTTTTTCACATCTGAATACCAATTTACAACAAATAATAAGTCAAAATCCTCTTCAAAATAGATAATTAGCAATTATAGGCTAATTAAGCTTAATTTTCCTTTGATTTGGTCAATATGCCCTAATATTTCTCAAAGCCTCTCTCTGACCCTCAAAATCACCCCATTCACCCCCATGACATCACATAAATATTTAAAAGATTATCATAGCTTTAGTTGACCCTAAGTGGAGGATTGAGGATCCATACCTCTTAATCACTTGGTAATTCACTAATTGTGATTAGAAAGGCCTAATCATGATTATTAATTTTAATCTAATTTGGGGATTTTAGTCCCACATGCATCAAAATAAACGTTTCTCCTAAAAGGAAATGTTATCCAAAATTCACCCTCGAGGTAAATATTGATAGAACTGCATCAAATTCTTAACTCCTCCCGAGCTCCAAGTAGATTGATTCAAGCCCAAAATCATGTCTCTTTGAGGCCCCTTTGGCTTCTCTCTAACTCTCCCATCCGAGAAAAAATTGGACTGAGTTAGAAAAAATTGAAAAAATGCAAAAATGAAGTGGCTATTGCGAGTGTGAAGGTTGCGGATCATCCAGGTTCGAATGTACCAAGTTTGTTTGGGACAAAAACACAAAGGAATCGGCTTCCACAAAACTTTTGTCCCGGGTGTCCACGTGTCGGACGAGTGGTCATCTCGGCACACGCGAAACACAAAGTCCCTTTGAAATGGATGTAGGTTGTGAAAATTGGGACAAAGTTTTTTGTTTTGCATAGTCACTGAATAGCGAGGATAAAGCGTCCTGGGACGGCCCGAATGTCCCGATTTGCCTAGTGCGAAAGTTTATTGCGGTTCGCGATGGATATTTTCGTCCATGTTAGTCAATTTTCTTCTCCTTGGCCGAACCAAAGGTGAAATCATGCGATGTCCCGAGGATGCCAAGATAAGCGCAAATTGGCATCGCTGAAAAGAATGTGTCCAAGGCAATCCAGCGCCGCGATGACCCGATTTTATTGTAATACCCACTGATTCAAAGGAAAAGGACGATTGATTTTCACGAATTTTCTAACGGACATAAATTCGACTCAGAGCTTTGACCTTTTTCATAAAATTGGACTTTAATGAGGGTAGATATATTAAAATAAAAGAAACATATGAGGGGGCTCTAGTTAGTTAATTCTCATTACCATGAATGATAGAAAACAGGACTTGAGCCAAAATAGATGCCAAAATTACTCAGGGTGAAAAGGTCATAACATTTATGCGTTTCGGAGTTACGTAAATGAACAAAATTGGTACCGTTGGAATTGTGGCTTTTTCGATGCATAGAAATAAATAAATCTAATTTGATGAGAAATAGATGGGATTTTCCATAAAACATGGCCGGGTTCATGACAATATTTTATTTGGTAATTGGGGTGCAATTAAGAGGCATTTCCATCATTTCTTCTCGGTGCTTATCATTTATTACCAGAGCACTAATTTTTGCAAAAACATGTAATAATTTCAATCCATTTAATGTATCTTATACAAGTGGTTGAAGGATAGATTTTAGGATTTCAATTTTCCCCTCTCTCTCTCTTCTCTTTTCGTAAATCAATGGAGTGTTGGGCTCATTGTTGAAGGAGTTTTCTCTATCACCCCATCAAACTTTGTTAAAATTACTTTGTGAAGCTTCAATGTGCTGCAAGCCCTTATAGTGGACTCCTTGCATGGTGATTCAAGCCCTATATCTTGTAAAATATTGAACTTCACCTCATATCATGAATGAAACAATAAAATATAAGTTTGTGGATCATCTTGCCTATTGTGTTTTCTTGCATTCTTCCCCTTACCTTGATTATAATTAGTATCTTTGTCTATCTTTATGCTCTTGCTTGATCCATTATTATTGTGCATGTATAAAACATTTTTGTGAATGCATTTTTAGATTGTGGAGAATTGTTATCACCCATTCTAAGTCAAAATGCACTTTACTCCTAGATTTTAGCACATTATAGAAGACTACTCTAACACCATCCTTTTACGGTGTATCACCAATATTAGTGTAGGATTTCATTTTATGCATTAATCTCTCCATTGGTCCCATCTGGAAAGTTAGATTAGAATAGTTAGTTTACCGGTTATTAGAGTAGATTGTGTGGTAATTTATGAGCAAGAACCTCTTTCTCGGAGGTCTATCTCACTAAGCAAGTCCCATGACTTAGAGAAGGCCTATGTTATGATCAACTTGTGAGTTCTAAGTATATGGATTTTGTAAACATAAGGGTGATGTGATTCTGATAAAGGATAACTATAAAAAGAGTGCATTTCATTCCATTATACTTTACACCATGCTTTGATTTGCATCTCATATAATACATATGACTCATAGTCAAGTTCAAACCCTTGCTTAAAACCTCCAACAAGGTTAGTAGATGAATATCTAAAGTGACTTAATACGTCATTTGGAGAGGTCATTTCACCATTGTTTGAGTAACAACCATAACCATTTGATTGCCCCTTAGGTCTATTTAGGCCCATGTTAGGTAATTAATCATATTACTAGGTGTGTTTAGTTAGTTTTGCATTGTTTTCATGCTAGTTAAGCATTCTTATAAGATTTTATCTTAATTTTACAATTCTAGAATTATAGCCCTAGATAATTAGGTGGCAATGGTGTTAGCCTTCCTTTTTTATCTTTGTTCTTTACTTTGTAGATTTTGGGGTGCTTTCATATGAAAATGACATCTTTAATCATGTACCAATGGAAGAAGGGATAATGTTTACTAATATTGACTTTCCTAAATATGATGGAAAAGATATGAGGACCACCTAAGGTGGGTAGAAATTTTTTTCACTGGATGTGAGTGGATGAGGCTTGGAAGAATGTCATGGTTGTATTGTCATTAAAGGGGCTTGCAAGAGAATAGAAGAATGGTATAACTAGTCAACCTGGTATTGAAGTTAATACTTGGATCTTAAAAATGTTGAAAGGAGTCAAAGGTTGCATTCATAAGAAAACTTACACCTAAAAGTGACAAAGTAATGGTTTTAAATGGTGGATGTACATGAATTACGTTGACATTATACAAAATTAGTCCCGAAATGGAACACTTAATGGCCTAACTTTTCAACATTTATGAGTGGTATGAATTATTCCTTATGTGGATGTCCTGTTGGTGCTCATTTTAAACTCACCCTGTTTGTTCAAAATGTCTCGATCCACATGGTTGAAAATTTTTCTCTGTCTCCTGTATCATGGTGAAAGAGTTTGCAAGAATCGAATTGAAAACTATGCACCACGATGAAGTTGCACTCCAAAGGAAACATAATAGCTCCATCGTAGTCATAAGGAGGAATTGATCAATCAAAGGAAGAAATTACATAACAAAAAAAAAATTTGCACATAGAGAAAGACAACAAAGTGTCTTGGCATACTCATAAATGTCAAATGAAGGGATACATATAGGGTGTTGAGTAACCCTAGTGCATGACACACAAGCAAACCCTAAACCTAACCCTAAACCTAACCCATGTGAGATGACCCTCCATATGTGTGTGGAGGACATATAGGATCCCACACACCAACACCCCCTTCATCGAAGTTGGGGTAGTGGCTATGATGAGTTAGAAAAAACAAGAAGACACTCTTAAACAAATAAGAAAGATGTGTTAATGAGGCCCGATAACTAAAGGCCTAATAAGGTGCCCATGTACAAACAACATCTTCCTAGAAGAAGAAGAAGAAGAAGAGAAGGACTATATAGCTCAAAGAATATGAGAATTGCATAAGACCTCACCCAAGAAGAGACCGTAACTAAAGAAACTTCATCTCGGTGAAGGGATTGGTGAATATATATGTAACGATCACTGTCTACGAATGTACTAAATTTCGATGATACCATCATGAATCTCTTGTATGAAGTGCATATGGATCTCAATGTGCTTCATCTGCTGATGCTGAAAATGAATTTCTACAAATTGAAATAGTGCTCATGTTATCACATAATAGATAATGGTAGGCCATCGAAAGTGGATGCCAAACTCTGTTAGAATACCGTGTATCCAAACAACCTTTGTGGTAGTATTAACTACTCCTCTGTATTTTCCTCTGTAGAAGATATCAAAATTACATTTTCTCCTTTTATAGACCAACTAATAGGACCCGAACCAAGAGAGAAACTGTAGATAAGGTAGATTTCCGATGATCTAAGTCATTGGCCTAGTTAGAATCTGTGAACCCAATCAAGTCAATATCCACTCCTCCAAAATAGTGAATGCCATCAGTATAGGTGCCACAAACATAATGAAGGATCCACTTAGCTACTTTCCAATGCAACTCATGTGGCTCCTACATGAATCTTGACACAATCCCAATAGAATGAGATAAATCCGGTTGAGTGTGAGTCAAGTAAATCAAGATCCCCACTAACTATCGATAAAGGGTACCATCAACCAAGGGATTAGAGTAATCGAGAAACAAACTTAACCTCGAAAAAAAGGAGTAGGAGAAGACTTGCAATTGGACATCTAAAAATGAGAAAGCAAGTCAAGAGCATACTTAGGCTATGAAATCAAAATTCCTAAGTTAGATTGTGAAATATGGATCCCAAGAAAGTAATGAAGTAGACCTAAGTCAGTCATGGAAAACTTGTTGGCCAAGGTGATCTTCACAGAATCAATGATAGAGGAAGAGTTTCTGTGATCAACAAGTCATCAACATAGAGAAAAAGAATGAGTATGGAGTCATCTTGCCATAGAATATAAACATTTGGATCAAAATGACACCTAGTAAACCCTGATGTAAGTAAAAAGGAGTCCATCTTGGCATACCAAGCTCGAGGGGCTTGTTTAAGGCCATAAAGAGACTTCTTTAACTTAAAATGAGGGAGGGATCATGGACATAACTCGAGAGGTTGTTCCATGTAGATCTCTTCCTCTAGGTCACCATGAAGGAAGGCACTCTTAATGTCCATTTGATGGAATTTCCATTTGTTTGTCACGTGTAATGGCTAGGGTCATTTCGAATAGAAGTCATCTTTTAACCATAGCAAAGGTTTTAGTATAATCAACCCCAACTATCTAGGAGAAACCCTTAACTACTACTAACTATGCTTTAAACTTTTTTGACATCTCCATCTACTCCATACTTTGTTTGGAACACCCACTTACACCGAATGATTTTTCTTCCTTTCGAAAGAGGGGTGAGATCTCAAGTACCATTCTTCATGAGAGAGGAATACTCCTAATCCATGGTAGAATCCACTCAGGAATACCAAAAGCCTCCTACAAATATTATGGATCAAAGGTAGAAGAAAAGAAAGAGTGGATTCCATTGAAATTTGAGAAAGTATTTCTCATATCCAAAGTATTTCCTACTAAATCTCCAACACTTTACAAAGTTTTCTATCCCAAAGAGGACTAGGAGGATCAGGCTCTGAGTTGAAGATTCATCACTCAAGTGAGAAGGGACATAGTCCTCATCATCACTAATATCAAAATCAGAAGACTCAAGGGTCTAATGGTCGGGAGGATTAGGAAGAGGAGCATGCTCAACAACATCATCATTTGATGAGTCAGAATCTGAATCAGCAAGCTAAAGAACCTCAATAGGTAGAGAATTAGAATTTGAAGAAGAATCATCGAACTTAACACTTATCTCAATATAAATCTCATGAGAAGTAGGATTCAACAATCGATATCCCTTCATGCCATCAGGATACCCTACAAAGATACAAGGTTTGGATTTTGGTTTCAATGCCTTGCATTTCTTCTTGGGAATATGAGCCATAGCCTTGAATCTGAAGACTTGAAAGTGCTCAACATCAGGCTTGCATCCAAAAAGCTTCAAAGGGTGTCATCCCTTTTACTACCTTGTGTGGAACATGGATCTAAATGTAATTATCTCAATTCTTTGCTTCAAATCAATGTAGAGGAAGAGACTTGAGTGAATCATACAAGTGGTCATATCTCTTTAAGAGTACGGTTCTTATTTCTACTACTTCATTATGTGAAGGGATTTAAGTAACTTTATGTTGCTGAAGGAGATCCCTTCAAAAGTATAGAAATCCATGAACCTATTGTTTACATATTCACCTCCATTATTGGTTTGAAGAACCTTGATAGACCATTCCACATGTTTCTCGGCCAAGAGCCTTAAATCCTAAAAATGTTCAAAGACTTCAAAGCCTTAATCTTAAGAAAATATACCCAAGTATATCACAAATAGTCATCAATGAAGGTCAGCACATAAAGAGCTCTAGTAAATGAAGGAGATGGAAATGGACCAGAAATATTGTTGTGAACAAGATCCAAAGGATGAGTAGCTCTCTAAGATTTTCCTTTGTCAAATTTATTTTAGGATGCTTTCCAAGGGTACAACCCTCATAAATAACTTTAGAAAACTTGACGTGGGGTAACCCGTTGACCATTTCATTTTGGCTCAATTGTTCAAGGTAGCAATAATTTAGATGTTTGAAATGCTCATGCCATAGCTTACTAACCTCATTTGCATGAGTGAGTAAGGAAGTGGGCATAGAATTATAAGTAAAGTGGGAAAATGTATACAACCGTGAACGGTGATCCACCTTTCCCTCAGCCACTGTAGTTTCATCATTAAGCTCACGAATAATCATTGTCTTAGGACCAAATTCCACTTGCATTCCTTCACTAAGGTGAGTAATTTGGTAAACTGATAGGAGATTGGTAGAGAGATTAGGAACACTCAACACTTGGTTGAATGTTCCCCCATCCATCTCTACCAATCCACTACTGGAAACTGACACTTTGTCATGTCATTACCCATTGTGATTTGGGACATACCACAAGGCTCGATGTTAGAGAAATCAACATGAAGAAGCCATGTGGTGTGAGGCACTGGAATCTATAATCCAAGTCGATGAAGAGAAATGTTGGCTATAAGGGCCTTTCCTTTCTTCTTATCATATTTAGAACCTTTTATAGTAGAAGACTCGGCCTTCGGAGCATTTTTTTTTGATAGACTTAGGAACACCTATTTGATTTTTCTCAAGTAAATGAGTAAGGTGATCAATTTGTTTTCTCATACACATATGCTCTTTATGACCAGGCTTCTTGCAATAGGAACACAAATACTTGTCTTTCTATGCTCTAGGCTCAGAAGTTGAAGCATTTGTGTTAAATTTAGTTTTGGTCTTGGTTTCCTTCTTAGGTTGGTCCTTTCTTTCTTTCTTCTTTTCAATCTTCTTTTCCTTACTAGTACTTGCTACAAGGGCATGTGACTTGGACTTGAGAGACCCCATTTGAATGAGTTTGTCATGTTCTCGAATGATTTGGGATGAAAAACAATCAAAGGAGGGCATATTCCAATCCTTGCCCAAGGTAAACTTTTTGTAGTGTAAAAATTTGACACAAATACGAGAATATTCGGGACCTAACTTAGAGAGAATGAAAAGATCGGTTGAGAATATTTCTTCTCTACTTGAATTCATTTAAAATAATCTAGTGTGGACAAACTTAGAGAAGAATGCTTGTAGGTTTTCAAAATCACTAGGATTTAACCCTAGTAGTTCGTTTTCCAACTCATGTGCTCTCATGTCATCTTGTTGTCCAAACATTCCATCTAACATTTTCCATGTAGAATTAGGTGTTTCGGACGACTCAATGTGGAAGAGCAAGTTAGGAGAAACAAACATGCAAAGAAGACCTAAAGCTTCATCACTATGGTTTAACCACTTCAATTTTCAGGTCATTGTCTGGTTTAGTCTCAGTTCCCATGGTGATGTGGAATAACCCTTTACCCCTTAGTTTCATAATTATTTTCGATCTCCATTCGAAGAAGTTGAATGGTGTAAGAAAAGGAATTGAAAGTGCATCCATAGTGAAGAGAGAGAAAGAATGCAGAAAAGAAACACAAGAATCACAACCACCCAAGACAATATAATAACCCCCTAATTTCGAACTTTATAGTTTAGTGCGTTGAATACAATGGGTCCGAGCGTGTGTCTTGAAACACTTGGTAACTCACCTTGCAATCAATGTAATAATACGCAAGAGAGGAGACCACAATCATGTTTCATGGAGTGCAACAAAGTGACACCGTACACAAGCACAATTGCAAAAAACTAGGAAGGAGGTGAAATCAAATCTTGGTTGTGAGAAAAAGTGTCTCACATCACAAAGGATACCCCCTTATTGCAAACTATGGCGGATGTGCTCACTAGTCGCAAGCAATAATAAGGGTAAAATACAATGTTTTAAATGAACTCAAGATGAGTCGAGAGATCTTCAGAATGCCAGAAAAGCATGTGGAAGACAAATAGGAGCTCAGAGTGTTACTGCACACTTGAGCGCACGATTAGTAAAAAAATTTGACAATAACGCTTAAAAAATTATCATTTGGAAACACCCAATTTAGCTAATTTTAAAGTTATTGGAGTTTTTTAAAAATGACAATAAGGGTTGATTTAAAGGATGATTTTAATTATTTACTAATCATAAATGAAGGTCAATTTGAAATTAATAAAACTAGATTTAATATAATTAAATCTAATTAATTTCAACTAATTAAGATCTAATTAAATCTTAATTAAATATTTTAAATACTTTCCTTTTTAAAAGAAAATCAAATTTGAGTGGTGTCCCACTATAATTTGAAAAAATTCATGTTAATCTATTAAGATCTATTAAATCAAACAAAACTAATTTCTATTAAGATCTATAAAAATAGAAAAAAATCTTACCATAAATAAACTTACCATAAATGAATGTTAACAAACTTACCGTGTGTTTGAAAACTTTCCTTAAATGAATTTAACTACCCACTTGGCTCGAGTGGGTCTTGCGTGGGACACGACATGGGTCGAGGGAGAGCATAGGGGTAGGTTGTAAACATGAGCACACGGGTATGGGTGTGGGAAGCAGGCCAACAGGGAGGAGGGAGCTCAAGGCGAGGAGCTCGAGGTTGATGCCGAGAGGATGATAAAAGTAGTGGAAGAAGCCAAGGGGCGAGGCTATAGGTCGAGTGGGAACATGTTGAAAGAGTACGTAGTCAAGGAAGAAACTCATCGCCATGGCAAGGAAGGGACACATGCTTAGGGCAGAGGGAGAGCCAGGAGGAATGGAGATGGCTCAAGGTAGAGCCTGAAAAACTCAAAATATGCCAAGCACAAAATGACTCACCAAAAACATGAATCCACAGTGAAATAACGCACCCACTGTAACCCAAATGAGCTAGAAAATCCAAATAGAGGAGGAGCTCACAGGTATTGGTGGTGAAGGAGCTCTCCTATAGCTCGGTTTGTAGAGGAGATGGCTTGGTGGAGAGAGCTCGGGGTTGAGCATCAAAAACCAAAACTTTAAACTAATTTTTTACCTAAATTTGCAAAATCCGCCATACAAACACGAAAAGACCGGAAAAAGGAAAAAATCTAAAAAATCAACTTCCAGTTTATAAAATTTGATTAAAAACTAGAAAAAAATAACCTTCATTTTTAAGTGATCTCCAAATTTATGTGCAGTTAGCTAAATGTAGCTACAAAACCCCGAAAAATTCAAGGATACATACGCATGCATGAAGAACACAAAAAAATGACAACTTTACAAGAATAATCTATTAAATATATTAGCAATAAATTTCTAGAATATAATGATCGAAAAACTTGCACGAGGAGTAAAAAATAATGAAACCAAGAGTGATCGCAACTCAGATGATGAATGCATGTTTACTCGATCTCATCTCTACGATACCATGAAAGATTTCACGACAATTAAATCGAAAAATGTGCACCACGAATTTATATGAAGTTGCACTCTAAAGGAAATGTAATAGCTCGAGGTAATCATGAGGAGGAATCGATCAATCAAGTGGAAGAACTTGCATAACATAACAAAGCTTGCACATAGAGAAAGACATCCGAGTGTCTTGGCATACTCATAAATGTCAAATGAAGGGATATATATAGGGTGTTGAGTAACCCTAGTGCATGACAAAAAAGAAAACCCTAAACCTAACCCATGTGAGATGACCTTCCATATGTGTGTGGAGGACATATAGGATCCCACACACCAACATATGCGTGAAATTTTTTTCATTCATTTCATTTCCATGGTCTAGTCTTCTCCTTGAGTCGTGGATCACTTTGAGTCTAGGTTTTGCTTACAGTTTCTCTGTCCATGAGAAGGAATTTATATTTTGGGTGTGAATTCGGGGTTTCTCCTTCCTTCTATTTTTTCACAGTCATGTTTTCCCTATCAAATTTTGTCCCAACATCCATGGGAACATGGTCCTTTTTGATTAGATGTGGCCCGATGGGTCTTTTTGGTGAAACTTGTCATTTTCATCACATTTGTAAAAAATACCAAATTGGCCCCATGGCGCCGCTTATATCTAATTACTTATTCAAAGCAAATATGAAGTAGCAGGGAAAAAGTCTTACTTTGACCCTGAAGAAGGACACGTGGCCATTTTTAAGACAAAGGTGAGGAAGTGGGTCGATGGAGCATTTTTAAGTTTTTGGCCCATCTTGTCTCAAAATATTTTCCACATGCAGGGTCTAAGTTCATTTGAAAATTCACCCCTTGGTTTGACCTTTGGAATTGCACCAAGGAGACATATGGAGGTTTCCACTAGCCTTGCCATACTAAGACTTTTCTTAAGCGCAGATGGTGCAGCTTTGTCGGACCATGACATGTAGAGGGCTGCGCTTCATTGGAGAGATCCACCTATGGGTCCCACCTTTGCAGATTGAACCAAGGAGACATGTGGAGGCTTCCATTGGCTCCTCTTTAGACCTAGAATTTTTAAGTATCCGATGTAACTTTGTCGAGGACCCAGGGACACGTGGAAGGCCCATGCTTGTTTGGGAGTCCTTCTTTTGGGCTTCATATCAAAAGTGCATCTGAAGAGACATGTGAAGGATTCCGCTCACTTTATCCATACTTATAATTTTTTAGTGGCGAATGTCAATTTTTTGGGTTCTAGACATGTGTGGGTCTGCGCTCATTTGAGGATCTACCTCATGGTCCCATATTTGAAGATTCTCCAAGGAGACACTTGGAGGCTTCCACTTGTGCTCATTTTCGAGAAGCATGAATGTAGGTATCCATGCGGGGCACTCATTTTTAAGGTGTATTCTCAAAGGTGAAAAGGATTTCTTGTTATATCCAACCATATGGGGCCACCGAAAGTGATCAAAAAGGGGATTTTTGGCATGATGAGAATTAAAGAATGATCAAAAGGATTGTCAAAAATTTATGATATGGCATCCCAGTCATAGTAGAGGGTCGATAAATGTGATCAGTTCATGATTCATCCACTATCGGCAACATCAGTGTAAATTTATTAAACATCACTTTGAGACAAATTTGTAACAAGTAAAGGATTAATGAATATTATTCTTTTTGGGGGAAAATTTGGGATGAATGAGTGAGTAAATTGTATAAATGAAATGAGAATACTCTTGCACAAGGTTCGGAGGTTAAATTTTTGAGAAAATGGGAGAAACCATTTTCTGAGAGGTTGTCTAAGAGACTAGTTCATTTCCACTGGGTTGTTTAGATTCAATCACGCCAAGGTGGTTCCAACTATATACCATTTGAGAATTTGAGATTTTTGAGAAAATTTCCCCTAATGATGAATTTGATGAACTTTGAATGATTCTATGTTGATCATGTGCATTATTGTATTTTCTTTACTTTCAGAATGTTTTGAAATAGTTTTTCTTGTTCCTATTGCAATCTTATGTTAAAATCTCTCTGAGTCACACAAGATCTCATCCATGTGTTAGTATTATGGCATTTGCAATTTCATTATGAGAAGAGCCTTCATCTGGTAATGAAATAAACAATTTAAAATCACTTTACTCTCACTATGTTGATAAAGATTGTTTGTAAGCCTATGAGTGTATCTTAGGCATGATGAACTAGGGGTTGTTAATGTTTAATTGAGTCTTTAGCTCAAGCCTTCATGTTGAATTCTTAAATATTGTGTGAAACCTGTAGATTTGGGCCTCCATTGATGCACACCTTCTGGTTGAAGGAATATTTTTCTATTCTAAAGCATTATGTCTATTAGGTTTTCCAATCATTGTAAAGGCTCTCAAAGATTTGGTATAATCAATTTATCCTACTTAACTTCCCACCAATAAATTTCAAATAACCATGAATCCTACCTGAAGTACCCTATTTGCACTATGTATCCACAAATGAACAAATTCTACTGCCAAAATATATAGAAGTAAGCAAGTTTTAAGTGTCTTTAGTAACTTGAACCTTGTTTCAGAAAATATCTCCATTCTTTAGAAGTGACAACTCATGAGAGTTAAATTGTGGTGTATTGATCATATTTTCTCAAGGTTCCCCGAAAATTGTGCAAAGAAGGATCTCTTCATGTCCTTCACCAACAAAGGTTACAAAATGGGTCCTCTCACCTTGGTTTAAAGGCATGACCTAAAGAAGTGAGGATCGATCAAATCCATAATGAAGGTATTATCTATTTCTCCAACAACCAAGTGACAAAGAGTCAAATCCCAAATCACATCCTGGCTACAAAATGACTCATCATTATTCGTATGTCCCTAAAATTTTCCAGTCTGTGATGTTGCTCGACCCTTTAGGAGAATCAATTTGGATACCAACACCAAAATGGAAACCATTCTTAGGAATATTTTTTAAAATGCATATGCCTATTATCACTGGTAATGTTTCTTACATGATCTAAGTGCAAATACATTGTTTAAACGTCATCTTGTGTTGAGATTTGTAAGAATTGTGCAAAGTTACAAGTTCTATGTGTAATATTTCAAGTTTCTAGTGATTATTGCACTAAATTTATATCATCAGTGATAAATATTGGTAAAGGAAGGTCAAATATACTAAGCTTTAAAGAATTAAGTGTTGATAGATATTTGACAAGTCATTTATAGTGCATTTGCACAACTAAGGTGAAAATCCTTAGTGGTGACTCCGTGTTGATTTAAATTTTGATAAATACCAGTGCCTTAACCTATATTAAGTGAAATATGTCACTAATATTTGCAAATATGGAAGGAAGAAGATCTTTCTTCACTAAAGACCCTACCAGAAAGTTGTTTCTAGAACTAGGAAAGACAAATTCAGAAGGAAAAAGAGTCTAGAAAATAGTTAGAGATCAGGAATCAAGAAAAGAGTTATCCATTGTGAAAAGTGATCAACTTATGGTTGAGGATTACCATTCTTCTTCAAGTGATTCTAAATCAGGTAATTTTCATATAGATCTGAATTCTCCAACTAGAGAGGGGCCTTCATTTGTGTCTGATAAGTGTGCTTCTCATTTTATCCCTGTATTTTCCAAAGTTGATAGGGTTTTCACAAAACAAAGTCTTTAGAGGACATTCATTTTTAAAATTATACTCCTATGTTCCAAAGACCCTTATCCCTCATCATTTTGTTTCTCCTGTAAGATCACCCCTCAAGGCAATATGGCCCAACTCCACCTAGACCTCCTTTTGTTGTCAATACTTTTGGTCCTATAAATTTTAGAGGTATGGATGGATATCCAAATATAGTGCCACAAGATGTTAGAAATAGATTGCCTAAATTTCAAGGGAATGATGCTATCACTTATGATCAACATTTAAATTTTTTTGTCAATATGATGGAAGACTTTGAAATTGAATTTGAAGACGTGTATAAAATTGTTTATTCATACGCTTGAGGAGGATGCATGTAATCGGTATAAGTATTTTCTAGATAACTCAATAGATTCATGGACATAAATGAAAAATGATTTTAGATTGTAATATGGGGATAAGACAGATCCCAAGTTTCTTTTTTTTCTAAATTTGAGAATATCAAGAAGAATCCTAATGAATTTTTTCATGAATTCAATACTAGGTTCAATAAGACCTTGAATAGGCTACTTGTAATCCTGAGGGAAAGTGATGTTTCTTGTTTAATAAAATATTCTGATGCTTTTGAAAAAAGGTTACCTATTATTTAAAGGACAAAAACCCAAGAACTTTGAGGCAGGCCTTCACCATGGCCTTAAAAATAGAGAATAATATCAAAGAAGTTGGAAAGCCTCCTAAGAGGGAAGATATCAAGTTGATCAATCCAGAGAAGCCTTAGTCAAGTAAGTCTATGGATTTAGAAGAGGTTGTAAAAACATTGGCCGTAGTCGTTAAGGAAATATCCAATAAATTGGCAGAGCGAGAGAGAAGGGGATTGGAAAGGTTCCCAATGTCAAAGCACAAGCCACATGGTCGGGAGAGGTCCGGAAATCATCCTAGAGTGATCACGAGACCAGATGACGAGAGGAAAGGACAGTGGGATCACGAAATAGATAGCCCCAACCCCGGGAAAATATATTGGTGCCTGATCCTTTAGCTGCCATAGTTTCTACTGTGGAAGAGGTCCATGATATGGAGTGGTGTGATAGATTTTTCTTGCCCCATTCCCCATGTGATGAAGAAAAATAAGTTGAGGAAGTTGATGATGATGAGACAGATGATGATGCATGCATGATGGATTTCTCTACAAGTTCACAACAGGGAGAAACCTCAACTGAACTAATAAGTGCTAGAATTGTTGCTGATTTTTGGGATTGCATTCACTAGGTATTACCTCTTCCTCCCACTCATACTTTTGAAATTGATATGGTACAAGATTTTGAGTTGCCTAATAATGATTTTGAGTACTTAAGGGCATTAATGATTAAAAAGTATGATGGGGATTCCTTAGAAGAGGACAGATAATTGTTAATGAATGCAGTAGTTTCCCAAGAAAAAGAATATAATACAAGAAGCAAAGTTTTCAAAGGGGTAGGGCCTCAGGCCAAACCAAAAATTCCAGTGCTTACCAATATCCCTAAGGAAACTCCTAAAAAATATGCATCTGGAAAGCCTTGTTTCCCCAAATAAAACTTGTGTTCCTCCCCATGCTCAGATTGTGAAGACTCCCATATTATCAGATGAAGCTGTGAATCTCCCTTCTAACACTACCCTACCCAAATATGTTCCTTGTGACATAGCCCAAATCTTGAGTCAGATCAAGGTCACTGTTCCTATTGTTGAATTACTTAGAATCCCTGAGCATAGGAAAAGAGCATTCAAATATTTGGGATTTAAAGAAGAAAAGGTTACCTAGGCTAAAAATGTGAACAATGTAGAGGTTCCTCCTGCCATTGCAGAATTAGAAAAACCACAAGCATTGGAGGAACTAGGGAAACACCTAAGGTTTATTTGGGAACTTCTTTGGTTGAGTCTCAGCTGAATGTGGATCCATTTTTCACTACTCTAATTATTAAAGATAGGTTATTACATAACTACATGTTTGACTCAGGAGCTTCATGTAATGTAATGCCTCTTGAGGTCATGAATGAGTTGAATATAAAAGTAATAGCAGCTTATGGGAAATGTACTACCATGGATTCAAGAGAGGTGTTCAAGTAGTTGGATGTGTCAAAGGCTTAGTAGTGCAATTGGTAGCTTATCCAGAAAGTACTTAACTTTGAATGTAGTAATTGTGGATTGTCTTGCTAAGTGGGGAATGTTGTTATCTAGAAAATGGGCAGCTAGTGTGGGTGGAAGTGTGCAAATGGACATGTCTTATGCCACCATACCAATTGAGGGAAGCCTTGTGAAGTTATATGGTGAGAAGAAAATGTTACATCTCATTGAGGACCCTAATAATGTTTCGTATGAAGTATTGTACACAAATGTTGATGTTGATAACTTTGTGGGATATGCTGATTATAAGGAGCATAAAATTGATGAGTGCAAGTATCATGAGAAGGTTGGTTCTCCTTGGAACTTGATGTTTGATGGGGCTTGTTCTAGATCTAGAAATGGCACTAGTGTTGTTTTGATATCTCCAAGCCAAGAGGAGTTTAACTTTTCCTTTAAACTCAATTTTGAGTGCACAAACAACATTTCTAAGTATGAAGTGTTACTCTTGGGTTTGAGGATTGCATGGAAATATGGTGTCAAGGAAATTTTGTTAAAGGAGATTCAAATTTGATAATCAAATATGTCGGATAAATGTATGCTACGAATAATAATCAAAGAATGAAACATTATAAGCATAGTTTGGGACTTCATTGAAATGTTTAATTCATTTAATATAATACATCATGATAGGAGCTATAATACTATAGTAGACAAATTGGCAGTATTGGGATCAAAGTTTGAAAATTATACAATGTCTCCCTATTGTGAATATGATGTTTAAATATTGACTAGGCCATCTGTCTCTGATAATATCAAGCATTGACATGTATTTGAAGATGATTCTTAGGTACAAAGGTTTTTCCAAAATAAAGGAGAATTTACCAATCAGAGTATAGACTAGGAAATAATGGTTTGTGTAGCTAAGGGAAAGGATACTTTATTTGGTAAGGACATTATTCAGTTGAAGACTAATACTATTCCTAGAGGGTTGGTTGCACTAGAATCAAATTTTGATAATGTTGACTGCATTGTCAATAAACACATGTCATCCTCGAGAGATGTTGAAGAATATAACTTAGGCACAAAGGATAAACATAGGATAATTTGGCTAGGTAGCAACTTAGACAGAGAAGAAAAGTATTCAAATGTCTAATTGTTAAAAAAGTACCAAGACCGCTTGGCTTGGTTGTATTTAGAGTTGAAGGCATATAGGGAGGATCTCTTTTAGTATGAAATACCCCTAGAAGCTAATGCCAAGCTGTTTAGGTAGAAACAAAGACCAATTAATCCTCTCCTCTCCTCAAAGATGCAAGAAGAGTTGAAAAATTTAAGGGAGAGAGGAATTATGCAGCCTACAAGGTACTCCTCATGGGTAACAAACTTGGTACCTATTAGAAAGAAAAATGGGGATATAGATTGTGTGTTAACTTTAGAAACTTAAATAAGGCATCAATTAAAGACAAATATCCCTTACCAAATATGGATAACATGTTGTAGTTATTTGGGTTCAGAATTTTTATCTACTTTGGATGGTTTTCTAGGTATAACCAAGTGGTTTGCAAAGCATTCGAAAGAATCAAAACCTCCTTCACCAATCCATGAGGAACTTATGTGTATGTAAGGATTTCATTTGGCTTGATGAATGATGGAACCACATTTCAAAGAGAAATGGATGTGGCATTCTTAGGATATATAAATGACTTCATTGTTGTGTATTAGGATGATGTGATAGTATTCTCAAGGAAAAGGAGTGATCACCTACAACATTTAGAAAAGATGTTATTAAGATGCAGGGAGTATGGTATATCACTAAATCCCAAGAAGTGTCATTTTGGGGTTCAAAAGGAAAAGCTTCTTGGACATATAGTGTCAAAATAAGGGGTCATGATCGATCCTTAGAGAGTGGAAACCATTAGCAAAGTTCCTATTCCGAGAACCAAAAGGAAATTCAGTATTTTTAGGGAAAATACATTTTTAGGAGATTTATCTATAACTTTGTTGAATTGACTATCCCAATCACTAATATGTTGAAGAAGGATCAGAGTATCGAATGGGAAGAAGAAGTTGTTCAAGCCTTTACTGGGATTTAGGAATCATTGAAGAATGCCCCTGTTTTAGCAGCTCCTGATTATAAGAAGGATTTCCAAATGTTTTCCTTTGCTTTAGAGAATACCATTGCATTTGTCCTATTACAAAAGAATGATGAAGGAGCTGAAAGGCCAATTGCTTTCTTTAGTAAAGCACTACAAGGGGCAGAACTGAAGTATACTATCATGGAGAAATAGGCTTTTGCTTTGGTCAGAGCCACAAAATCTTCAGGCCCTATATTTTGAGTTCTAAATTCATTTCTTATGTTCCCCATACCATGGTTAAAGATATCCTGTCAGAAATTGACACTTCAAGTAAAAGATGTCGATGGGTAAATAAGTTGCAAGAATATGACATGGATATCCAAACTACAAAATTGGTTAGAGGTCTAGGCCTAACAAAGCTTATGGAAGAGAGAAACCTACAAATAGTTAAGGTAAATGAAGTTGAAGAAGAGAGGTCGAATATCCTTGAAAATTTGATAAATTCTAAATGGTACAAGGATATTATTTTTTATCTCAAACATCTATAGTGCCTTGAGTATTTAAGTAAGAATAAAAAAGAGCACTTAAGTTAGCCTCCCAGAAATACATCATCACTGATTATGGGTTAGCTTGGAAGAACCTTGAGGGAGTTATTTTGAGATGTATCACTGAAGATGAAGCCCCAAAAATAATTGATGATTTCCATGGAGGAGTTTATGGGGGGCATTTTGTAGGAAGAGTCACAGCTCATAAAATCTTAAGGGCTGGTTACTGGTGGCCAACTCTTTTTAAAGACACAACTCTACTAGTAAGAAGGTGTGAGAGTTGTTAACATTTTTCGGGGAAGACCAAAGCTTCAAGCTCCCTCCTCGCAGCCCGTATCAATTGAAGCCCCATTTAAGTAGTGGGGAATGGAATTCATTGGTGAGATTTCAGATCCTTCAAGTGCAGGCCACAAGTGGATATTAGTGGCCATTGATTACTTCACCAAGTGGGTGGAGGCAATCCCCACCAAGAAAGCAACTCACCAAATTGTCATGGACTTCATTTTAAATCATATAATCTGTAGGTTTGGAGTACCTGCTAAGATAGTTGCTTGACAATGCTATGAGCTTTTGAGCTAAACCTTTGGTAGCCATGTGTCATGAATATGGGATCAATTTAGCATATGCTTCCAATTACAATCCCCAAGGAAATGGACAAGTAGAATCAAGTAATAAGAATCTATTGAAGATAATCAGGAGAACCTTGGAGTTAAACAAACGAAAGTGGGGTGAGCAATTGAAATTTGTTGTTTGGGCTGATAGAATCATTATTAAAAGGGCTACTAGAAAAATATCATTTGAATTGGTATATGGAACTCAAGCTCTACTTCCCCTACATATGTAATTATCTTCTTACCAATTTATCCAAAAATTAGAGGACCAAGAGGTCAATCCCTATGATGCTCGTATAAATCAAATTGTGGAATTGGATGAGAAGAGAAGAGAGTCCCACTAAAGACATGTGAAGTTCAGGGAGAAATTGAAGAAGCTATTTGATAAAAAGGTGAATCTAAGAGATTTCAGTGTGGGAGATCTAGTGCTACTATGGGATAGTAGACATGAGGATAAGGGAAAGCATGGAAAGTTTGATGCATTATGGATGGGCCCTTATTCTATTGACATTCGGATTGGAGAGCACACTTTTTTCCTAAAAGACTTAGATGGGGAATTGCTTGAGTTTCCTGTTAATGGTAGGCACTTGAAACATTTCCTTGACTGATTTCTCAGAATCAAGACACGCACCATTATACAGTGTATAGTATTTTGTTTTCATTCTACTTTCATGTTTTTCTGTTTTGGTTTGTCCTGGTCCTTGGTGACTAGTTTTTGTTGGTTTCTCGGTTCATCTTGGGGATTTGGTTATTGTCTTTCTACTGTAAGCTTGTTTTTGACTCTATTTCCCAATGGATTTTTGGCACATGGTCTGGTCTGTTGTTCTTGTGGCACTCACAGGAGTGCCCATCCCCGAGTCGGAGCCGATGTTGGTGCTCAATTTAATCTTGCCCTGTTTGTTCAAAATGTCTCAATCTGCATGGTTTGAAAGTTTTTGTCTCCCTGTATTGATGCATGAAATATTTTTCCTTCATTTGGTTTCCATGGTCAATCTTCTCCTTGAGTATTAGATCACTTTGAGTTTGGGTTTTGTTTACAGTTTCTCTGTCCATGAGAAGGAATTTATATTTTGGGTGTGAATTCGATGTTTCTCTTTCTATTTTTTCACGGTCATGTTTTCCCTATCAAATTTTTCCCAAAATCCGTGGGAGAATGGTTATTTTGATTGGATGTAGCCAGTGGGTATTTTTGGTGAAACTTTTCATTTTCATCACATTTGTAAAAATTACCAAATTGGCCCGCGACCAAGCTTGTATCTAATTGGTTATTCGAGAAAATATGAAGTAGCAGGGAAAAAGTCTTAGTTTGACCCCGAAGAAGGACACATGGCCATTTTTAAGAAAAATGCGGGGAAAACAGTCGGCGGAGCATTTTGAAGTTTTGGCTGTCTCACCTCAAAATATTTTCCACGTAGAGGGTTTGTGCTCATTTAAAAATTTGTCCCTCGGTTCAACGTTTGGAATTGCACTAAGGAGACACATGGAGGTTTCCGCTAGCCTTTCCCATAATTAGAATTTCCTTCAAGTGACTGGTGTACCTTTGTCAAACCATGGACACGTGGAGGGCCTGCGCTCATTTGAGGATCCGCCTCTGGGTCCCACCTTTGCAGTTGCACTAAGGAGACACGTGGAGGCTTCTATTGGCTCCTCTTTATACCTAGAATTTTAAGTGTCCAATGCAACTTTTCAAGACCTAGGACACATGGAAGGCCCGCGCTTGTTTGGGAGTCCTTCTTTTGGGCTCCATATCAAAAGTGCGTTGAAGAGAAAAATGGAGGATTCTACTCACTCTGTCCATACTTAGAATTTTTCAGTGACAAATGCAACTCTGTCAGGTTCTAGACATGTGGGGGGGCTACGCTCATTTGAGGATCCACCTCTGGGTCCCACCTTCAAAGTTACACTAAGGAGACATGTGGAGGTTTCTTGGCTCCTCTCTATACTTAGACTTCTCAACTAACTTTCTAAGGCCTGGGACACGTGCAGGGCCCACACATGTTAGGGGACCTGCCCCTAAACTTTACTTTTGAAATAGTGTCAAAGGGACACATGGAGGTTTCCATTGGATTTACCCATAATTCGAATTTTCAATGGCTATAAAAACTCTCTCGGACCCTAGGCAAGTGGCACCTTCCGTTGGTCCCTAAATTATTTCTACAACTTTAGCAAGCCGAGACATGTGGTGGTCCGGGCTTGTTTGGGGTCTCCTCTATTGGGCTCCATATAAAAAGTGCACTGAAGAGACACGTGGAGACTTATACTCACTCTTTCCATATAATTTTTCGGTGATGCAGATGCAACTCACGCCGAGGTTACAGAACACGTGGGGGCTGCACTCATTTGAGGATCTACCTCACGGGGTCCCACCTTGAAGTTGTGCCAAGAAGACACGTGGAGGTTTCCGTTGGCCCCTCTCTATACTTATACTTCTCAGAAAATTTCTAAGGCCTAGGACATGTGGAGGGCCCATGCATGTTTGGGGACCTTCCCCTAAACTTTACCTTTGAAAGAGTGCCAAAGACACACATGGAGGTTTCTTTGGATCTTCCCATACTTAGAATTTTTGAAGGCTAAGGTAAACTTTCTTATGATTAGGGAACATGGTGATCCTGCGCTCATTTGAAGCCTTGCCTCTAAACTTCATCGTTGAATTTGCACCGAAAAAGACACGTGGAAGATTCCACTAGGCCCTCCCATACGCGACGTTTCAGAAATCGGTGTGAATCCCTATGATTCTAAACACGTGGAGGACCCACGCTCATTTGGAAACACGCCTCGGACTTCACCTTTGCAGTTGCACCAAGGAAACACGTGGAGGCTTCCGCTAGCTCCTCTTTATACTTGGCCAACTTTGACTCACAGCGGAGATATATGATACAATCCTTGGGGAACTCATTTCGAGAGGCACGAATGCATGTATTTATGTAGGGGCACTCATTTTCTAAGGTGTATTCTCGAAGGTGAAAAGGATTTCTTTTCAGATCTAGCCATATGGGGCCACCTGAAAATGATCAAAAAGGGGATTTATGGCACGATGGAATAAAAGAATGATAAAAATGACTATCAAAAAGTTATGATATAACATCCTAGTCATAGTAGAGGGTCCGAGAAACGTGATCAGTTCATGATTCATCCACCTGGTAGCTTCGGGTGTAAATTTGTTAAAAATCACTTTTTGAGAAAAATTGTAACAAGCAAAGGATTCCTTGAATATTCTTCTTTTTGGGGAAAATTAGGGATGAGTTAGCAAGTAAATTGTATAAATACAATGAGAAAAGTCTTGCATAGGGTTAGAGGTTAAATTTTCTGAGAAATTCTAAGAGAAACCATTTTCTCGAGAGGCCGTTTGAGAGACCAGTTCATTTCCCTGTGTTGTTTAGATTCAATCGCGTCAAGGTGGTTGCAGTAAGTGTACAACCATTGTGGGATCTAAGATTGTTTGAGAAAATTTCCCCTACCGATGAATTTGATGAACTTTGAATGAGTCTGTGTTGATCATGTGCATTATTGTGTATGGTCTTCTTTCGAGAATGTTTTCAAATAGTTTTTGTTTGTTCCTATTGCAATATTATGTTAACATCTCTCTCGAGTCATACAAGATCTCATCCGTGTGTGTTAGTATTGTTCTATTTACAATTTCATTATGAGAAGATCCTTCATCTGGTAATGAAAGAAAAAAATTTAAAACCACTTTACTCTCATTATGTTGATAAATATTGTTTGTAAGCCTATGAGTGTATCTTAGGTATGACGATCCTAGGGTTGTTAATTTTTAATTGAGTTTTTAGCTTGAGACTTCATGCTGAATTCTTAAATATTATGTGAAACCATGCAGATTTGGGCCTCCATTGACGCATGCCTTCAGTTGAAAGAATATTTTTCCTATTCAAGCATTCTGTCATTAGTTTTCCAATTGTTGTAAAGGTTTTCAAAGATTTGGTATAATCAAATTTATCTTTCTTAACTTCCCACCAATAAATTTCAAATAACCATGAATCCTACCTAAAGTACCCTTTTTTGCGATGTGTATCCACAAATGAAAAAAATTCTCTGCCAAAATATACGAAGAAAGCAAGTTTTAAGCGTCTTTAGTTGTATGTAATGGAAAGTTGCAAAAGCTATGGAATGAGGCTAAAGAACCTCAAAGCTTCACTAACTCATCCATGCACCATGAGATTAGAGCTAAACAAGAGAAACTAACATGTAAGCATTATAAATTTGACAAAAACATCAAAAACTAACATGTATACTACTCTCTACTCTATGAAAGCTTAATGAAAGTGAACCTAGTTAGATTCTAAGCAATCAAATTGTGTGTTGTTTACTCCCAAACATAGTGAAGAGATCTCTCCAAGTTGGCTACATGGCCAAGCTTTAGATCTTCCCTTACTAACTATATTTGGAATGGATGGAAGATGGAGGAGCTTCAACAATGGAGGATAGCCAAGATCAAATGCCTATTAGCTTGGCTAATGCAAATGAGGTCTAATGCCAATATCTCCAAATGTGTGAGAGAGATTTCTATGTAAACAAGGTGTGTGTTTGAGAGGAGGGGTGACCCTTCTATTTATAGTTTTTAACTTGGGATAGTTTTGAATTTGGGTGCATGTGGGACTAAAGCTCAAAAGCACTTTTAGATTAGATTAGGATAAACATGCTTTAGGATTAGATAATCTTGGTTTAGACTAGTTAAACTTGATTAACAAGTGATTAGAGACTCTTTAAGATTTGGGAGGGGTCTGGATAACCAATCGCGATCGATATATATCCCGAAGCCAATAGAAGTGGTCTAGAGAGAACTAGGGAGGTTTTGAATGGTTGAAAGGAGGAATGTTTAGCTAATAAGAGAGATATTATCCAAATGAGTTGAATATGGGAAGAGTACGATCGAGAAGGTGTCATAAATGGGCATTCAAAGTGGAGTAAAGATGAGTTGATTAACGAAGTGTTGTCAATCGGTTGTATTGAAGGAAATGCTAAGTGTAAGCATATTTTAGGTGTCTACATTTTCCCTCTTTGGGGTGACGTAAGTGACGTCACTTCAAAGAAAGGAGACAAGCATAAACAAGTAGAAATTTTTGAAGGGATAGAATTAAAATGAGTAGAATGGAGGATGCCCCCTTGATTTTCGATGGGGTGATAGAAGAACTCGATTGATTATAAAAAAAAGATGACAAGAAGAGAACATAGGAAAGAATAGTGTGAAGAAGAAAGGGGATATAGAAGAAAAAAATGAATATGAGGAAGAGGGATGGAGCTAACATTCATCCAGTTCCTTTTAAACAACTTTATTTGTCATCACATCGCTAAAGATCTTCATCATCGATCCTTATTAAAAATAATGAAAAAAGTGTAGTATGACATGAAAATCCATATACGAACAAATGTCCATTGTTAAAAACACCAAATACATGCAACATCCGAAATGCAATGCAATACGAGAAAGTAAAAGATTCATAACTCCATACAACATACAAAATGCAATGCAATACGAGAAAGTAAGCGAGCTAACTTAACGAGAGAAACATAATGTAATGTTTTTGTTATCAACCTTGCCCAACCTATTCAAATTAATGACGATTGCCCTAAGCAAGGATACATGCAAATGGAATAACGAAGGACACTTGGGTCCGATTAAAAATCAATGTGCACTACAAAATAGTAACAAGCAACCCATTGTGCCCCGCAGTACGAGACATAGTAAGAAACCTATCTTTTGTTAATGGAGGCGATCAAGATGATCTGCGGTTCATTTATGATGAGAATAAGAAAGAACCAAAGAACGATGTTTCGTATGATTTATATTGTTCATAAGTTTTCTGAAACATATTTGGATGTTTTGGATGATTTTTCTAACACATTTGAATGTTTTTGATGATTTTGAAAGTTTTCTGAAACTATGTACAGGAAGACGAGGAAGCGTGGATGCCCCTAGTGATAGATGGGATGTAAAAGGGCATAAGGCCATGTGCATGTGAGAAAGGTGAAGATGCAAAAATGCCCCAATGATTTGGTGGGAGTATGCAAAGGAAAAATCTTCAGTAGTAGAAGTGGGACCAAGGCCATTATGGATAGGTTCAACATGATGATGAATGTAAACCAATGAAGTCTTGGGAAGAAGCAAGGATGCCCCTAACATAAGTTAGACTAAAAGCACATGACATAAAGGAAGGGAAGATTGTTTTTTGAAAGGTGACAAACGTGTCGCAAACATGGAAAACAAGTAATATTATACACATGGATGTTAAGAAAAAAGTAGAGAACGATGTGAATGATATGAATATAGCCTAAAAGCCTTGTGATGAAGAAGTGATTAGCTAAAGGCAAAAATCATGAGATGAGATAAGGACTAAAGTAAGAGTCGAACAAGGTCCAAAAAGACACTTGGTAACATACTAATCCTACCTACACATAGAGATCCAGTGTGGGAATTTGGAATTTAATTACCTCTTCAAGGAATATTTAATAGACAACAAGTGAATATGCCCTAGCCAATGTGTAGGAATGATTGATTGTGAAAGGCGATTATGTGAATGAAGGGTGGAAGGATACTCGTACATTTCTCCGCTTCCAACCAGTGTGTCTGAGCCACGACGGAGATGTATTTGATTCTAATTGTAACATTTCTCTACTACCAGTCAGGCATCCATAGCCTCGATAGAGATGATTGGAAATACCCCAAGAGAGAGTTATATATCAATTTGTTTTTTTTTCTTGTAGCTTTTATCTTTTTATTTTGATTGATTTTGATTCTTTTTGCTTTTGAAAACTTATTTTAGCTCTCTTGTTTGACAAGGGTTAAGAACCATAGATGACTTGATGGAAGGAGGTGGAAGTGATTATGATGATGACATTGGCTAGTGTCAACAAATATGTCCAAAATTTCTTCGCAACAAGTTTATTAGATGTAGAATGTGATATGATCTCTAAGAGGTCAGTCATTCTTTAATTTACCAATGTGATAAAATACGAGGTCAAAAACAGATACCATAGAGATAATTGTCACAAAATGCATACAAATAGGTTAACTAAAATATCATCGAAGGGGTGAAAATGGTAGGAAGACTTGTAGAGTAATAGAAAGAAAGGGAATAAAGAACATCCATGTGTACGAAAATACCGTGATTGCAATGTTTGATCTTCGTACCTTTGATTTTTGTTATGTTTTCTCATGTTTTTGTATTATTGTATTTTTTATTTTTAGATTTTTGATAGTTTTGGAAAGGTGGGAATAAGCGAGAGTCACTCTCACGTGGTATGATCCAACAAGGATGTTTGAAATTTCTTTGATAAGGGATACTAAGCATGTTTGTTTATCAAGAGTCATGTTTTGTCTAATCTCGATGATCGTGGTGAGTTCACACTCAACAAATGACATTTGTGATTTATCCTAAAACATGGATTTTGTACATGGGAGATTTAATTTCCCATCCGAGAGGTTTATGCATTTTGCGCCATACTTGATGGTTATGTTGATTTGTGATCTTGAATTGCATTTGATTTTTAGCCTTAAGATCATTTGATTTTTTGGGAGCTATAGAGCTCTTTTCCATTTTGATCGAGCTTGATTAAGAACTTGTTACGGTTTCTTATAAGATGATGTGTTAATTATGCGATCTTGAGAAGTGGGAGAGGAAGTGAACATTTATGATTGATGATAGGAATGAGAGAAATGATGGTGGGCTTGCCACAATATTTAGTATAATAATTATGTGATGGATGAAAAGGATAAATTCCGAGGATTGAAGAAGATGGGCTCTTGGGAGGTGAGACATAGATAGAAGATGAAGGGCTACTAGGATGTGGCCCAAAAATAGAAGAAGAAGGGCTACTAGGATGTGAGCCATAGATGTACGATGATGGGCTACTAGGATGTGGCCCAAAAATAGAAGATGATGTTATACCCGGGGTGATCCATACCTATAAGACAAGGGGGCTAGTTGGGCGTGCCCTAAGAATAGAAGATAGTGGAATACTCAAAATGTCCCACAAATAGTAGAGGAGGGCTACTAGAAGGTGACCCACACCTAGATGAAGATGAAGGGATACTTGGTGTTGACCCCATAAGATATTGTGATTGAGGAATTATGATAGATAAAGAGTTATTGGGTGATGAGAAGATATGCCATGGATTAATGCAAGACCAAGGAGTTTCATCACATAATGAAGAATGTGAATATGGAAGAATAAGAGGAGGATCAAGTGGCATGATCGAGGCTCTTCCTCCATTCCTTGATAAAATGAATCAACATTTTCCTCGCCATACGCAAACACATAAAAGTCTTAAGAGAATCCTTTCTCGTAATCTGCTAAAGGAATATCTTCATATGCCCCTATAAATTCCCGATTGTTTCTTCATTCGAAAGAGATCAATCGGTATGAGTTTTTATCGACCATCGGGGGTTGATTGGAAGAAAGAGGTTCACTTGGTGTGGAAGAATTAGAATATATTTGATGATGATTGATAGAAGAAGAAGATGATGTGGGACAAAGAAGATATGTGGCTAGATGTCTCAGAGTAGAAGAAGGTAGTGTGGACCTACCTATAAGATCATATATCTTCAGTAAAATAGTAGGATTAAGTCCAAATTCTCTAGATTGTGACACATGGTTTGATTCGTAGACATTTCACTCGAAGGACTTTGAGTCACATGAATCTTCAAAGAAGGAATTATTAGTGGGGTTGATTGATGAAGAAGGTCCTATGAAGAAGGGGAGGACCGCAATTCAAGAATCGCATTGGATGAATAATAACAAGGGTCCTACAAAGAAAGAGATGATCACGATTCAATAATTATTTTAGATGTTTGATTGGACGGATTTGGAGCCGTGCGTACCTTCAAAGGAAGAAGACATCGTTGAGGCGATCGATAAAAGGGTCCTACGAAGAAAGGGAGGACCACGGCATAAAAGTCATATTAAATGTATGATGAAGAGGCTCCTACAAAGATAGGGAGTACCATGACATAGGATTCACATTAGGTGACTTAGGAGTCGAATTAGATGAATCAGAATAGTAGTTTGGATCTGAATCATCGAAGATTCGGAGGAAATATTTGGATTGAAATCCTTAGAAGAGAAAATGTTTGGATTAGAATTAGAAGAAGAGTGGGGGAACTAAAATAATAATTTGTATCAAAAGCATCCAAATCATACCACCGACTATGAGATGAAGGTGGGGAATGAGTTACCCGAATGGGTTCTCTAGCACGAAGAACCAATCAAGGTTTGGTCATGATGGGTGTATTTTGATGTGAACACCAAAACTTTGATTCCTTATTATCATATGTATAAGGGACCTTACGATAATCAATCATTGTTGGCACATGTTGGGTTCAAAGGTCTAAACCTAGATTGTATGATCAAAAAAATTCAAAGTGAAGAAGGTTTCATGTTGATTTGGGTAGCATAACGACAACCAACTAGACATTTCATAAATATGGGGATGCTTGTGTTATCCCCAAATCACAAAGCACCCCCGAATGTTGATCAGATTTCTAGTTTGATCACTCTAAGCATCCAGTGTGATTGGATAACATGGGTACTATCTCCAAGTTGTGGGACTTGTTACTTGAGATAGACCTCCAGAGAAAGCTGGTTCTTGCTCCTAAACTACCTGCCACAATCTACTCTAATGCGGGATAAGCTAACTATTCTAATCTAAATTTCAAGGGACCAGAGGGAGAGAATACATAAAATGAAAGCCTACACTAAAGCGGTGATACACCAGAAAAGGAGGGTGTGAGAGTAATCTCCAAATGTGTGAAATACGAGAGGAAAGTGCACACTAGAAGAGGTGATGACATTCACCATAATCTAGAAAAATGCATTCACAACAATATTCCAAGCATACACAATGTTAGTGAATTCCTGTAAGAACATAATAATAGACACAATATTCTTGTAGAAAGATAAAAGGGGCAAGAAGAATGCAAAAAAACACAATGAGGGGAAGATACATCCACAAAATTTGTATTTTATTGCTTCCTGGTATGCACAGTTCAGTCTATTACAAGATAAGGGCCTGGATCACCATGCAAGGAGTCCACTACAAGGGCCTACAACACACTGGCTTCACAAAGCAATTTTGACAGAGCTTTGCTACCCAAAAACTCCCCCTTACAATGAGCCCAACACTCCAATTTATAGAAAAAATGAGAAGGAGAAGAGAAGGGAAAATGGAAATCCCGAAATCTGTCCTTCAACCACTTGTAAGAAGCATTAAATTGAGTGAAATGATTGTATATTACTTGCAAAAGGCTCCCCATACTGTCCCATGTGCTGCAGCAGAGAAAGAATGATGACCATGCCTCTTAATTGCACTCCCAGCTACCAAATAAAACACTGTTCTAAACCTGGCCACGTTTTCTTAAAAACTCAATTAATTTCTGATCAAATCCAGAATTTCTTGATTGCTGTGCATCGGGCTCGGAACCACGATTCCAACGGTACCAATTTTGTGCAATTTCGTTGAGAAATGCAAAGTTAGAAAGTTATGGCCTCCAGTCTTTGGCATTTGTTTTGGGCACTCGACGTTTTTGTCATTTGACGGGAATGAGCATTCGATTTGGAGCCGAATATGTTTCTTTTATTTAAATATATCTACCCTCATTAAAATTAAGAAATCCAGATTTTGTGGCGTAGAGGACGTCGTGCTCGTTCCAGAAAGTCCAATTTTATCAAAATCGGAGCTCGGAGTCAAAAGTTATGGCCGTTTGAAGTTTCTCGGACCAAACGTTGACTTTTCTTCCTGTGACACGTGTCATGATTTCATTGGTTCTCGGCCCTGCCGGCTCTTTCGCACCCTTCGCATCTTTTTGTCCCAGATGGCACAGTGCTCCTTGTGCTTGATTTTGGCGAATGCGTTCGCGTCCATTTGTCCCAAATGTCGATTGCCTTTAATTTGACTGTTTGTTCCCATTTCACCGGTTCGGCCGGTTCGCGTCTTTTTGGCCCGCTTGTCCCACTTTGTTTCGGACTGCTTGTGCTGATTTCGGGCGGTTCGGTTCGCGTCCATTTGTCCCAAATGTCCCAAAGGCGACCCTCTCAGCAGTTAGCCAATTTTTCTCTCTTTTGGCCGGATCGGCTTTTCGCGCCCGCCGCGTACTTCTGGCCCGATTGTCCCAAATGCTATTTGGGCCGCCTGGAGGCTTTTCGGCCGATCCGCGCATTTTGTCCCAAATGTCCCAATTGCTCCTAGGACTAGGACTTAGCCGATTTTCACAATTTTTCCTGGATCAACCTACTTGCCTTCTGCAACCATTTTTCGCATTTTCTCAGAGCTTGCTCCTTCCTTCTTTGGCCAGGGGAGTTAGAAAAATATCTGAGGGAACCTCAGAAACATGATGTTTGCTCTGAATCAATCAATGTGCCTGGGACTTGAATATTCTGATGCATGTTATCAAATTTACCCTGGGGGGTGAATTTTGGATAATAAACTTGTATGATTTTCAAAATGGAAGCTAAGGAAAACATACATCATGATGAATCAAGATTCAAGACTAATAATTCAATAAAGGATGAAGGCATAAATGTCAAAGGATTACTCAAAAATTTAGCAACATAAAGGATCAAAGGAAATATTTCCAATGTTTGATTGATGCAAAAGTTTCTTGAGCGTTTTTGCAAGGTTTGAAAGATGTGTTCAAATATGATCATGAACTTAGGAAAAATAAGAAGATCAAGAGGATCAAAGACCCAAAAGATTGTCCTGGAAATGAATTTATAAGATGGATAAACACAAGGAACAATCACGCAAGTTCAAAATACAAAGCCAAATTAATGACAAAAGAATAATGAAAGATAAAGAATCGATGGATCAAAGTGATTATGAAATGGATATGTTGATGTGGCAAATGAGACACAATCACACAAAGTTTGTTTGTTTTAAACCAATCAATCATCGAATTACTTCCTAAGTCTGTTTCCAAATGATAGTTGGCGTTTCAAGATGATTAAAAAAATGTCACCATTTATGTCAAGTTCAAATAAATGAACAAGGCGTAAGTAATAACAAGAAGTTAATGTGGTTCCCAAACAAAGTATGCTAAAAGTGAGATTGAATTCAATCAATACCTATATCCCAAAAGTGGCAGTTTTTTTTTTTACTATGGGTAAATATTTTTTTAAAAGGGACTATACCCTTGTACAGAAAGGCTCAAAAGCTAGGATAGAACATGAAAGCCCAACAATAGAAAACATTCTGCTCAGAAAAGTACCAACATCCAGCAACAATCCCACTGAAAAATAGCTGATGAACAACAACCAGTCTGCAACAACACCGGAGCATCATTGCAGAGCCAAAAACTGCTATGCCTAGCAAAGATAAGGAACAATGTAGAATAGCCAATAGCAAGAAGAGAATCAAATCATCAAGGTGGAGAAGTGGCATTCTTTAAAATACACTTTTTCTTTTTACGGACCGTTACCCATCCTGATGATGCCTCCACCAATGGAGGGATAGATAAAGGAGAATTTTCCTTAGTTGCAATAATTCCAACTGAAATTTCCTTGCTGTCAACAACTAAATGAGATAAATCTGTTGCATTTTCTTTGCTGTCAGCAATAGGATTTTCCGATAAAGGGGTTTCTGGGACAAAGTCAGATTCAACCTCAGCATTTGAATTTGATTCTAGGTCCTCTTTTGCATCGAAAACCAAATGTTCGGGAGGGCATCTTTCCACCAACTATGTTTCTCATGCTAGCGCTTTGCCATCCCACAATCAATAGAGGTGTGACCTAAACAGAAACACCTTCTGCATCAAAATGGAAGACCTTTGTAATCTAAAGGTTGTGACCAAGTTCTATTTTGCACTCTAAGATCAATGGTTGCAGGGAGGTTTTTAGCCGTGTCAAGTTCCACCAAGATCCGAGCATAGGTAGTGTGGGTGTAATCAGAGGTTTGAGAATCTATAAAAAGTGTAGTTCCCAAGGTGTTTCCAATAGATTTCAAACATTCACCACTCCAAAATTGGAGGGGTAAATGGGGTAATCGGATCCAAACAGGTTTGCATGAAAAAGACTTAGTGAGCGGGTTAAAAGAGGGGAACCAAGGTTTAATGACCAGGTACTTAGATTGGAAAACCCAAAGCTTGGAAGCAATGGATTTTTTATCAGCTATTGAAGAAAAAGTCACAATGAAGATACCTTTAGCACACGGGTATAAGTCTAACCTCCTAACGAGAAATGGAGTCTAGTGCTTGGAGATCCATGCGTGTAGGTTAGGAAGGCTGGGCCAGAGTCCTCCGAATCTACAGATAAGAGCATGTTCCTAATAGTATTTTTCAATTGTAATGACCTCCTCCCCAAATGTTATGCATGGGGTATTATCTCGTAGCTTGTATAGGAGAATCCTTGCCCTTAATGCATCCTTGAATGAGGTTAGAGTGGGGCCATGTGAATAGATGCGCCTTGCCAGTCTCGTTAAGAGCATGGTGAACTCCCGAGACAGTGCCCCATCTCCACTAGAGGGAGCCGACCAATGATTGTCCATGCCATCTTCGGAAGATGTAAAATTGAGATTAATCTAGGATAGGGCCGAGTCCTTGTGATTAGCCTCCAAAGCCTTGCCGCCTCCAACTACAGGTTGAAAGGGTCTCGTTGCATCCTTACGTGTAGGAGATTTAGTTTTAAGAATCTCAGATTTTGTATTGTTTAGGGCTCGTGAATTACGTGTCTGTCCATCGCCAGGGGAGGAAAGAGATCCGCTGCCCACCCTAGCCTTGGTGTGGCTTGTGAAACCCTTACCCACTTCATTCCCCAAAGTATTACCTCCAGCAACCCTGACAGAGCCTGTAGCGGCCGCATTGGAAGCCTTTTCCCCTTCAGGAGCAGAGCCGCCGCCATGGATGCGATTAGGGTTAGAGCAGCGTCGGGTATGAGTGACCATATTACTCGGTTATTGGTTAAAATGTCGGGTTAGAAATCACTCACTACTTAGATCAATTAATCTTTTGGTTCTTGGGTAAATAGTTTTTGACAAAAGGGACTATGTCTTGTATGACATAACAATACTGAGGATAAGAAATCCCTCTAAGATATGTTAACCAAAATTTGTACCAACAAAAATCCCCTTTGAAAAAAGATGAACAATTAATATCAAGATGCATATTGAGAGCCAATAAAGCAAAGACAAGGAACAATGTAGAACACCAAAACTTCCCAAATCATTGAGGTGGAGAAGTGGCAATCTTTAAAATACACTTTTTCTTTTTAGAGTATACCTCGATGATGCCTTGTTATGGAGTGATATATAAAGGAGAATTTTCAAAATATAGATATTTACTGAAAAGTTCAACAACTAAATGAGATAAATACATTTTCAAAATTATAGAGATAGGATTTTCCGATAAAAGGGTTTTGGGAAAATCAGATTCAACCTACATTTGAATTTGGAGAGTCCTCTTTTGCATCGAAAACCAAATGTTGATGCATCTTTCAAGCCAACTATGTTTCTCATGCTTGAATTGGCCATCCCACAATCAATAGAGGTGTGACCTAAACCATACCTTTTGCATCGAAATGGAAGACCTTCGTAATCTAAAGGTTGTGACCAAGTTCTATTTTGCACTCTAAGATCAATGGTTGTAGGGAGGTTTTTAGCCGTGTCAAGTTCCACCAAGATCCGAGCATAGGTAGTGTGGGTGTAATAAGAGGTTTGAGAATCTATAAAAAGTGTAGTTCCCAAGGTGTTTCCAATAGATTTCAAACATTCACCACTCCAGAATTGGAGGGGTAAATGGGGCAATCGAGATCAAACAGGTTTACATGAAAAAGACTCAGTGAGTGGGTTAAAAGAGGGGAACCAGGGTTTAATGACCAGGTACTTAGATTGGCAAACCCAAAGCTTGGAAGCAATGGAGTTTTTATCAGCTATTGAAGAAAAAGTCACAATGAAGATACCTTTAGCACATGGGTATAAGTCTAACCTCCCAGTGAGCAATGGAGTCCAGTGCTTGGAGATCCATGCGTGTAGGTCAGGAAGGTTGGGCCAGAGTCCTCGAATCTACAGATCAGAGCATGTTCCTGATAGTATTTTTCAGTTGTAATGACCTCCTCCCCAAATGTTATGCATGGGGTATTGTCTGCAGGCTTCATAGGAGAATCCTTGCCCCTTAATGCATCCTTGAATGAGGTTACAGTGGGGCCATGAATAGATGCGCCTTGGCCAGTCCCGTCAAGAGCATGGTGAACTCCCAAAGTATAGGTGCCCCATCTCCACCAGATGGAGCCTGACCGGTGATTGTGCCACTGTCTTAAGAAGATGTAAAAGCGAGATTAATCCAGGATAGGGCTGAGTCCTCATGATTAGCCTCCAAAGCCTTGCCACCTCCAACTGCAGGTTGAAAGGGTCTCATTGCATCCTTACGTGCAGGAGATTTAGTTTTAAGAATCGGATTTTGTATTGTTTAGGGCTCGTGAATTACGTGTCTGTCCATCACTAGGGGAGGAAAGAGATCCGCTGCCCACCCTAGCCTTAGTGTAGCTCATGAAATCCTTACCCGCTTCATTACCGAAGTATTACCTCCAAAGAACCCTTGACAGAGCTCATAGTGAGCCACATTGGAAGCCTTTTTCCCTTCAGAGAAGAGCCACCACCATGGGCGTGATTAGGGTTAGAGAAGCATCGGGTATGAGTGACCATAACTCAGTGAATAGCATTGGGTTAGAAATCACCCACTACTTAGAAATCAATCGGTGGTTCTTCCCAAAAAGTGACAATTACAATTGTCAATGACACAACAATACCACCAAGATATGTTAACCAAACTTTGTGAAAAAGTAAGGTATTAATATCAAGATGATATTGATATAAAGCACACAAGTGGTAACACTCAACACTTTTCAAAATTGAGGTATTAATTGAAATCAAACTAAAGCTAGAGTATACCTAGGAATTGTTAAAGTGTATATAGTGTAACATCACAATATAGATATTTAGGTCAAGTTAACGAGAAACAAGACATAAATACCAAAATTATAGAGACACGATATAAACAAGATAACAATTCAAAGGAGAGTCAACGTGATGAATCAAGCCTAACTATGATGACGATCTTGAATTGGGTATCAAGATCAAAAAGGATACCAATGATATTAAAATGTCTCCACACACTTTAGACGTTTAACAACCCACCGTAGTAAACATGGATGGGTGTAAACAAACATAAAGGCGGAGAAAACAATCAATTGATAATGCGAGAGGTAGTCACTCTTCTTTTGATCAACAAAGTGGAAAAAGAAAGTGAAGGAAGTAGATCAATTGGGGTTGAAAAATGTTGGCCTCACTTTGTGAGTTTTACCTCGCATTAGAGCAATTGAAAAACTAAACGAAAGTAATGCGTCACATGTTTCATGATGAATGATGGCTCACAACTCAACACTATTTTGAAATGGTCAAAGTGGGATCCTAGTTAGAGAATATTTTCCTAGGTGGTTCTCTCTTCCTAGGTGTTACAAAGCCATCTACGGAGGGCACGATCTACCCAAAAGTCACAATGACTAATTTGGGAGTATCTCAACTTTCCCCCTTCAAGTACGGTGGTCACTAATTGCATCCATCGTGTACTCTTTCCAGGTCCCGATACGAACAAATTTGTAACACTAACTCACAAGGAAAACTTGTCAAGTAGGTAGTGCGGAGAACTTCCCGTTTCGACCATAAGGTTCCCTCTTGCGTGGACTACTTTGGGGTTCTGGTACCACCCCCATTATTGTAGCTTAAGGTGTTATACCAAAGCGGTTATGTTCCAATTGAGTGGAGAGGGACATAACCTTTTCCAAAACCTACAATAAAGTGTTTTGAATATGGTGTTTTTAAAAATATTTTTAACTTAAATGTGGTTTAAGTGGCACACCATTTGGAAACCTACAAGAAACATGTGTATTAGATGGTTTTGTGTTTTGTTTTTGATGTCTCCTTTCTTTGACAAGTGATTTTGGTCCTATAGATAATGAGTTTAGTAGTTTTCCATTTGCAAACTTAAGAAAGAGAATTTACACTTTGCTTTTGATTCCTAAGATTGCCAAAAGGTGCGAAGGAAGAGCATACACAATGTGAAAATTCCACTAAGACAAATCATATGGAAATCTATTTTACTTTTTTAGCATCATAGAAAAAGTGTTTTTAAAGTATGACATAAAGTTTGAACAAGTGTTTTTGATCTCCAAGATTGCCAAAAAGGCGCGAGGAGAGAGCATACACACTTTACAAGCTTTATTCAAGCTAAGAAATGAAAACACTTAAGCTATGCAAGTTGAAATAACAAAACAAAACCCTGCAACCAACTGATTAGTGTCACAAAACCTTTCAAAGTGTAGAATGGTCAAGAAAACAATTTTTAGACTTTAAGATACATTCAAAAATAATTATTTACCTAATAATGTAATCCATACACTTTCTGTAAGTAAAAATCCTAATTTTATGATTTCATTGTGTAGTTCTCTTCAATACCTTCCAACGCAACAAAAACGGAGTCATTTCAAGCTCGGGAGAGCAAATGTTATGCCCTTGAAGATTGCTAATGATGTTTGTGCTAAGGTTTAGGCGTGTGCACCACCGTTTTAACATGTGCGCCACATTTTGGGCATGTGCACCATATTTTGGGCGTGTGTGCCATAGATTGGGTGCCTGCATGCCTCTATCAAAAACTTACTGATCGAGTTGTACTGCATGCATAGAATGGTATGTGCACTCCCTTTCTGTAGGTGGCTAAAAAACACGGGATTTTTCAAAAATAATCTCAAAAATATCAAATTTTATCGATTTGGTTCAATTTTGGCAGCACTTCACCTCCTTTGATCCTGCAAAGAGCACAAAAATAAGACAATCCTAGCTAAACTAGCTAAGAAACTTGATATTTATCCATTAATACAAGAAAGGTTAGTGAAATTAAAAACTTGAAACTAATCTAAAAAAATTTGAAAAACTAATCTAGAAAGCTTGAAACTAATCTATAAACATTGAAACTAAAAAATTTAGAAACTAAAATAAAAGCTTCAAAATGACTCCATTAATGGAGGATGGACTAAGATTCCCACGGGCATGCCAAATGTATGCAATGGAAAGTTGCAAAAGCTATGGAATGAGGCTAAAGAACCTCAAAGCTTCGCTAACTCATCCATGCACCATGAGATTAGAGCTAAACAAGAGAAACTAACATGCAAGCATTATAAATTTGACAAAAACATCAAAAAATAACATGTATACTACTCTCTACTCTATGAAAGCTTAATGAAAGTGAACCTAGTTAGATTCTAAGCAATCAAATTGTGTGTTGTTTACTCCCAAACATAGTGAAGAGATCTCTCCAAGTTGGCTACATGGCCAAGCTTTAGATCTTCCCTTACTAACTATATTTAGAATGGATGGATCCAAGATGGAGGAGCTTCAACAATGGAGGATAGCCAAGATCAAATGCCTATTAGCTTGGCTAATGCAAATGAGGTCTAATGCCAATATCTCCAAATGTGAGAGAGATTTTGTTATGTAAACAAGGTGTGTGTTTTAGAGGGAGGGGTGACCCTTCTATTTATAGTTTTTCACTTGGGAGAGTTTGGAATTTGGGTGCATGTGGGACTAAAGCTCAAAAATCACTTTTAGATTAAACTTGATTAAAAAGTGATTAGAGACTCATTGAGAGTTGGGAGGGCTCTGGATAACCAATTGTGGACTGATAGATAGCCTATAAAGCCAATAGAAGTGGTCTAGAGAGAACTAGGGAGGTTCGAATGGTTTAAAGGAGGAATGTTTAGCTAATAAGAGAGATATTATCCAAATGAGTTGAATATGGGAAGAATAAAATTGAGAATGTGTCATAAATGGGCATCCAAGAGTGGAGCAAAGACGGGTTGATTAACGAAGTGTCGTCAATCGGTTATATTGGAGGAAATGCTAAGTGTAAGCATATTTTAGGTGTCTACATTAGTAACTCCGAACCTTGTTTCAAAAATATCTCCATTCTTTAGAAGTGACAACTCGTGAGAGTTAAATTATGGTGTATTGATCATATTTTCTCAAGGTTCTCCCAGAAAATTGTGCAAATAAGGATGTCTTCATGTCCTTCACCAATAGAGGTTACAAAATGGGTCCTCTCACCTGGTTGAAAGGCACGACCTAAAGCGGTGAGGATCAATAAAATCCTTAATGAAGGTGCTATCCATTTCTCCAATTCCTGAGTGACAAAGAGTCAAACGAATCCCATCCCTGGCTACAAAAAGACTCATATCATGGTTCGTATGTCCCTAATAATTCCTCCAGTCATGTGATGTTGCTCCACGCCCTCATGGGAGAATCAATTTGGATACCAACATGCCCTCAAACCTCATATTGGTGATGTTCTTGCAGAGTTTGAACTTTGGACATAATCTAATGATAAAGTAGTTATTATTAGCATCCACTTTACTACCAATAAAAGAAGCACATGACACCTTTTGGCTCCTCTAGTTTCTCAGTGAAGAAGGCTTCTTTCAAGGGTGCTTTGAAGCAATTAAATAAGCCCGTGGATTTTGGATATAAGACCCAATTAAAGAGGTATTGCTTGTATCTACGAAAAACTCCATCTCGTCAAGTCCCAAGAAATCCCTTGAGCACTGGAATAAGAGGAGTCTCCAAGGAACTAAAGAGGGGATGGAGAACCAAGATCTATGACCATAGTCTGCTAGGATAAAACTCCAAAAGTTGTACCTCAAAAAGCAAGTTTGGATCATTGCAGTAAATATAATTATACAATTGTTCTTCACTCGGGGCACGCTGAACTGAGTTGAAGCTCAAATATTAGTGGATTCAAGGTGCATTCATAATTTCCTTTCTAAATAATTTGTAAAGAAAGTATGTACATTGATGCAATAAGATTCATATTTCTATGGTGTGTAGCTAGCAAATAAGGAAAACATCAAATAGTTTCTAAAAGGGACTAAACTATCTAAGGAACTAAAGAAACCTATGATTCAAAGAAAATTCCTATATAAACATTTACAAAAAATCCCAAGAGAAAATGATTCCAGCTAGAAAGAACGGCTTCCATAGTCCATTCTGAGCCTTCATCAATTGAGTTCATACTTCATTGTATCCATATGCAGTCTTTGGTTTTTCTCTTATTCCTATGCATTTCCTGTGGATTCACAATTTTCTTTAGACTTCTTGGATTCCGATTGTGAGATGGCGTGGATTTCTGTAGAATCCAAAATGTTTTCATCCGTATTCTGAGAATCTGCTTCTTCCAAATCTGGAAAATATTCCTTCTTATTTTCTCGATTCCTTAGCTTCTTTTCAACTACTTATAGTTACCGGTAGGGCATGATATATTTATAACCCAACTCCACCACTATCCAAAATTACAGCATTTCCTGAGTCTCTCTAGATGTACAACTCAAAAAAATTAACAAACATAAATATTACTAACTAAAGCAAATTTGAGTTCTTTTCACAACATCCTTCCGTTAGCAACATGAGAAGAAGAATTTCAGAATCGTATACATCGAAATCTCATTAGCCTTGATGTTCTTACATATTCAGGGTTAATGTAACCAATGGTACCCATAACATAGGTAGAGGTGTGGGTTTTGGCAGAGGAAATGCACTTGGCAATGCCAAATTCTAACAAATGTGCTTCAAAATTATCATCCAAAATCAATGTTAGAAGTCTTCACATCCCTATGAACAATGTGTGGGTTACAGTCATGATGAAGATATGGTAATCCTTCTACAACACCATGAGCAATCTTTATCCAAGTGTCCTAATCTAGCTTAATCTTCTTTGATGATCCTATATGAAAATAAAAATTAAAAAACACTTATTAGATTCTCCAACAATCCATTTTAATCGAAGGTTAGAGATTGATTGGATGCTTTTATTTCAAAATATGAATCTACAATGTAAAGATCCATTTTTCTTCATAACATAATCATTTTACTCACCGTGTAGGATGTCCCATAGACTTCCGTTTACCATGTAATCATAAAACAACATGTGTCCAAGTGGAGAAAGTGAATATCCGTGCAGACTCACAAAATGTCGATGCTTGATGCTTCCAAGCTGTTTCGGCTTCGGTTTCAAATTCATGCAAGCTTTGTGGGTAGTGATTGTACAATCTCCTTATAGCAATTGGCTTACAATTCTTTAGACACATTTATAAACAAAATTGGCTAAGTTGGAACTTCAAACATAAGATAACCTTGAAACTAAGTAAATCGGATATTTCCCTTTATAAGTTCTCAAAGCAGGAGCATCGAGCTTGATTTTGATCTAAAAAACAACCTTAAAATTTTATAAATTACATCAACCACAAAATGATATAAAATTTGTTCAAGCACCATCAATAGTCCTTTGTTAACACATGTAAATCTTGGTAATACCAATTCAAAACTCTAATCTGCTTTAGAGTGTTAGTGAAATATGTATTTTGATTCTTGTTTGACCTTATAGTTTTTTAATTGATCTTCTAATAGGGTGCATCTGCGATGAGGAAAAATGCATCAGATATGTCGTGGTGGATTCAACCGAACCGTATGTGTTTGGGGTGGGGTTTTGGGGCCTTTTCACATCCATGGTCTTGAGTGGAGCTCACGGGTTATTTTATTGTCTTAGTTGCATTCATATTTATGAGTTTATGATGGTAATAAGGATGTGAATCTTACAAAACAAAATTTCGACTCATTATAAGGAAGAGATTCTCATTTTCTCAATTTGGGCACTGAGAGAGTCTTGAGTTTAAATTTGATGAATAATGTAATGACTTATTACACTATGCAACGGGATTATCGATTTATATAGATGGATAATATAGTTGTGTAAATACATAAATTTTATGTTGAAAAGATACCTTCTATAAGAAGTGAAAATCAACCACACAAGAGTAAACATATTCCCATAAACCTCTTCTTACTGTAAAAATTTTTGAGGCTGCTAATACATATATTGCATAATTTATGGAAAGAATCTTCCAAAGTGCCTAGTTTGAAAAAAACCTCAAAGGACAACGTATTCCATAAATCCATCATACCCAAAAATATCAAGAAAATAGTCAATGGACTTATCTCTTTCTTGTAACAAGCAAAGCGTGTCAAACACCAAACCATAATGTTGTTCTCACGAATGACCTGAAAGATCATAAATTCCACAGATCCAACAATAAATAAGTTGAAACTCAAGAGCTAGAAGATGCATTTAAATTTGAGTGCATTTCTTGAAATAGTTATCATGCAATCTCAGATCACGAAAAACTAACATATTTATTTTAGTGGAAAGAATGGCTTCCCCATGATCTATTTGGTCCTTCATCAATTGAGTTCATACTTCATTGTATCCATATGGAGTATTTCCGCTTTTGTTCTTAGTCCTCTGCATTTCCCTATGGATTCACAATATTTGATAGCAAAGATGTCCAAATAATCTCGCCAAGCCTCAAGGACGGGTAATTATTTGTAGTTTTGTCATTCACCCAAAAAAATGTATTAAAAACAAAAACATAAAAGATAATAATGTTTCAACTTTGAGTACATAGGTTTGAGCTTTCCATATTATTTTAAGATTAAATATTTGTATTAGATAAATGAAAAATAATAATAATAACCAACTAATTTTGATCAATCTTATACTTAATGGCTATTAGTCTTCTACCAATAAACACTATTAATATTTGTAGCCATACCATCAAGATATCGTTCAACCTAATTATAACTATCTACTATGAAATGTAAAGTAGATCGTTACACAAACATTATTAAAACATGCAAAGTGATAAATCATACATTCAACAAGTACACATATAAACAATACAACTCTTTAGATTAACCAAATAAATGCATATATGTATATATGCATACGTATACATATATGCATGCATGTATGTATGTATGTATGTATGTATGTATGTACTTGTATATCTTAAAATATGGTCTATCGTTTACATGTATAGTTCCATCAATTGTAATTATTTTGAATGTTACATCAATGTAGTACCTAGAGGTACATAAACCTCGAAAGTGTATTATAAAATAAGTCTCCATTTTTAAACGAAGGTAGACATAGATAAGACTATCATCTCAAAAGCATGTAATGAGGTTTGAAGAATCATCATAGGAATAATTATAATCTCTAATAGATACATTATTTAAGAGAGAAATATAATCCATGTGTTTTCACATCTAGCGATTACTCATCATCCCATACTATGAATTGTGACATTTTGAAAGAATAACTAGAAATCTTACATTCCACGATTAAAAGACATGCACTCCACTTTCAAATTGTTGATGTAATTTGCGTATGTATTTGGTAAAGCCTTTTAGTGTAGGATTTATTTTCCTCTCTTTATTTGTATTATCCTATTTGGGATATTCCACATCACTTGAAGTTTCCCTACACTTATGGGACTTCTTTCTTAGTTGTACACTTGACTACACTATTTTAGGTGTTGGTTACCACTTGAATACACTATTCTACCTATTGGTTTCCACTTGAATATACCATTCAGTTATGTGTTAGTTACCTCTATTCTAGGTGGAGATTGCCATGATTCTAGGAGGAGGTTACACATTCACCTCCCATATGTACATATCTTGCATTTTTGTATTTAATCTTATTGAGTTGGAACTATTTATGTGTTATTTCAATTATCTCTCTTGTATTTTTGTAATTCGTAGTCTTGTATGCTTGCATTGTTTTGTCTTGGAAAAATTCACATCTCGTATCTTTCCCCTATGCATTCTTTGAACCAAAAAATCCGTGGTGCTTATCTCGATATGGTCTCTACAGGAGATATGGTGATGGGAAGATGAAAATATTCCATGACAATAAGGAAAACTAAAACATGGAAATGTGGAAAGTGACACACATATGATGTTATTATATGAGACATGTTACCTCTCAAGTCATGTATAACCCCACTTAAAAACATTTGACCCAACCATAATGAGCCCGAAAAGTTGTAGAATCCCATATTGATCCCACCATATCAAGGAAGTTATAATTGAAAAGGATTGTTGCATCATTATATGGAATCTACTATTCCCAAGCAATTAATTTCCATAATTTAGTTTTATATTGGGCCACATGAACTACTTGCACTTTGTAAAGTATTCATCATATTACAAACATCACTTCCTCTTTCATAGAAAATAATGTGAAGTTTGCAAAACATTATGAAAATGGTAATTAAAATATATTATCCAAAGTAATACATAAATATGGATATTGTTTAGATAAATTTATGGGTTGGAGTTCCATTGAAGGGATTCATTAGAACATGCAACCCAATAATATAAATTTTGATCATATCAAAGCAAGATATCAAGCAAAAATTTTATAGGCAAGGTATCTCCTTCTTATGTGAGATACTGGAAACATTCAGAGGATCGAAGAAGTGTTCAAAAATATTGTTATGAGATATGCATGGTGAGGGAATATGATGATCTCTTCTAATTAGAAGAAAGGAGTGAGGATCATTTTCTTACTTCTTCAAGTCTTCAAAATTTACTCTAGTGATCACAAATCAACTGCATGATGCTCAAAATATGTTTTCATCTTCTTCTTACTGAAATGGGTCTTCATCGTGCAAGTGAACAAATTTCCCTTGAATTATATTATTGTCTTGTGGCCCTCTATTGAATCAAAATGAGGTGATTTCACATGCTTTTTACTTTAAGGTGCGATCACACTACCATATGTTGAATAATTTTTAATAACACTACCAAGAGAATGACATCACATGAAACTAGGATGGTTTCCCATTCCTACAAACATGGTGCTCTGAATGAATATCATCACCTTACCTTTCCTAGCTCCAAAATCCTCCTTGAATGGAATCGAATTCATGATGCTCATACACCTCCTTCCTCATATGCCTCTCAATGAGATAGATGATTTCTTGATCCTTCACATAATGGTCTGGGTGCCTCGGTAGCTTCACTAGATCATCTTGACTTGTCTTGCGGGAGATTTGAACATAATGGAAAAGTTAGGATATGATGATCATCACATCACTTTTTGAGCTTCACATATCACCTTTGAACATGATGAATCCTTCACACTTGAATTTTCGACCAATATATTCCATGAGGTCAAACAAACCTTTTTCTTAGTTGCTCCTTATGGAAATAGGTTTCCTCCTCTAGATAGAAGAATTCATCCTTGAATGTAACTCGAAGGAATGTTTGAGAATGTTTTCCATGTCCTTGACCTCCAAATTGTATTGAAACACTATAAAGGCCACGTCTCCGGCTTACAAGATACATGGACACTTTAAAGCATAGAGTTAAGTGTTTTGAAAACTCTTAAGAGATATGCATTATTTTTGAGCTTGATATGACTACCATCATGACTTATGATAATCATTTCTACTCGTGCTCATGATGGTCATTCCCTTGATGACTTGAAATTAATTTTTTGATATTCCGGATCCTTTCCGGGCCTCACATGATGTTCCTAATGTCACCCATTGTCCAAGTGACTATCTTTCACATATTGATCCACTTTAGTATGTTCTTTGTCATAATGTGATTCATACAAGATATCTCCCCTCTATCAAATTTGGATGATTTAGATCACCGACTTCTTGCATCAAGTTTTGCCTTAGAGATCACTTCAAAATTGATGCTATAGGATTATGTGGAGGGTTTTCTTTCTGTTTGGGCCACGAATCAATATCTTGGCCCTACAATGGTGGAACAAAATAGTGAGATAAGAAAAATGGGAGTATTCATAGCTTTCAAATCTTAATTCCAAGACTTACTATTTTTAGCAGGTTTATTCCAGGGCTGTTATTTTTAGTAAGTTTCTATTGTTATTACTCTCTAATGTTCCTAGCTCATCTGGATTATTGCAAATGTAAAGAGTTTTGTATTTTTATAAACTTACTATTTTTAGATAGCCATTATTTTGAATATTGTTATTTTTAGAATATTTATAAATTCCCCATTTTTATGTTTCTTGCTTATTTAAGATATTACAAATGTCGAGGATTCATCATTTTGAGAAATTTATCACTTTGAGCCACCCAATGTTCATAATACCTACTATTTTAGAAAGTGCACGATAGGTAGTGAGTTGTAATGAAACCACTATCAAAATGTTCTATTTTACGCAGAGACCTTCTACTCCAAATTTCATGGTTTTCCATTTGCTAGATCTTCATAAAATTGAAAAAGTAGGTTTATGGTTTGGAAATTTTAGTTTGATGTTGTAAAAAATATAGGGCATCAATGGATTTTCTATGATAGTCTTCCCAAAGGTGTTTTGGAGAGGAAACTAGTAGTAAAATATGATATCAATCGAGTGTCTAGGATGAGGCGTTATGATCGAATCTTAGTTATGATGGCTATGGATGTCTATAAAAAAATTGGTAGCATGTCTAGAAAAAATGGATTTTTGGAGGGTGTTGCAATAGAAAATTTCATGATAAATGGTAAGTGTTTAGTAAATGGAGAATTAATAAAGTTTTTTATGTTTTTTAACTCACTTGCTAACTTCACAACTTAATAGGGGTTTGGGTGGAGTGAATGTGAGGTTGCACATGGTGTAAGGGTGATAGAGGGGACACTAGGGACACTAAAGTGTGACTTTCACTAGATGGTGACAAGTGGAATCTTGTGGTGTGTGGTGGATGAGATGTTTGGGTTGTGAAATGGCATCAACAAAGTAGAATGTGATCACATGTGGGTATAAGAGTTGCATGCATAGATTGGGTCACAATTTTGTGTCAACCTTGACCCTAAGGGAATAGAGGGGACACCAGGGACACCAAAGTGTGACTTGGGTGAAGGAGGGAGGCCACTTTGTGTCCCACTTTTTGGTATGTTTTGTACCATTATAAACATGAATTTTCAGTTTCATTGATTTTCTAAAGGTAATAGCCATAAAACCGTACACATTCATGAAATTCCACAAACTAACGAAATGTTGTATTTAGAGTGTAGAATACATATAATTTTTTTTTTTTTAAATGCCAAAAAAATGGTCTTTTTCTTAATTTTATTCATACGTTGTTTCTTATGTTATAAAAGAGGAATGACTGTCCCCGGGTAGTTTTTTTGAATGAAAATTTATTTTTTCACCATGAAATTTTAGATATATGTTTAAGATTTGAATTTTGAGGTGCTGTCAAATATTCATATTTATTGGACTTATATTTTTTTAATTAATTATTTAGTAAAAATATTTTCAAATAAATGGCGACAAACAAAATGTTTATGCCAATAAATTTTAAGATTTATATTGAAATTGAATTTTTTTCATGAGTAAGAAGAAGACTTCAACAAATAGTAATTTTAATTTTTTCAAAATTTTTTGATATTTTTGCTATTTTTCAAATTGGGTTGATTGTGTACGATCGATTGTCCTAAAATACCATATGTTAACAATATATAAAAAATAAATAGTAAAACATATTTTTTAAAACGAAAATTATATTTTTAGAAAGCTAATAAAATTTTGTATTTTGTGTTAAAATTTTATAATTTAATTCATTCGTTAACCTAATTACGTGGCACCTAAGTGCACATTTTGGCATAAAATTATCCTCCAAATGGATTTGGCGCCAAAATGTGCCACATAGGTGCACACATAGGGGGTCCGCGCTTGAAGGGGGTTCGCGTGAAGGGGGTTCGCGTATACCCCCTTCGCCCGAACCCCCCTAAACCCTAAATCCACTACCCAAAACTATATAAATATCTATATATAACTCTTTGCCGCCAAAATTATTTGAATTCGAGGGGTTCGCATGAAGGGGTGTTCGTGCGAACCCCCATTCACGCGAACTAGTTTCTTCGTCCTACGTGGCAGTTCAGGCGAAGGGGGTTCACGCGAAAGGGGTGTTCGCGTGAACACCCTCGATTTCCAATCCCGCCCAACTTGTTACTCACGTTTTTGGGACATGAAGTGGGACACAACATTGTGCTTTGGGGGACACCTAGGTGTCCAAATTTCTATAGAGGGGACAAAGGGGACACTGGGTGTCCAAATTGTGACATAGAGGGACAAAGTGCAAACATGGGTGTCTAAAATATTCATTTGGATATTGTTAGATTGTATATTTGTAAATAGGTAGATTTTCCATTTGTTTTGTGAATAAGGGAACATCTCCCATAAAGAGGAGGGGCTGTTGTCCCCTAAACTGTTGCTTGTATTGTGAGACAAAATTTCCAACCAACAACATCATACTATACCAAGCTTCCCCTGAATCGACAATCTAAGGATCCACTAAACATCCTCTAAGGTAATTGTCATTTCACAATATCTATACTTAGGTACTCATGAGGGCGTGATATAGTGTAATGTGAGGGATCTCGTGAAATATGAGTCAAATCGGTGGCAATCAGAATGAAAATCAATCCTCATTGCTCCCATCATGTGAGTGTTTGATCATAGGCTCTAAGGCGCCCATGTCACTTACGCAAGTCCACGTTGCACAATCTTACCTACAAGATTGCACAACACTTTATTAACATTGTTTTCTTCTAATAACTTCCTAAGTTATTCTACTTAATTCTACATTCTTCTATTCATTTCTTAGTTTTTCAATAACTTCAAATTTTCTCCTAAATTTTTTTCTAAGGCTCAAAAATTGCACTAGTACAAGATTTTTGCACTAGCATACCCCTTTTGGAACTAGTGCGGGCTCGCGCTAGTGCGCCTTCATGCAAAACCTCACCCATTTTTGCACTACTGCATGCAAGCTTGCACTAGTGCACCCATTTTCCCACTAGCTTACCCATTTTTGCTCCGGTGCGTGCCTAATTTGGCTTAAATACTAGTTTTGGGCTAGCATGCACCCCTATGCACTAAGCATGCAACCCATTCACACCATCACACACCCTTCTCACTAATGCACCCTAGGGCTTGCACTTGCATGACCCCGTGCTTTTCCTCTACCTATAAAATGCCATAAATGCCCTCAAAAGTTAACATTTTTGGTTTTCGTACTAGTGTCAAGTCCGTAGGAGGCCTCTTGAACTCTCGTACTCGATCTTCACGAGTGTTTTCACCTCGAATTTGCACCATTTCTCTCCAAAAAGTAGAGAAAAATCTCTCCAAATCTCAAAAGGGCTAGGTAATAAAAATTTGCTGCTGCAAAGGATTTTTCCCCTCTTGGCCTGCTATTTATAGTCATTTTCCCCTAATTTTTCATTTCTCTCACCCCCGAGGTGCTAGATGACCGCCGTGATTCTTCTATATTCTTCTAGCACTCGTCGCGATGATTATTTTTATTAAATAGTCATTTTTCACTCATTTTGCTACGCTAGGATATGTTTATGTTTCTCAAGTGACCCTTTCTACTACTACGGGGCAACATTTTTGTTGGTGATATCCTATAATATTGCCATTCTTTTAGATCATTTTCTTCTTGGAAAATTTTAAAAATCCAAAAATTTGGTAAAAATTCAAAAATCCAAAAACATAAATTGTAAAATTATCAAAAAACTAGAAAACTTGTAAAGATCATTAAAATTTCAAAAAACTTAGTAAAAATCGTAAAAAAATCCAAAAATTCTTAAAATTAGATTTTTTTTGTAAAATTCAAAATGTTTCAAAAATTGGTAAAAGGCATACACGTAGCTAAAGCCTATATCTCATGCATTGTCCTCAAACATCAAATTTGTCCTACAAAACATATTTCTTTGGTCCTCATTTGTTCTCGCCAACGACTCATGAATCATCTAGATCTTTCTCCATTAACCAAACTGGTTTACTTATTATGTTTGTACTTTGTTGCACAATCGAGTTACTTGGTACTATTTTCATAGTGCACAATTGCTTTTTCATAGGACTCATGCGTCGTCTATGTATTCCCATAGCATGTATCCTTCTTGGGGCACTATTTTTAAACCTTGTTATTAAAGTGAACATTTGGGAACTAGAGCTTGATAACAAAAACATTGGTGCAACTGTCTTGAATGTTGATTGTCTCAGTATGTGTGTTTGTACTTGTTACCTGTTATGTTAGCTTGTTTACTTTCTCATATTGCATTATGTTATGTATGTTGCATTGAGTTAGTGTTTTAGTAATGAACAAATGTTAGTATTATAGTTTTTCATGTTATTTTACACTTTTGTTGTATGCATATATTTTTAATAAGAGTCGATGATGTAGATCATATGAGCAAAGTGATGAAACAAAGTTGTTTATTGAATGAGATGGATGCAAAATCTATTTCCATATTCTTCACTATCATGTCTTATCACTATCAATTTTTCTTCCAAAACACATGGGGTAATAGGGATCATTTTTATCTCTCCCTCCCCACCTTGTTTCTTCTATCTATTTCCTTCATATTTTCGATCGTCGATCGACCTCTTCTATCACCCTATAGAAACTTGAGGGGGCATCCTTCATTCTACTAATTTTTATTCAAAATTTACTTATTTATACTTGTTTACTATCTTTGAATTGGTGTCACTTACGCCACCTTTAAGAGGGGAAAATGTAGACACCTAAAATCCTCTTATGCAGTTTTATTACTAAAATTGTACTAACTATCCTCTTTCCTATCATTTCCGTTATAATTAGTGATTTTCTACTAATTAACTAATGTTTCCCTCTATTTTGGTTAATTAACGACACTTTGTTAATTAACTAACCTTTATCACATTCCGGATGCCAATTAATGACACTTTGTTACTTATAATCCTCTTCGAATCAATTAATTAACTATCATTAGTTAATTAAGCCTTTTAACAATGCATTTAATCAATAAACCCTTTTATTGGCTAAATCTCACTTTCAAATGCTTCAAATCATATCAAATTCCTCCTAAATCACCTCTAAAAAGCCTTAAAAGTTTATTCTACCTTATTAATTAATCCCAGTTGATTAATTAAATCATCTCCAATTCCTATAAGTTGCTAATCACCTTTTACTTTCTCTAATCAAGTTTAACAAGTTTAAATCTACTTTATCCTTTATCCCACATTCATTGGGATTCAAGCTTCTCCTAAATGGAAAGCTATATAAAGGACCAAGCTCCTTCCTTCACACCTTACACCATACTTTTGCTAGTATTATCATATAAAACATATGATTAAGAGCCTTTCTCCATTGATGGAATAGCTTGCTCATCTTTGCATCCATTTCTTCATGCTTGATTAGTAAAGGAAGATCTAAACATGGCCTTGTAGCCATTTTAGTGAGATTATTTCATCATCTTGAAGCAATAACACAAATTTGATTGCTTATGATCTTCATAGGTTCATAGTTTTAAAGGAAATCATACATTTTAGTAGGAATGGCTTGTCAAGGCCGAATTAAGGTTTCCGAGCATCCTAGCCAATACTCTTGGGAGTGTGTGCCCCCTCCCACCTAGGACCAACAACCCACCTATATGTGAATGTTTTTTAAACAATTATAGACTTAGTATAACTCTTAACACATTTTATTAAAACTATAAAGGTTTTTTTTTTGTTGTAGCTTCACACACGGTCACGATCTAATACGAGATAGTGTGAATTAAATGGTAAAAGAAAGCATTTGAGGGCGGTGAAATTGGGGGGGATACAAGGCAACAACATGGCTTGGAAGCTCAAATTTCTGCCGAGGTTGAAACTCAAATTTATAAACTCGGCAGTTAATGTTTCTGCAAAATCATGGATTGCAAAAATAAAAGATGGATATGTGAGCACGATGTTCAATCTTCTCCAGACTAAAATCCAAGTATATAATAGATCATACAAGTAGTTTGGAATAAATCATTATGCTTCAGAATATGAACTCACATTGTAGACAGTATATAATAAAATAAAAGGTTTTAAGTGAGGGAATAGATAAAAGAAAAGATGATTAGGTATTTAAAATTAATAAAAACAACTCTATTATTCTTTTTAATAATGAACACAGTCACTCCAAGATTATCTTCGTATACTGGGAAAATAATAAGTAGGTAATAGTATGCTTTATTTTTACTTTCCAGCAAATTAACAGTGCAACAACTAACTTTAATCATAATTATAATTCATGGCTTACCTGGTGCAAGGGCAAGTGCAAAATATGTTTCGTGTTTTATATAACTACATATATCCTTAGTTACACTTACTCTCCACAAATTCACCACTTCTTGTAATGAGTGAATTATTTTATTCACTTATCTGCACAACATTTCCGTGTAATAAATACACTAAAATCAAGTATGCATATAAACGCCTATACAGATGTGCAGTGAAAGTATTTAGACGGAATGTGGGCATCAGAATGTGCCGTGATCAAGATTCGAGTCCCCCAAGACGACAGTCACAGAGCTTACCAGAAATCCAGATCCTCTCTTTCTTTTGGTGAGAACAAGGTCGTTGATGTTTCAGCGAAGAGGGATGATAATATGATTGGCGGACTTTCGGCTTTAGAGCACTCAACACACTTGATATACTCTAATTCTGCTGTGCGGGTGCCCACAAATATCAACAACGTAGAGACTTAGAGTGGGTGCACCGTATCACTGATTCACTCGATACAGCCACAGGAGATTCGGAGAACAAAAAATGAATTTGAAACTGTAGTCTCACTGTCTCTAGACTCTGTCTATAATTTGTAAACAGTGCTGAGCGATTGAGATTTACGAATCACGAATTTGAAACTGTAGTGGGGACTAGGCATTTAATATCAATTTTTTTGTAAAATTTTAAACAAACCTTAGCCGACTACCTAGCCGACCTGGATTTTTTTTTAAAAATGTGGCGCCCTCCCTTTGTGCGCCTAGGCAACTACCTAGGTTGCCTAGGGTAAGACACGCCCGTGGCTTGTAGTTAAATTATTTATTTCATGTTATTGCATATTAGTTTTCCATTAAGCTCTAATCATGATGGTTTTATAATAAATTTAGCTTTTTTTTAGACTACTAAGTGTTAGCCTCTTTTAAGTAGTATAGTAAATTTAACATGAACACAAAAATTATAACTAAATATTTTGGATGGAGTTGATGCACATATCTTAAAATACATGCATGTGCACAAAATAGTTTGACAGAGATGTATCGACATCATAATGGCCAACATGGATTCTAGTATACCTCATTGACAAACGATCGGATACCATTCTCACATAACTCTTATGGGAGATGAATAATACCGAAGCAATCCAAACATTTCCATACGGGTAGCATATATGCCTTTTCAATTCGGTTTGCCATGAGAATGAAGAAAGGTTTCCAAAGCTTATTTAAGGACATCCAATTGGGGTTGATTAAGTCACTTATATAGGTTAACAAAGAGACACTAAACAAGGGTGGTTAAAAGGCACTTAAAACCTCTTACTTTTTATAGCCCCATACCAATATAGGTTTGAGACAACTTTGGAAAGTACTTACAAGATTCCAATCTATCGAAACCCCACTCAATGGATATTTATGTACACTACACACAGAGATGTCTCTTTTCAAATATATGTCCATACCCTTGACATCTTCAAGGTCCTTGACAAGACACTTACGATTTTAACTTGAGAAGATCTCGCCAAAGAGTGGTTCAATCAAGATTGACTTAACATACCATCTTAATTTGAAACACCAAATTAGATCAAACAAATCATAAGGATAAACCCACCTCAACCACTATACAAGATGAGGTGGTGTACGGAGCTACAAAGTGTTTACATAAAAAATTCAGAAAACCTTCACTACACTCAAAACTTACATACAAGATGACTAAAAGCTTCTTCTATTTATGGATACTCTATGAGGAACCACCCACTTTTATGCACACCTAATAGTTACAAATTCGTACTAAACATATTAATAAAAATATTAAGAATGCCGCACCTATTTTACATGGGGATTTGCAGTAAAAAGTCAAAAATCTTACTATATGGAGATATAATAGCATTCGAAGCGGGAGGTTGGGAATCTGGGATTACGTTTTCCAACAAGTAACTTCCTCCATGTTCATCTCTCTCTGCCCATGCTGGAGCCCTTCCTTAGAACCCAAATTTGTAAATTAGTTTCTTAATATCGGTGGTTGGATTGAAAAAGCAAAATCTTCCAAATAAATAAAGTGACACATAGCCGCATCCTTGACTCTACTTGACGATTTGACACCATTGTGGTGATAATTTCATGAACGTTTGCTAGCTGGAGTAGATACTCAGGATATCATTGTTCTTGAATGAATCTTAATTTCACAAATTCTTCTTTTAAAACATAATTTAGAACGATAAGTGAAGGGATTCGAGCATTAACAATAGAGATAAGCAGAGAGAAATCACTCCCAACATTTCTTGTATTCTAATGAGGTTTTACATTTAGAAAATACAGTTGGCGTGTTAAGATTTTTATTCAAAGGGGTAGTGCTTTTGTTACCAACATAGTCCAACCATACTTTTTCAACTTCCGCTTACTGTTTCAGCTGGTGGTTATTCATCGGTCTCCTTTGACCATGCTATAAGGGGCAATTACAAATACTTTTACTCGGGGTTTGGCACTAGCAAGTTAGCAACATGCATTTGGAAGGTTCATATAGGCAACTTTATAAAGTACTACGAATTCCTATTAATAGGTTTTGTCAATTCTTTTTTATGTCATCCTCCATGTATATCTGTTTGTATTTCTGGTTGAGTAGAAGCGCTTGAAGCGAACAACTTTATTACAATAGCATACCTGATGGGTTTATCTATGTTGGGTATGAAGAACCACAAAGGCATTGGGAGAGTAGGTAATTCCATATACACAATGTCTTTGAGGTAATTTTATTTAAAGGTTTTTAAATCTCAAGATGAATGTGACAATATTATCAAGCTGGCTGACAAGAATTTGTATCTAAAATAGTTGGGTTGAGCTTTTCATTGTGAAGTTTTGTTAATTGAAAACCAAAATAACTTTGGGTGAAGTTATGGAACACATTGCTTATATTCCATTCGATTGTTAATAGTGTTTGATTCAATTCATGAAAGAGAATTTCAAAGCAATAAGATATTTATATTCGTATCATTGAAACACATGTTCAACAATTTTAACATATAATATTACATTAATAGACTAAGAGGATTTAAAGAATCATTATCTTGTCATAGAACTTCGAGGAAAAATTACTAGTATTCTTTGTCATCATTATCCCTTCTATCCACAACAATAGACAAGTGTTAAATAAAAGTATAATACAACACATGTTCAACAACTTCAACATTTAAAGGAAAATTAGTAGAATGGGGAGGATATACATAATCATTATGTTGTCATAGATCTTTCGGAAAATATTACATAGATTTTGGCACCATTCTAGCTTTCATTCTTAACAATAGAATAATCTTCATAACATCAAAATATAATATTATATCTCATTAAATGGCCAAATACATTTTGTAACTAATTATTAAAATAATACTTGGTACAACTTTATATATTTAAGATCTCGATAATACATATTTGGTCAAGTTTTATTTGTGAAAAATAAAATATTTGACATTTACAAAAATGGAGATTATCCCAATAGGAATAAATTCATGCCAAAATTAAATGTGATGTCCAATCTTAAAATCTTAGAGAGGTGGTATATAAAAGATAGTTTTAACTAGACATGAATATCCAAGACCAACATAAAAACCCACTGGCGTGAAATTATTGTAGTTTAATGAAGGGGAAATGAAATGTCCTGACAAAGTGATAGATTCAATTGAATTCAATTTGATGCAGTAGGGTAGATGCATTCGGGCGGAAGGCCCTGTGGAAAGCGTTGCTTGTCGGAACAGTAATTATATGTCATATATGTATTCCGCACCGTCCTAATCTGGTTCCACTGCTGCGAGTTAATTGTTTCTTGAGCCCAAGAGGAATTAGTATCGCAAGGCTTGCCAGAGATGCAAGCTTCAAGCTCAAACGCACCAAATGTCGCAAAGAAGGGGCTTTGCTGTAGTCCACCTTGTCGGCGCCGCCGTGGGTTGCCCAATCTGATCCGTCCCATAAGCTCCCAATTATTCGCATGCCTTGATTTTGTGGGTAAGGCACGCCCGCCATGTTTTTAAACACTCTCACAGCAGTTCCATCCACAGAAAATCTGCATACAAAATATATCACAAATACATGGGTACAATTGAGTTGAGCGGCATGTAATGCTACTTACAGAATTTGGTGTGAATTCCAGTGCAGAGAGTAAGTGTGGAAGTCTTGTGAGGGATCAAACCATAGGTTGAATCTCACTTCTCGATTGCCTTGGCCTCGAGTGAACAGGTTCGTTTGCATAACGTAGGGCTCGTTTGGCACCCGCCCAAGGAACTCAAAGTCTACTTCATCATGTTGAGACCCTTGCGAAGATAGCTGCACAATATATAAAATGCTTAATTTTGGCAACTTCAGATGAAGATGACCATTAAAACTATGAGTTTTACCTGTGGAATTACAGAAAACTTACGTAGAATGCAGTTACAGTTCCTGCCGAGTAGCCTGACACCAACTTTATTTGCATATTGATATTTCCGAAAAGAATTTCATTCTTGGATTGAATCCCAGAACCTGAATACACATAACCCACAAACTCCTAAATAACAGATTGGTCTTCCATCCCACTCAGCCTAAACCTCATATATGTTTGCAAGGCTGACTGGTAAACCAACAAATAGTATATAGCCTATGGGTTGCTAACCAGTTAATCTATGCAAACACATGTGATGGATAAGTTCCTCCAACCAACTATGAACGGTCCATTGACCACTCAAAAGTATTACTATTTAAGTAAGAACACAGTATGTTGTTTGGCTGCAGGTGCCCAAGTATGGATTTGATTTGACATAAAACCATAACATTTACACCTGAATTTTTGTCTAGACTAAGCTGCAGTTGCTGGCCATTGTTACGTATCTGGATATGGTCGGCACCATACGTGATGTCAAAGTCTGTGTTAAAATCAGCACAAACAAAAAGAATTTAAGGATTAGAAGCATCAAACATAGTCGCAGGGCCATGGAGGTGGCGAGCACGAGGCAATATTCGGAAATTTATTATTGACCAGAATATGTACCGTATTATTTTAAGTGTTTTGATAATCGTTCTATATATAAGTTTTGTTTTCAAAGCATTATGGTCTTCATGGAAAGGTTTTGGTTGTTTGGATCAGGTATTAGTAGGTTGCATCATGACACTTGTATGAAGCAGTAGAGTTCGAGATAATATATATTTGTTCCCCACACGTTCTACCTGTAATCACAATCTTTGACTGCCCAGCTATCTGTTCTGCGCAACGTATTTATTGGGCAGAGTCTAAGCCGGATTGCAGGCTTGCTATATGGATGGTAATTGGGAGGGTATTATTATTGTGTTAGGACATCCATTTCAGAACAAGTTTTTCAAAAGGATTAATAAAAATGTTTATATAAATATATAATTAAGCTTGAAGGCATACTTGGCATAGAACATATCATTTAGATTTTAGTTATACACGTGGCACAATAGAGGCACGGTTAGTCACATGGCATGCAAAATGCAAGTGGATTTGAAGGGGATACGGTTAGTGAAGCTATCAAACTCTACTCGCCATTTATGATCCTCTTTTTTTCGTTGGTATCCAAATTGATTCTCCCTCAAAGTCTGAGCAACATCACTGGTTTGACAGGAAGCTTAGAGACAGATTAGATCATGGTGAGTCGTTTTGTAGCTGGGGATGAGATCTAACTGGCCCTCTATCACTCAAATGTAGAGAAATGGATAGCACCCTCAAGAGGATTTGATCTATCCTCACTATTTTAGGTTGTGTCTTTTCAACCAGGGTAAGAGGACCCTTTTGTAGCCTGTTGTTTATGGAGGAGATGGGGATATCCTTCCTAATGAAATTGTTAAGGAGACCTTGGAGAAAATATGATCAATGCAACAAAATCTAACTCTCACAAGTTGTCACTCTAGATAATGGAGATATTTTCTAGGCAAGGTTCAGGCTACTAAAGACATTTGAAATCCTGGTTGTTTCTGCATGCTTTGGTAATGGAAATTATGCATTTGTGCACACACAGGACAAACAGGGGTAGTATGGGTAGGATTGGTTGTTTTAAATGATTTTTTTGGTGGGAGGTGGGGCAGGATGAACTTGACTCGCTAGATCCTTGAGGAATCTTACAAAATGGAAGGTTGAACAAAAAGAATGTTGCGAAACAACTATAATGTTTCTTTAACCAGAATATGTGCTTCAGTGGAGGCCTAGATTAGCACTTTTTCACACAATATTTGAGATTCTATCATGAAGGCTCAAGTTAGGAAACCCAACAAAGTATCAAGATCTAAGCCAAATCACACCTAAGGTACACCCAAAGGCTTACAGACAATCTCGTCAACAGATGAAAGAAAAGTGATTTTAAATCATTTATTTCATTCCCAGATGAAGGCTCCTCCGAGAGATGAAATTGCAGATACCACTAAACTGTCACAAGGATTGAGACCTGTGTGATTGAATCGGATTTTAATACAAGATTGCAACATAAACAAGAAAAACTACTCGCATACACTCAGAAATAAAACAAACACATTTTTTCTCAAGACAACATGAGAATAGCTCATATTTGATCAAATTTATCAGCAAGGGAAAGTTTCTAGAACAATCTCAGAGCTTGTCAATGGTTGTACACTCACAACCACCTTGACACGATCAGATTTGATACAAAAAGAGATATACAAAGCTTCTCAAAATGCTTCTAAAAAAAGATGGGCTCTATTAGAAAAATCAGTCTCGACCCCTAACACTCCAACCATTTGCATGAAAAATTTGTGCCATTTATAACATTTACAATAGAGACACTTTTCCCCTCCAAAATCCAGACCTTGAGTCCTACCAGTGCTTACCATGATCACCATCGCGATTCCCAGAATCAGATCTGTAAAATGTTACTAGGTGCTCGAGGGGAAGATCTCATTAAATATATCTCGCATTCAACTCCTTCCTCTGGTAGATCACTCTTTCTTCAATTTTCCAACCACTTCCGCCCCTAATCTATCAAATCTGGCTCCTTGCATGCTTGGGAGAAGAAAAACAGAAAATCCGATCGAGCACGATAGTCAAACCATTTTAATGGCGAAAGATGTCTTCCATATCTTCCCACCAAACTCAGATATCAACATTAACTCCCCTCTCTGCTTAGCGTGTAGGAAATACCAAGAAATCATGAAGACTCGCACTTTCAGGTGTGTTTCAAGTAAAAATGGGGAAAATCAGATTCAGACTCTCAGTTGTTGTTGATCTTTACTTTGAATTTGGGCCATCCACGTGGAAGATTCAAACTTAAAAACAAACTGTGGGTTTATTTTGAATTTTTACAACTTTTGGAAAAATGGAAAAAATTCACATTTTGTTCCACACCTCCGCCCTTGAGAAATGAGCCTGACACGTGTCCTGAGGTGGGTCCCAAAGGAACCGTGGATAAATTCTGCCATTTGACCCTCTTTTTGGTAAAAGGAATTTTTTTCAAGTTTTTCCCGAGCTCCACCCTTGAGAAATGCTTCTAACACATGTCCCAATGTGGGTCCCAACGGAACCACACTTCCCTTTTATTTTTAACTCTTTTTCCCACAAAGGGAAAATTTTCCAAATTTCCTCCGAAAGCCCACACCTCCACCATTGACTAGAGCTAGCTTTGACCTTTCTTCCATCGGGCTTGCATGGGCCATTTTGATGTTTTGATCCTTTGAAAATTAGGGAAAAATGCAAGTTACCCCGATGGTCCACCTCCCTGCCCCTTTGACTTGAAACAAACTTTGATTGATCCTTTGTCGGGCTTACGGGCCATTTTGATATCTTAACCCTTTTGAGCATAAGAGGAAAAATTTCTAAGTTGCCCCGATGGTCCGCTTCCCCACTCCTTTTGACTTGTCAAACTACCACGTGTCACCATGGCATACCTTGAGGTGGTCCCAAAAATTGAGACCTTGAATGAGCGCGGACTCGCCACGTGTCTCGCGAGGCAAGATTTGTTTGAAGGCTCGAAGCTCAGCGGAAGGTGCCAAGTGTCATGCTCTGAGGCAATCTCCTTGGCCGTTGAAAAATTCCAAGAAAATGCAAAGTGAGCGGAGACCTCCAAGTGTCCTCCCGGCGCTTCTTTAAAAGATTCTGAGCAAGCGGGCTCACCACGTGTCCTTGTTCTCCACCAAACTATTTTAGCTGCATAAAATTTATCTAAGTCCGGGAAAAGCAGCAGAAACCTCCACATGTCCTCCCGGCACTACTCCAAGGCCAAACCAAAAAGTAGATCTTCAAACGAGCACCATTCCTCCACGTGGACACATTTTAAGTTGAGGCGATTCATAGAAATTTTGAATTATCCCGGTTGAGCCACGTCCAACCAAAAAGAGGCCACATTCCCTCGTCAATGTAAGGATGAAATTTGACAGGAGAAACACCCGTCAAACCGTAAAATACAGAAAAACGATCATTCGAGCTCGAAAATGAAAATTTCTCTAAGGATAGAGAATTTAGAAATGTTACAATGCTCAAATACATTCCTTAGAGATACATCCATTCATTTTTCTTCAAGTATTTAGGCGTAATGACAAGGAATACAAATCCAAACCGTGGATAATGGAAAATATGGGAGAACTCGAGTGTTTAGATGAACAGAGAACAAGAGACCCAAAATACAGACCTTTTCCAAAAGAATGAGGAAGCAAAGAGTAAACCGTGGAGCCATAAGTGATCTACGACCCACAAACAGATTAAAAATGGCAACAAAGAACGTGACAGAGGCGGTAAATCGATAGATTTTCAAAGGCAAAATGGGGGGAGACTATTTTGAGCTCCAACACTTTCTACTAGTAAGTAATATATGGACTAATTACCATTTGTGCAAATAACTCAAAAGAGATAGGAGATGTGGACTACCTAAAGGACACATGGTAGAAGTTGATTTTGAGAGCAAAAATCCATATATTATATTGATAACATAAAAGCCTCTTGTAGCCTTTGATTATATTATTAGTGGAGCCTTACCTGCATTTCACAATTCTAGGATAACAAGAAGGTATTTAATGGAGGTTGAATAGGGGAATGGAGGGAGATGACCATTTGAATTGAAAATGCACAATAACCTCAATGTCTCCTTCATCTTTCGAATCCCGTGTGTTTATCGTGAGGTTATCTACAGATATGTACACCTAACAATTAAAAAGTAATATCTAAAGTCCAAAAGTAAAAAAATAATAAAAATTATTTAATTTAAAATTTGTATTTTATTTTTAACATTTCCATTTTGTGTGTTTTTTTGCTCTAGATTATAATTGCCTATGAAAATTTATGGTCTTTATTTCTCCTTTAACAATACCATAATTGATTTCCATTTTTCTATTAGCCATACTTGGCATCATTAGAACACTAATATTTGGATTGAGCTTAATTCATATGTGTTACAAACACAACTATGAATAATTAATATGAACAACTATCCTATTAAATGTCGTGATTGTTGATTATTATCTCTTTCTTAATTTCCACCAACTTATAAAGCATACGCTTTTTGTGGATTTGTAATTTACAATTAATGTTATTTGTACCTTTTAATATTATTGTAATTACCCAATTATGTGTTGTGCTAACATAGGCACTTAATTAATACATCAAAAATATGTTAATGTAATGAAAATAGAAAAGACTTCAAAATGAAATACCATATAAAGTATTATGAATAAACTTTGACATATATTATAAGGGTTATGCCAACAAAAATGATAAATATGAAGATTATTACTAAAATATACGCTGGCTACATTGGAATGTAGGAGGCATTAAATCAAAAACACAACCAAGGTCAATTTAATTAATGTCGGAAAAGTAACTATGAAAACAATTAAAATATAAAATAGTTCGAATAGGAAATAAGGTATATTAAGAATAGAATAAGAAATAATTTTTGAGAATCAAGCATAAAAATATTAAGAATAAAATAGGAAATAATTATTGAAAACTAAGTATAGAATTTGCTTTTTCCATTGTAGAAGTGAAGATGTTAGAACAATATTTATGAAATTGAATCTTTAGTGTTGTTCATAGATTCAAAATACAAAACATGTGTACACATATTCACTACCACAATATCTTATTAATCATTAAAGGGGATGATTTTTAATATATTATTCCCTAATAAAAATAAAAACAAAAAATAGAGGACAACTTTAAACATGTGTCTTAGTGCAAGGTGGTACCATGAGAGGAGGGGATCAAGTGCATGTATTTGTAGTGTCTTCTTCACCACTTCCTATGTATTTGTAGGGAAGCATGCAAATGTCGGAATCCCTCATCTTTATTTCATTTTACACCATCATCTCCACCTTGTCCTACACAACCAAACATGAATGAATTGTTTTCTATCAACAATGAAAGTAAGAAATTATAAAGAAAAATAAGTAATAAATTGTATTCTACCCACGTAAGATAGTCCATCCATAAGATGACCGTAATGATGGCATCACTTACCACTAAAAAAACATTCCATCAACCACATTGATGTAATACATGGAGAGGTGGTTCATTAGGGAAATATATGACGTGGAGACACCACCTCACAAGATAGCTATATGGTCTTGAATAGCCACAAAAATCACGTACTAGAGAAGGTAATGGAAATGATGAAGTGGTTTCAACATCCAAATTTGTTTCCTCGATGCTAATATTCTCTTTTCCTCAAAGGAAAGTGAACTTATTTTCTCGAAACTGTTATGAAGAGTCTTAAATTTGAATGCCCTGTATAATTCTCCACATTCCACCCCTTCGATGACCTAAGATTCAAACATTGGGGGTAGAACCATTGAGTCCGAGTTGTTACCTTCTATTACAAACATCTCAGAAGCACCCACAAAAACCACTTATGACTAGAATCCAACAATAATGTAGGCTCATAGATTTGTGTTGTTGACATGGATGAATGGCTGGAAAAGCTCACCTACACAACCAATTTTGCAAATGCGCATCCATCCATGTCAAACATCACCTTTGGAAATTTTCAACCTGATATCAAATTAGTCAACATAAAATAGGGATCTATCCATCAACAAAACCCCATGCCCAATCTCTATCATCTACTATTTGTAGTGTGATAGATACAAACACACCATATCCACTTTGGTGAAGGAATTATATCTAACTCCTAACCTAGAGGGTGTGTGCTAAGATAATGCAAATAGAAACAATATTATGAACACACACAAACTCACAAGAGAAATTTAGAAACAAGGCTTTGTATTAAAAATACTCTAGAGCACTTTAGTGCCTTCTCTTGTTTTTCTTGTTTATTGAATTACAAAGGGAAACATATTATTTATAGAATTTTTCCAACTTCTAGCTTAGAAAATGTCTCATAATATCTTATATTAGATATTTATTGATATTTTGGATATTTTATAGATATTCCCAGATATTTCTAGATATATATAATATCTCTTGATATTTTCTAGATATTATATACAATATCTTTTGATAATTTGGAGGAGTTAATATTGACAATAAATGTGAATATCTTTTACATAAAGTTGAATTCCATAAAGTTGGAATTTATCTATCAAGATTAGATATTTCCAACACTCTCTCTAATATAGATTCTTCATGTATTGTTGGAGAAATACAGACCTATGATGCCTAAGCAATCTCTCATATGCTCAAATGTGTCCTTTGGTAATGGATTGGTGAAGATATCAGCAAATTGTTCTACAGACCCACAAAACTCTAAAAATATTTGTCCATTGTTGACTAGCTCTCTGATAAAATGATACCTAGTATCAATATGCTTGCTCCTTTTGTGAAAAACATGATTCTTTGATAATGCAATAGCTGAGTTGTTATCCAAAATTATCTTTGTTGATCCTTCTTGTTCTTGCTTTAGATCTCGATAATACTCTTCTCATCCATATTGCTTGAGATGTTGGTGTTGTGGCTGCCACAAGTTCTACTTCTACCGAAGAGAGAGTGACAATAGGTTATTTCTTAGAATCCCATGAAATTGTACCGAACCAAAATGGAAAAAAAAGTCGATGTGCTCTTTCTTTCATATATGCTTCAAAGACATAGTCTCACTTTCTGTAACCAACTAACTTGAAAATATCGGAAAGCTGTATATAAAATACCAAAATCTTTTGTTCCACTAGCATATCTTAGAATTATTTTTCCATCTTTCCAATGAGAATCCTTAAGGGATTCCATAAACCTCGGAAATAAGACTTACACCATGCATGATATAAGGACTTATAGTAGTCAAATACATCGACTACAAACAAGTCTTTTTGTACATAGTCGGATCAATATCACATCCTTTATCATCTTTACATAACTTAAATCCTGGCAGTGGCAATCGGTGTCGACATCGGCTTGCAATTCATCAAGTAGAACCTTTTCAAAATATCATTGGAATATTTTGATTGACATATAAAAATTTCCATTTTCTCGATTGACTAACTTCTATGCTAAGAAAATACTTCATTAGACCCAAATCAGTCATTTCATATTCTTTTTCATCGTTGTCTTAAACAAATCAATTGATAAATCCCCGTGAATAGTAGATGATCAACATATAGACATACAATTAGAATTTGTTCTTGATTGTAGTGCCCACTTCCCTTTGACACTTTTGATATTGATCATGATATTCTTTGACTATATTATGGACATTATTATAGTTTTAATTTAGTATGGTGTTAGATGTCAGATCATGGATTATTGTTGACTTTGATTCATATATGATGCATGATGATTGTTAGAGACATTTTATATAGATGTTGACATGTTTTTGGACATGGTTATATATATATTTATGGATGTTGTTAGGACATGTGATATTTGGATATATTGAGTAGACCAAGAAAATTAAATTTAAAATTGATGATTATATAGTTGCTAATGAAATTGTAAGTGATATTGTTGATTGTCTAGATGTTGTTGTGATTCATATATATATATATATATATATATTGATGATTTTGAAATTATATTATATTCATTTGGATGTTCGATATGGCCACAAGCCGAAGGGGTATTTGTATTGTGCAAGTTAAAAATATCACAACAAACATCGGGGATTGGAGACCAACCACATTGGAATTTTAGATGAATTCAACAAGTTCACTATGGAAATTTGTATTTTTTGTGCTGTTTGTTTGTGTTAGGGATTCCCATGGGGGTATCACCTTTAAATGTGACCAAGGGGTTTTATGTATTTCTTTTATTTTGGTCCCTTTTGTTTATTTTTGCATTAGTTTATTTTTGGTGCTTTTACCCCTTTAAATATACCTTATGCTCTTGACAAAATATTTCATATCCAGTCATTGTAAAACATAAACTTCTTCTTCTAGTATGCCATTCAAAAATGCATACTTGACATCCATTTCATAGAATTTTCAATTATTTTGAGTTGTTATTGCTAAAACAATTCGATAGTGTCTAAGTGACTCTGAGAAAAAGTCTCGTTATAATAAATTTTGGGTTGTTGTGAGAAACCCTTTGTAACTAACCTAGCTTTATGTTTTTCAACATTTCCATCTAGATTGAATTTTATCTTGTAGACCCGCTTCACACCAATTACACTCTTTCCTTCTTGGAAGGCTCACAAGATCCATGTACGATTCTATTAAATAGAATCAATTTCTTCATACATTTTTTTACCATTTTTCATTTTCAAATGCATCTTCAAAATATATAGGATCATAATGAGAAAATAATGCAAAATCAGAATATAAGTCAACATTATCATCACCTTGAGTTTGTTCATAAATCTTCCTTAAGCTTCTTGTCTTCCCTAGGGTTTCCTATAGTGAGACCTTTCGTGTTGCCAATCTTTGGATCTAATATGTCACCTGCTATGAGACTTTGAATGTGAGGAGTTACCTTCATGCCCTGAGGCTCCATGATGATGTAAATTTGCTGGAGGGGATGATAATCCACTTGAGATACCTCTTGTGATGCTTTTGCACCAACCCCTGAGGTGCTAGATTAATATTTTGTGTGATATTTTCATCAAACTCATTCTCATAATGAGTTATTCCTGTAGTGATAGTTGTTAACTTATCAATACTTCCATCCCATGCTTGTTCTTCAATGAACTCAACATCTCTACTAATAATAGAATTCTTTGTGATGGGGTTGAATAATTTATAGGCTTTTGATTGCTCACTGTAACCTACAAAAATACATCTTTCTCCTTTATCATCCAACTTATTCCTCCTCTCATTTGGAATATGAGCATAAACTACACATCCAAAAACTCTTAAATGTGAGACACTATGTTTCTTTCCACTCCATGTTTCTTGAGGAACTTTATCCTTCACAATTAATTTTTGTTTACATCGGTTCAAGATGTAAACCGTACAAGCCACTGCTTCAGCCCAATACTCATTTGGTAAATTTTTGGCTTTAAACATACTTCTAGCCATTTCCATAATTGTTCTATTCTTTCGTTCTACCACACCATTCTATTGAGGTGTATACCTTGTCGTAAATTGCTTCTTAATCCCATGAAATTTGTAGAAATTTAGGAACTCATTTGAAACGTACTCTCCTCCTCTATCTAATCTTAACACCTTTATATAGTAACCACTCTGCTTTTCAACCATGGCCTTAAACTCTTTGAACACACTAAATACTTTTGACTTATGTTTCAAGAAATAAACCCAAGTTTTTGTAGGCGCTTCAATGATGTTTTATATATTGCTATATCAAAATAATACATAGAGCAAGCCTTTATATAGGCTGCGAGAGAGGGAGGACGGGAGAGAACAGTTACATAACTGTTCACTAACAAATACTAACAATAATGTATTAATTAAGCTAACATTCCCCCCCTTAATACATTTCTCTTACAAATGTACCCCCTAAACAAATCAAACTTCACCTTGCCAAGAGGCTTGGTGAGAATATCTGCAACCTGAAAATCCGTAGGGCAGTACTAGAGCTGAATTTGGTGGTTCAAGACCTATTCACGAATGTAGTGACATTCGACCTCAATATGCTTTGTTCGTTCATGGAAAATAGGATTCTTCACAAGCTTCAACACACCTTGATTGTCGCAGTGAATGATGGGAGGTTTCTCTTCAGGAATCCCTATATCTGCAAGAATGTGACGTAACCAAATTGCTTCACACACAACTCCTTGTGCGGCGCGGTATTCAGCCTCAGTGGATGAGAGAGAAACAACAGTTTGCTTCTTGCTAATCCATGAGATAGGTCCAGATCGAGATGAAAACATATCCTCAAGTGGATTTCCTGTCATCAACGGATCCCGCATAGTCCGAGTCTCAGATATCCTCGTAAGAAGAACTCGAGTGTTCTTTCGATACTCTGCACCAAAGTCAATCTGTACTCGGACATATCTCAACACATGCTTTGATGCTATCTAATGACATTTATTCAACTCCCGCATAAATCGGCGAGATAGCTCACCGCAAAGCAAAGATCTGGTCCGGTATAAGTCAAGTAAATGAGACTCCCACAAGCCGCCCGTAGTGAGTGCCATCTACCATGCGGTGAATCCCCGGAATCTAGATAATTGCAAAACTTTTTCCATAGGTGTGGACATTGGTTTACAATCTGACATCCCATACTTTTCCAAGAGTGTCTTGGCATATTTCATCTGGGAGACGAAGATATGATTCTTCTTCTGCCATATCTCTAAGCCAAGACAATAGTGAAGTAGCCCCAAATCAGTCATGTCGAAGGATTTCTTCGATCATTCTTTACATCATCTACAAGATTGTCGTAACTTCCCGTGATCACAAGATCATCTACGTACAAAACCGAATGATAATCTCTATTCCTACCTTCTTGATATACAAATTTGTATCTGAGGGGCTACGAGTGAATCCATGCTGCAATAGGTGATCATCAATTTTTATATACCATGCCCTAGGTGCTTGTTTGAGTCCATAAAGAGACTTTATCAAATGACATACCTTGTGTGGTTGATGCTCATCTACAAACCCTTCAGGTTGGGCCATGTACACTTCTTCTTGTAGATCACCATTTAGAAAATCACTCTTGACATCCATCTGCTGAAGTTTCCATCCATTTTGTGCTGCCAGTGCACATACAACTCTGATGGTTTTGATCTTTCGCAGTGGGTGCAAAGGTCTCATCATAGTCAATTCCTTCTTGCTGAGCATAACCCTTTGCAACAAGTCGTGCTTTGTGTTTGTCGATTGAACCATCTGCCTTATATTTTGTTTTGAAAATCCATTTGCAGCCAATGGATTTCTTACCTGGAGGCAGATCGACAAGTTCCCACGTCCGATTCTGAATTAGGGAATCATATTCAACATCCATAGCCTATTTCCACTGTGGTTGGTCTAATGCCTCACGAATAAAAGTGTCGTTCGGTGCTCTCAACAACTGAACTCATGAGTGCAAAATTTACCTCATGTCTAGCTTGACTTCGTGTTCTAACTCCCGTAGAAGTACCAGGAAGTGAGTTCAGGTGTGCATCCCTAATAGTATTCTGGACCCATTTCAGACGTTGGTGTGCAGGCGCTGATGTGAAGATGTGTTTTCGGTGTGCCAAGATCAATGAACAAGTCTCCACTCAGCTCTTCTTCTCTCTGAGAAGAATCATCTTGCTCATCATCTGGATGTGTGAGCAATCTATGTGACGAGGTCGGTATTGGATCTCCATTGTGTGGCAGGAGTCAAAGGACGACTCATCACATACCACATCTCGACTGTAGATCTTCTTCGTCTCAGGATCCATGAGACGATATGCCTTTGAGGTAGTACTATACCCCAAGAAAAGACATGGCAATGTCTTTGGATCGATCTTCTTCCTTCTCTTATCTAGAACATGCATATATGCAGTACAACCAAAAACTCTCAAATGATGAATAGAAGGTTTACGACCAGTCCATACCTCTTCCGGTGTCTTGTTCTGCAAGATCTTCGTGGGTGCCCGGTTGAGTAGATACACTGCTGTCTGGACTGCTTCTGCCCAAAAATGATCCTCCAACTTGGCGGTCGAGAGCATACAACGAGCCATCTCCATGACAGTCCTGTTGTGGCGCTCGGAAATCCCGTTCTGTTGGGGCGTGTAGGGTGCAGTCAAATGTTGTTGAATGCCATGCTGCTTTAGGTATGCTAAGAACTTCTTTGACACAAATTCCCCCCCTCGATCTGAGCGGAGGAGAAGAAGAGGCTTCCCAGACTGCCTGGTGGCTTGCTGGTAGAAGGTTTGGAAATTTGCAAGTGCCTCACTCTTCTTCCAAAGGAAATATACCCACATTTTCCGTGAGTAATCATCAATGATGAGCTGAAAGTACGCAAAACCTTAGAAGCTAGCTGGCAAGGGTCCGCACAGATCGGTGTGAATGACCTGAAGATGCTCTGTAGAATGATAAGAGCTCTATTTGAATGGACCTCTATGTTGTTTGCCCGCAAGACATCCCGAGAAAACAGGTAAGGAATGGGAGAGTGGAGGAAGCCCTCTTACCATTTCCTTCGCACTGAGCTGATGCAGAGCCCCGGCAGAAAGATGACCATATCGAAAGTGCCATAGTGCAGTGGACTCACCGTTGATGCAAAGAGAGCAACGCTAGATGAAGTGACCGCATCCAGTGCAAATAGACGGCCCTTCAGAAATGCTTGAGCAATGACTAACTCTCCCTGGGAAATGATGCAGGACTTGACCCCTTTCTCAACAAAGAATTCAACCTGCATTCGATGGTTAAGAAGTTGACTTACGACAAAAGATTTGAAGTCAAACCTAGAACATATAGCACCTTTGTGAGTGTACATCTTCATGTTCCAAGAGGAATGATGACATCACCAATCCCCGCCCACAATATACTTGATTGTCCGCAATGGTGATCCGATCTCCAAGTGGGCGGCCACTCGAGTATGGAACAACTTCTTGTTGCCGGGCCATGTGTGCTCATGGCGCCCGAATCAATCAACCGACATCTTCTGACGGCTGCGAAGTCTGTGAGACTAGAACAATGTCAGAATGAGTCGATCTCGGTACCTCTTCATCGGAGGTGGCATCCTGCTGAGCAGCAATGTGGCCCTTCTGCCTCTGATTACGAGCATGCCATCGGGATTTATTGGAATATCCTCGCCTGTAGAAGTGATCTCTTCGCCGAGTTTCCATACTTGTGACCGTTGTAATAACATTTCGTAGTCGTGTGCGTATCCGTGGAGCAAATGTGGCACCACCGATCCACCTTGTGATTATGCTGCTTCTGGGGTGGCCGCTATGGTGGCCGTGAAGATGGCTACTGAGGATGCTGCTTCTGATTCTGGGGGGCTGATTGCCCTTTCCGAGGCTTATGTTTTTGCCTCATGATGAGAGCCTTGTCTTTAAAGGCTTCTTGTACATTTTGCATGGCTTCTTCCTGCTGGAGATAATTCACTAGGGTGGCAAAACTCACCTCCTGTTGAGTGATTGTCAACGTGGTGATCAGTGTCCAAAACCGGGAAGGAAGAGCTCGCAAGGTGAGCGGGACTAGCAACTTGTCGTCCACTGGTTCACCGAGAGCAGAGAGTTCTGCACGTAACTCAGCTACACGCCGCAAGAAGGCTTCTACTGATTCGCCATCATGCATACTCATCGTATGAAGCTTTGTCTGAAGATGCAACTTTGTCGTCAGATTCTTAGCTTCGTAGATGGTACACAATGCGCTCCATGCCTGAGAAGAAGCGGTTGCTTCCCGAATGTATGGCTGCACCTCATCAGAAAGACTCAGGGTGATGAGCATTAGTGCTTTCGCATCAGCCTTTTCATATTTTTCCAACAGATCAGCGTCTGTGGGAGGGGCGTCTTTGCCAGAAACGATCCCCCAAAGATCTTCGAATTGAAGAATCGTCCGCATTTTGGTTTTCCATGGTGAAATTTGGCCCTTTCAAGAGTTGGGCATCGGATAGCAATATTTTTGGAGCAGACATTTTCAAAAACTCAAAAATGTATTTTATTTATTTATTTATTTTCAAAAATGGCTACAATGCTTACTGAAGGAATCTGTCCCGAAGATGGGCTCTATAGGCTCATGCAGTGAGACACCGACACTCCTGTGGGCGTTCTATTTCACGTTCATCATCTGCATCATAACCACGTTCAAGTTCTGCATGAATCCGCCGTGCTTGACATCGAACGTCGAACCAAAAATATTCCAACAAGTCCTCGCGCACAATCTCGTCAAAGAGAATGTTCCCAGTGTTGTGTAGCTCGTTGACCAAGGCAAAGAACAGCCTAGTGGTGTCTTCATTGTCACTCAATGCCCAAATATTTGGTGCATTGCTCGGTGCTTTGTGCATCGGAAATTTGTGACATACGCGCACACACTGTTTCGAAATTTGTAGGCTTTCTCCACTTGCACAGTTTAATGGAGCAAAGAAGAACAAAACAGTCACTGAGGGCTCCTTGAGGGCTCCTACCACGCACAGTTTTTCTCTTCTTCTTGTCTTCCACTCTGCAAATGATGGCAATAGCTTGAGCCAACAATGTCTCCTTCCACGCAGGTATGTCTCCTTCCACGTAGGTAGAGGACGGACAGTTGCTCTGGGCTCCTTCCACGCACACTGTTCCTCCATGCACAACATACACTGGTTTGCAAAAATGTCACATTCTTGCTGCTCCTCCAACTTTTCCTCCACGCACAGCTTGTTTTCCAACCTTCCACGCAGAAAGAAGAAGGTTTCAGGCTCTTCTGGACGTTACAGTCTCCACATAGGCCATTTTTGGTCGCTGCTCCTCCCACGCATGACAAAACCCGCTCCGATACCAATGTAGGTGCTCCAATGATGTTTAATATATTGCTATATCAAAATAATACATAGAGCAAGCCTTTATATAGGCTGCGAGAGAGGGAGGATGGGAGAAACAGTTACATAATTGTTCACTAACAAATACTAACAATAATGTATTAATTAAGCTAACAGCTTTTTCTACTCAAATCATCTATAAAAGTTAGAAAATAAATGCTTCCTCCAATTGATGGTGGTTGCATAGGTCCACATAAATCTGAATGGACAATCTCGGGAAGAGATCTAGCTCTATATAACTTTCCAACAGAAATTTTCCCTTGTGTTGCTTCCCTAGAATACAAATTTCACAAGACTTGTTTGGTTTCTCTATCAAAGTAAAACCCTTCACCATATGCTTCTTTTCAATAAATCTAAACCACTAAAACTTAAGTGTCCAAATCTCAAATGCCACATCCAAGTCTATTCTTTTAGAGAAAATTTAAATGCTAGTAAAGAAATCTTTTTAGATGAAAAATCATGTTGGATTCTTAATGGAAACATTTTCTTTCTTGTCATCTTAACTCGTGCAATCAATTTGTTACTTAGATTTCTATCAAATATTAAACATGCGTCATCTTCAAAATAGACTTTATATCCCTTATGCCCGTAACATCCTCATTTTAGACAATAGAACAAGTCAATTTTTTTTTTTTTGATAATTGCATCCTGGTTCTAAATACCTAATTTAGAACTCACAATCAAATAACCATTCTTATAACAGACAACCATATGCAGCTGTAATGACTCGGAGTACCTCCGATCTATTCATTCCATGACTCGGTAATCTACCGATCTATTCATGAGTAATAAGAGTTGGCATTTTTATTTAACACTTCACTCTTGCGGTTCTCTTCCCTATCTCGGGATTCGAATGCTCATGTCAAGGAACCTAACTCGAATAATTTTTACCATTATTCATCGGCATCTCATCCCTTAGACTAGGTGAATTAAGACAACGCAATCGGCAGCCTTGCGATACTTTGGCCAAAGATTTGAAACATACTGTTTATGTCTCGTATTCCTTAACGGCATACTCATCAATCTGGAATACGCCCTTCACCCCATTCTTATGTTATGTAGAATGTCTTATACCAACTTCTGTCAGTCCCTCCTATCTCAACTTATTCACTCGGAAACGGATTAACAAGGTGATAACGTTATATGGATGCCCACGAGGATTAGGGATACGATGACATACTGGTTCAACCCAAGTTAAACCAGTGTGTCAAGATACCCCGAATCTCCTAGGCAGCCTTGTAACGTGATCACGTTCCTAATCGGTCCCTGAGTAACTCGTTCGAGATCAAAGTGTAAATCTTAGCGATCAATGCAAAGGGTGTCGTCATAAGTCACCTGCATTGTTTTAACTTCGAGAAGATCCTAATCTTCTCGGAGGTACAACCCTGTAGTTGACTTGTGCCGTCAACCTTTAAATCCACCTCGAAAAGATCTACTTATTAAAATGCGTTACGCACGTTGAGTTTAAATTACATTAAAGACGTTCCCCTAAGGTTAGCCTTTCCCGATCCCTGGATTCTTCATCTTAGGATGACCTTCCTCAATAAAACCCATTACACAGAGGAGTTATTAAGACCAAGGTCTCATCACGGAGTTCATAGAATATACATAATTCTAAAACAACGGAATTGGACAATATCTCATAAACTTCACATGAGATTGCCATCTGAACCCCATTAGGTTTATATAAGTTCTCATAACTGAATTTATATCATACTTATAAGTATAAAATATAAATGATTCAGAATCCAATTAAATGTTGTCCTGTCATAATCAGGACTAGGGATTAATAATTTAATTCAGTTTGTTTAGCGTTCTGCTTAGGTATATTTTAACCCTATCTTTCAAAAAGATAGTTACCTAAATTTCAATTTAGCTTCTGATAGAACATACCAGAACTGCTAAACAATCATAAGAATTCAATCTTATATTCTTGCAAAGCTTACATTGATAATCACAAAAGTCTCCAAATTATATAATAATAACAATGCTCTTTAGATCATTTGAACCGAAGAAGGTCAAACTATCAAGATAAGAATATAGACACATAAGTAACAATATCAATTTCCATTCCTTTCAGAACTAATCAAATACATTTTATGCATTCAGCATACTTGATACAATACTCAACGGAAGAAGAACATCTTTCCTCTTATAGTACATTTAAAGAAATTCAAACTGAAATTCTACTTAAAATCAAATCTAAACAATCTGATCATCCTATCAGATCTGCATGCTTTTACCACTCACGGCAACCATCTGCAAAAATAGTCAACATGGGTCAGTTCGATGAACTGAGCATGATAAGCACTAACCTTTAAAACAATTGCAATACATCAATTGTTTTCATTAAACACCCTGTTTAAATGAGATCAAATCATTAAAACGTTAGTGACCAAGAAGACAAATGCATCTAACCAACTATCCATCTGAATCCCAAGGACAGCAACATCAGACGGATTATATATTCAACATAATAAATAAATAACCTTTCATGATTCCATCAGCATGATAGAACAATTCCAAAAGTTAGATAAACAATTATATCAACCTATACTTTATAATAGAAGAGAAATAAACGAATAATACTTATTTCCTTAAGATCTAGCTCATGACTGTACCGTCTTTTCAAGAGCAAGGCATTCACTTAATACACATGCAAATAAATCAGTCGAGACCATCAACAACACCACTGTTTTGTTAAAGCTTACAAGAAAGCAACTACAGTACAGTAGCCCTCATGCCAAACAACGGTGTCTATCAACAAGCAGACTCAGTATGTCCTCACGCAAGAAGCGATAGACAAGAAGATATTAAATGCCGTTACCTGTTAAGGTGAAATTGACTACTCCTAAACTCAATCAAGCTCAAGAATGGATATCTATGCAAAGAAGACGTAACATGCCAACAATCCCTATAACAACCTACAGCCCATTCAAACCCTTTCTACACTGTAAGGCTTTTAGACCCAAGGTCGAATTCAAAGGATCTCCTTCGTTGTCGCAGTCAACAAGAGACTCGAAATCATTTAAGCAATGTCATCTCCCTATGACTATGCAGAGAGATTTTTAAACGAAATCCACGCAACATGCACAGCCACATCAAACTGGAATGTAATCAGAAAGAAAACATAACATAGAATATCGTAGTCACTTCTGAACGCAATCAGAGTTGAAAGTATGGTATTCACGACCTACTTTATAAAAGCCATAATACAAGATGTCAAGCTATTTAAAGAAATCCAACAAAGCCAAAAACATTACATGTTCATACTCAGGCTTATACAGATACAGTGACACAGATTACCAATCAAGGATTTAAAACTAAATCCGTATATCAGTATTCACAATATAGCTTTTACAGAAGCCGATATACAAGATATCTTTCCAAACTCAAGGAACCCAACAGTGTCGAAACAATAGTAAACTAAGCAAGCTTAATTGAGGCAGGTACTGTAGTTACCTAGAAAGGATTCCACTGAACCCGAGTAACAGTATATCAAATAAATAATAAACAATGATTCCCAACTGTGCCAACAATGATAAACATTAAAAATCAGGCTTAAACAAATCACTGATTTCGTAACAAGAATTCCAACTGAATCTCTCCAATATTCTCGAACAAGCTTACACAGAAGGAAACGTAACAGTACAACCAGGGAGTCTGTACCAAAATTTATTACAAATAACAGAGGTCGTATGACCTGTTACTTCTTCTAGACTCCAACGAAACTCAAATTACCAATATTCAAAGATATATAAAGCTTCCACAGTGGTCCATAGTGCACGAATCATTCAATGGACTCTACAGAGTCGTTTCAATATAATAAACATATATATATATATATATATATATATATATATATAACGGGTTGAATCCCCTTAACCTTCACGAAAGGAAAAACAACTCCAGTGAGGTCATAATGAATACTGTAACACAGTAAGTTATCTCTTCACAATAACTATAAAATTTCATAACGAAACCCAACAAGAATCAATAATCACCACTAAATAATAACCACAACAAGCTTACAAAAAGTTCAATTTAACTGAACAATCACACCAATGTCCATCAGTATCCCTTCCGACAAGTACCCACAACAAGCAACAACGGCAAGTATCAACAACAAGCATCGACTTCGAGTATAAATCAACAAGCATCACAGTGGCCTGTACCCATCACAAGAACAATTTATGGGCTCTCGCAGAGCAGGCCGAGCATACCTTCTTTTCATATATTTCGCATATAAAATCCGGAATGCAAAACACAAAGAAATATAGCAACAATTCGAATATAATAAACACCCATCAAGGGTTAAATTGAAAAGCCGAAACCAACATGAAGATACAGTGTCGAAAATCACACAAGGATACCATAGAAACCATCTATTTCCATAAATCATTTGAACAGAGTTGTTCTAATGAAATCATTTGAAGAAGAGCAAGATTTTTAAAAGTTAGGGCCTAACATGCCTGGATATTTGCTCAAAATTCCGAAGCAGACCACTGAAAGAGCTCGGACTTTCTTTTCCTTTTCCAAGTTAGAGCCACCAACAAAATTTTGCTATTTCCATGACATATATATTTTCCTTGCCAGAGGAAAGAGCTAGATACGCTCATACTCGCCATGCAACACCAAGAAGACTGGTGCGAAGAACCAGTGAACAGGCAGAGGGAAAACCAGAATTCGTGATAAGCCAAACAAACCATTAACTTTCCAATTTGCATGCCTTCTCACGAAATCCGAGCTCGACTACCGAGCTCATTAATTGCATTTACTCCCAATTTCCCGCTCAAACTCCACTGCCACCGACCGCCATAGTTGGCGATAGACAAGAGAAATTCCAAGACCATTTCCAATTTTGGCGACCTGCCACGTCGGCTCAAGTTAGCCGTTTTAAAACCTCCACCAATTACCTGTCCCTCATGCTTATCCACACATTTAATAACATAGAAACTACCGCCCATGGTTCGCACCCCTCCATAGGTCCCCTTACATCCTTGTTCAATAGTTAGGTTAGTAACTTAGGTTAGAATTTAGGATAACACCTAGTCTAACTTCTTAGAACATAGATATTAACTTAGAACATTAGCTCTTAGCCTAGGTCTAGGTTAGATTAACACTAACCCCTAGGTTAAGTTTAGTTTTAGGTTACTAACATTTATAATTCCAGTTAGGTCTAACATTTCTTACGCTCAGAAAAAGACCCACAACATGCATTCTCGAACAGGGTTAACTCCTGTACTGCCATTAGGCTACAGAATTATATGTAACTGAATTATTACCTGGTCCGCGATCAAGACCTTCCAGATATATTTAGATATCGGGAACCAATCCTTTTCACACGATCAACCTGAGTTATACTCCGGACTAGCTTATTCAATGCATCTAGACCTTGCAACCTGTTCAAGGTCTGTAATTTTAATTCATCACGAACAAACTTAAAGCAATACTTGGATCAATTCCACTGATCCAAGGCTAGGTATTATAGGTGGATAACTCTATAATTCATTCCGAGATCAGATTAAACTCAGATACAAAATGAAAGAAATAAAAGAGTCCAATCATATTCCGACTCAGTCAAAGATCTGCAATCTGCAAAGAAGATACAGTACATATCAAGCATGATTTCTCAATCAAGGAACACATCCTTTTACAAAGAAACCATATATCAACACTTGAATGCTCAGGAGGAGGTAGGTATGACAGTTCGAGGGTGTTACATGCACTAAGTGCCCAATACTCATTAGATTACATTTCAACCCGGGAACATAATGGACATCTCGAATGTGTTTGTTCTCACCTTTCTTAGTTTCAATATTTACGGTTCCTTTTCCCATTACTGCAACTTTATTATCATTTCCTAACTTAACTTCAGATGTAACTAACTCATCTATGTTTGCAAACATTTCCTTACGTCCAGTCATGTGATTACTACATCCACTATCTAGAAACCAAATATCCTTTGCACTTTCTTGAGCAACATTACATGTAATGAACATTGAACCATTGTTAGAACTTTTAGACTGATTTTCTTCAGAAAAATGTGCATTTTGTCTACTCATATCAAATTGTTTCTTCTTGCATTCATTGGCATAGTGTCCATACCTTTTACAATAATGGCATTGAACATGTGACTTGTCATACCTCTAACCTAAGTATGATTTTGGTTGTTTCCTCGGCCTCTAGCATTTGCAGTGTATAAATTTGAATTTGTTCTTCCTCCTTCATAAGATGTGTTTTCTCTTCTAGCTCCTCTTTGGAAATCTCTTCCTCCGCCTTTGTTGAAACTTGATCTTCCTCTTGCTCTATTACGCCAATTGATACTTGTCATTTAAAGGCTTGCTCAAGAGATGAGCTACCTGATATATTCAATATTTTCTCATGGGATATTAAAGATCCCATTAGTTCATCTACAGACATTTGGGTTAAATTCTTTGATTCTTCTATTGCAACAACAATTACATCAAACTTACTAGGAAGACTTATGAGTATTTTTTCTACAATCCTTTGATCCTCTAAAGTCTCACCATGAGACCTAATTTGATTTACTACACCCATCACATGGGTGAAAAATAAATCTACTGAATCTAAGTCCTTCATACAAATATTTTCAAAATCTCTCCTAAGATTTTGTAATTTTTAAAATTTTACTTTACTAGTACCTTGATAATTTGTTTGAAGACTTTCCCATGCTTTCTTTGATCTAGTTGCTAATGAAACACGTAGAAAGATGGACTCGTCTATTTATTTTTGAATTTGAAACAAGGCTTTTGCATCCTTCAACAAATCATTATCTAGTTGTGCTAGTGCTTGAAATGCTTGAAGTTCTACAGTTCGGAAACCCATTCTCAACTAACTCCCACACATCTAGTGAACAAAATAAGGTCCTCATTTTTATGCTCCAATAATTGTAGTTATTCCCATTGAATATGGGGATTTGGGATTGAGTGAGACTGTTTCTCATACCCGCCATTTTGAACTAGACTAATAGAGTGAAATAAAAACTTATAACTTAACCTCAACCTAGCTCTGATACCAATTTGAAGGAATGATATCTAACTCCTAACCTAGAGGGTATGTGCTAAGATAATGCAAATATAAACAATATTATGAAGACACAAAAACTCACAAGAGAAATCTAGAAACAAGGATTTGTATTAAAAATACTCCAGAGCACTTCGGTGCCTTCTCTTGATTTTCTTGCTTATTGAATTACAAAGGGAAACCTCTTATTTATAAAAGTTTTCCAACCTTCTAGCTTAGAAAATATCTCATAATATCTTATATTAGATATTTATTGATATTTTGGATATTTTATAGATATTCCTAAATATTTCTAGATATATATAATATCTCTTGATATTTTCTAGATATTGTATACAATATCTTTTGATAATTTGGAGGAGTTAATATTCACAACAAATGTGAATATCTTATACATAAAGTTGAATTCCATAAAGTTGAACTTCATAAAGTTGGAATTTATCTATCAAGATTAGATATTTCCAACATTTTAAAATTACTATGGTATAAATATTGAACGTTACTTTTGCATTACTTAATGTGATTAAGCTCTCAAAAATCCAAACTAAGTTTCTTTTTACCAAGGTGGGATTCTACAACAGCAGGTTTTTCCCAAAAGATAACAAAACAAAATGATGTAGAATAGTAAGCTTCATTTGATTTGGGCATTTTTGTTCATAAATGTTTTGATGGAGATTTGACACGCTCCATCTTAATATTATTTTTAAAAAATTGGCCCTTGGCCCATGGCTCTTATGTCCTACAATAATGACGTAAAATCTATCAACATACAACCACTGCAATAGGTGGAGCCTTGACTAATTTGTTCCATTCTTGATGAAATATCTAAGTATGATGCCATGTAGCTAGTGATTTTCTTGTCTACAATAAATGGTTTGTTTGCGTTGTCTCGAAGATGGACAATATAAAAGAGTATAAAAATGTGGTGCATGCACCGCATACATATATGTCGATCCGAGAGGAGGGTACTCAGCAAAGGTGTGGTAGACCGGTGGTGTAAAACGGATGATGGAAACTCCACTTCTACCCATCAAAATTAGTAATGGTGATCCGTACGATTCAAACAAGCCTACATATCAAGGTAAATTTTAGTGGTGATTCTTCGCTAATTTACAAATATTTATATTTTTGAAATTTGAATTTAGAAATTTTGAAGGGTCATATGAACAAGCTCGACCATTTTTTTGTCGTACAACTACATTGGTGTGGTTATGTAACTCAGATGCCTATGTGACTCAACCAATTGACTATATTTATGGTTACAACATGAGTGTAGTTAGGATTTTTATGGTTATAAAGGATTCGTATGTATGCAAATGGGTGGCTGCATGCACTGAGATACATTTGTATCTTTGCATACAACTGCTTGGTCGTGTGGAGGCATTCAAGGATAACCATTTTACTGTAGACCCTTCATTTTCTTCACTTGAATTTCAAGCGTAGAAAATGCGAGTTTTAATCAAACAATTTAGTATTCTTTCTTCATCCATGCAGGGTATGAATCTCAGTTGTGTTGTCTTCATTATAGTCTGAAATCAATGTGATTCTAGATCCACCATGTATATGTGATCGCTCGATGAATATGGAGTCACTGGTTGCATACATAGCCCGTACAAACACCCATCTATGATGATAACCGTGAGGAAGACAGGATACCTTTTTCACCTTTGTTGATATATGCATTTTCCCCATATTTGCCATCAACACCAAAACTCGTTTTTTACAATTCACCCAAGAAAATCTAGGTTGGATTTTGGTAAAGGTTCTTAAATTTTACCCTACTACGGATGAAATCGAGAATATCCGATCATTTTTTTTTACAACGACACGGTGACTAGTGTGGCCAATCTGGAGAACCTCCTTCCCGGTGGAAACATCCTTATTTTTCTAAGTGTTGTGTCGATGATCTCCAACAGCAGTCATGGGACCACGTCGATGTTACATGATGGCGATCATGCCTTCTACGATATTTCATGGTTCCTAGATTTTTTCATTGATGGTTTTGGAGCTTCGATGGGAATTTTTTCCACTCTGGTGTTTGCGGGTGGTTGATTTCAAGAAGGTGTTTCGTCTCTAGTGGTGTTTACGGGAGTAAAATTATATGAAAATAACATGATAGGGTACTTTTACCCCGATATGAATATGATATTGAAAGAAATAAGAAGATGGAAAAATAAAACACAAAATAAAATGATTGGAAAAATAAACAAAAAGTAAACTTAGAATCTGTAGAGGATGTTGTATGCTCATTATTATTTTTCTTCCTTCTTGTGTACAAAATCAATTACATATGCCTCGGCTTTATATAGGGATTTTTAACTAAAAGAAGAACATGCAAAAACAAAGCATGCAACACATGCATAAAAAGAGAGCATTCGATTTATTTATTTTTCATAAAATTAAGAAAACAAATGGACTGAATATTAACTAGAAAACTATGGACTCCATGGGAAAAAAAAACTATTGTTTAGCTAAGAATAGGTTACGGGTGAAATTATTTGTATTTCTAACAATCCCCTTAATTTCAACCTTTATTTCCATCATTCGGAGTTGATTGTGAATGTCTAGAGTAGAACCGTAATTCTCTCAAGATACAAGATTTATATCCCTTGACCATATACACCCAAACAACTTCATTTCCTAATGGATTCGTAAAGATATTAGTAAGCTAATCTTGAGATCTACAAAATTCTCAGTAAAATTCTAGACATATCTCTTTGTTATTAACCAACTCTCTGATGAAATAATATCATGTGTCTATATTTTTATTCCCGTTGTCAAAGACATGATTTTTTGACAATGTTATAGATGAATTTTATCACAAAAATATGTTTAGCTTCTTCGTGAATCTCCCTCAAATCCTTCAATATTCTCCTCATCCAAATAACTTGACATGTTGCTCTTGTGGCTGCCACATAATCTACTTTTCTGAAGAAAAATGAATATGGGTTTCTTTCTTTGATGCACATGAAACTACCCCTATTCCAAAGTGAAACCCATAACCAGATGTACTTTTCCTATCATCTATAATGTTGGCACAATAAATGTCTATATAGCCTATGAGTTTGAGCTCATTAGATGTTGAATACAAGATTCTATAATTTTTAGTTCCACATATATACCTCAAAATTATTTTTTCAACCTACAAATGTGAGTCTTTACAAAACTCCATGAACCTTGAGATGAGACTCACACCATACATAATATCAAAGCTTTGTTGCCATCAAATAAATGAGGCTAGGGACTAATCTTTTAAACAATGTTGGATCAACAAATAACTCATTTTCTTCTTTTCTTAATTTCAGTTCTACAACAACTGGTGTTGGGATTGGCATGCAATTCAACATGTTAAATCTTGTAAAGATATTGTTGGTATATTTTTTTTGGGAAATGAAAATTCTAGCTTGTGATTGTTGAACATCAATTCCCCAAAAAGTTCGGGGAGACCTATATTAGTCATCTCAAGTTTTTTCTTCATGACTAACTTAAATGAATATGTGCTTAAGTCTCCAATAATGATTAAATCATCCACATATAAACATACAATTAAAATTTTACCTTGTTCATTTCTTCAAAGATGTAGGTTCGGTGTTGCACCTATCAAACATTTCTAAAGAAAATAAGAATCAATCTTGTTGTACCACACTCTGGAAGCTTGCTAAAGTCCATAGAGTATTTTTCTCAACTTGTGCACCTTTCTTTAATTTCCTTAAATATCATAACCTTCTGGTTGTTTCACATACACTTCCTCTTCAAGAAATCCATTTTAAAATTTTGATATCTCATCCATCAAATTAATAGACCATTAGTTTTGAGTTTTTATTGTTAATATTTTCCTTACCATGTCCAAACGTTCTATTGGAGAAAATGTTTTATTATAATATACTCCATATTACTGCGTAAATCCTCTTACAACCAATCTTTCTTTATGTTTCCACACTTTTCCTTTTTCACTATACTTGGTCTTCTAGACCCATTTCAATCCTATCACATATTGTCGTTTAGGAAGATTCACCAACTCCCAATTTTGATTCTTCTCTAGGGAGTTTATCTCATCATCCATGACTAGAAACCAATCTTCATCATTCATTACTTGTTCAAAGGACATTGGATCTAAGACTTGAGAAAATAATGCAAATTTTGAAAAAGAGTTAGTTATATCATTATTATAATTAGCTTCATATAACTCACTAAGACTCTTAATTTTTTTCTACAATCGACTATCGATGATGAGCTAGTTCAAATTAAAATGGAATGACTAGATCCAATAACGATTGAATAAGGATTTTCTTCACTTGTGTTCTTTGTGGATTCTCTTGCATATCTAAAGTTGACTGTAATCTTGTAGACCTTCTAGTTGTTGATGGAGGAATGTCAAGGAGTGAAAGAATGTATTGTATGAGTAATATTTTGTAGCACTAGATTTTCATCTTCCATATAATCTTGAGGAATAACTACTACTATACTAACTATTTTTTTCTCTATTTCTACATTGAATGCCTCATTTTCAACAAATTGCACATCTCTGATGATTATGACTTTTCTTGTGAATAGATTAAACAATTTATAGGATTTAGTATTCTATGAATATCTAACAAATACACTTTTCTCCTTTGTTTTCTAATTTTTTCTTAACTCATCAGGCACATGTGCATATGCCACACAACCGAATATTTTAAAGTGAGCAACACTATGTTTTTTGCCACTCCAAGCCTGTTAAGGAACCATGTTTCTAACAATAATTGTTGGACATCTGTTTAAAATGTATACAACAATTGTTAATGCTTTTGTCCAATATTCACTCGGTAGATGCTTGACATTCATCATACTTTTGGCCATTTCCATTATTTGTTTATTATTTCTCTTTGCTACAGCATTTTTTGTGGTGTATACTTGGTAGTAATTTTTTTGTGGATACCATGTTTTTTAACAAAATTTAGAAAATCATTGGATATATACTTACCTCCTACTTTTTTCCTAACAACTTTGATGTAGTATTGAATTTTCTTTTCCAAAAGAGCCTTGAGTTCCGAAAAATATAAAATGCATTAGATTTGTGTCTCAAGAAGTACACACATGTATTCTTGGTATAGTCATCTAGAAAAGTTAGCAAATTTGAACAAGCTCCTATCGAAGGCGTTTGCATTTTTCCACATAAATTTGAATGAAAAATTTCAAGTGTTTTTATTTCTCTTATTGATTTTCCAACTCGAAAGGTTTTTCCATATTGTTTTCCCAAAGTGTATCCTTCATAAACCATTTCTACACTATTACAAGGGGGTGATTTAGAGACAAATTTTAGAGACAGAAAAATCATTTCATCATAATTTCCCTCCCTTATGTTTATGTTAATTTTTTAATAATTATATCATTTGAATTTTCACGTTTTTTCCATGTATGCTTGTTTAATATGTAAAGGGTTCACATTTTTCCCATACGCTTTGGTGAAGAGGTCTAGGGTTGTTGAGAGTGAGGGAGTGTGATACCTACATGGAATCCCCTATTTCATTTGATTAAGTCTAACAAAATTCCCTTTCAAAAAATCTATAAAACCTTTCAAAGCAACTCGGAAATAAATCAACTTTCTATCCTCGAGATGGTCTGCAATGGGCTTGCAAATGTTAGAATTTTTGGGGTTTTTAGATATGAGATATGTTGATCTCGTAAGGAAAATATTTATGGATGTAATACTAAATCAAGTTGACTACGTAGATTTCCATCATCATCACTATGAAATATCGATCAACATCTCAAGTATTGAGATAACAAGTAATTACTCCATAGATCCCTACATTTCTTCAACTATGGTTCACATTAAGATTATTGCAGTAATGTCGATAATCTATATAGTCAAATATATTTGTATTTTTCTAATCTCATGGAAAGGATTTTGAACTATTCCACTAGTTCCCATGTTTTTTTGTAGTTCTCACTCCTCTTCGACACTTATTATATTTTTATTTTGATTATTGTTGACTATAGACATGGATATTATTATATCATTTTGGTTTAGCATGATGTTAGATGATAGAGATATTCTAACTATTGATGGATTGTGATTCATAGTATGATTTGTGTGGATTCTTAGAGGCATAGAGAGACATTTTTATATTGATGATGATGATGTGTTGTTAGCATATATATTACTGACATTTGGAATTATCATCATGTTGACTAGGATTTAGCATTTGAACTAATCTTGTGATCTTGTTGATATTGATAAAAAGATAGAATTGAGATGTTGTTGAAATTTTAGACAAATGATAACATTTTTAGTTGAGATGATGATTTAGCTATATGAGGATGGTTATTGATTTATGTGCATATATTTTATCTTTGATGTTTGATGTGACCACGAGGCCGAAGGAGGTATTGTGTGATTTTACAGGTAATTATATCACAACAATCAAAAGGGGATTGGAGATCAACCATAACGGAATACTAGATGGATAAAACGAAGGTCACCATGAAAAATTATGTAATGTTTGTTGATTTTTTTTTTTAGGGGTCCCCATGGGAGGATGACCTCTAATTATGACCATGGGCTATGTGTGCAATTCTTTCCATTTTTATTTTATTTATTTTAGAGTATGTGATTTAATTTGTGATGTAATTTATTTAATCATTGTTGATTAATGTGCCTTTATTAAGTAATTTAATCATGTTATTAAGTTATATGGGGATGTGACAAAAGGTGTCATTTATTAGAGTAGTTGGTATTTTGATTTTATAATTTTTATTGAGTGTAAGTGACTTTTAGTGTTGTACACTCTACCTTACCTTGGAATTTCGGATTTGGGCTTAAGGGCCATTTTTTGAGGCTTGTGGGATAAGTTAAACTTGTTCACACCTCTTAATTTCATATACCAACCCTACCTATGAATTGGGGGTCAAAAATATACCCCATTATGTGTTTTGTAATACAAAAAGTGACATTTATTGTACTTTTCTTACATGGGTTTTAAATTTTGTCCTTAGGGGGTGTGGGTTTGGATTGTGTGTGTAAGAGGCTTATCATTCCTCTCAACCACCAATTTATTGTGCATTGGGGTTGAGGTTTGAATTGTGATGTGGAGTTGAGGATAAGTGATGTGACATCCTACATGGAGCCACCTCACCCTCCTCTTCCCTTTTTTATATATGCAAGTTTATTTATTTGTTTGGGGTTATTGCATTTGATTGGTGCTCTTTTATTTTTGGGAGTTGGAGAGTTTTGGAGTCCTTTTTGAATTTT